>JARQOC010000003.1:584877128-585397807 GCA_033576535.1 Allobates femoralis
GACCAAGTTTAAGATGTGAGCCATGCAAGGTATACGTGTGTCACCTTGCCCCGGCATAAGGCCGCAATCAGGTTTGCAGCATTGTCACACATGGCCTTCCCTGGCTTGAGGCACAGTGGAGACAGCCATTGATGAAAACCACGCACACTGCCAAAATGAACAAAGCCTGACGGCTGCTGTACAGTTGTATGAATGAAAGCGCCGGGCTCCTCAGAGCGGCGCGCATACTATTGCTATTGCTATAGCATGTGCGCCGCTGTCTGAGGTCCTGAAGTCACTTACAGTAAGATCTATGGGCAGCGCTGCAGTCACGGTGAAAGAAACTGCAACTGCCGCTATTACCGCATAATGGCCGCACTTGTGGTTCACCTGCGGCAAGCCCCATGCAATGTCTATGGGGTTTGCGGCAGGTGTGGCAAGTGCTGTACAGTTGCGGTTTTGGCACTTACGGCAGATGCGGCCGCGAAAAAAAAAAACGGCATCTGCCGCACATTTGCCGAAACTGCACTTGTCACACCTGCCGCACACTTGCCGCAAGCCCCATAGATACAGTTAGGAGAGAAGATCAGCGCAAAGAGAAAAGACAGCAGAGAAAGGCTTATGAAAGGTGTCTAAGTGGAGTGTTCCTGAACTATGTGAGGGCTGTCCAAGCTGCACACTGGAAGGGCACAGTAACCCGACTGGGTTTGCACTGAACAGAGGCACAGTAAAGAACCTGGTAAGAACTGCAACCCCTGTGTCTGTCGACTCCTTCTGCGCCTTCCTGCACCAACAACTACCAACATCATCTACATAAACTTTCATACCAAACCCTGGGGCCCGCTCTGTCCGTGGGGAGTGATACACCTGGCTGCAACAACACCTATTCCCCTGGGTCATTACAAGTAGCGCTGGTCATCTAGACAAGAACCCATGGATGGCGTCACGATAAACTTTAATCCCCTGTAAAAATCCCCTTTTTATGCTCGGTCAGGGCCACGACTGCCACTGTGACATCCTCTTGACTGATCCCAGATGATCGAGTACTCCTGATCCTTATGACCGTTGCATAACCATAGCAGAAGTAAATGAAGGAAAACACAGAAGGATATGTTTAAAACAGTAAATTAACACATTAAAGATTCAATATTCATAAACAGGGCTGTGCCTAAATAGACTTTAAAAGACCTTGGATGATGATGTCACTGAGGAAAGAAAAATAATGCAGGCACTCACTCCCCCCATATTATTTTCCTTTATTTTACATTGTAAATTTTTTATTTCACCACTAGGTTCTTAACCTGTAATATGTGCAATTTCTCTATGGATTGTTAATTTACACTGTGGTCATGCTTTTTTCTTAATAGACACCACAGCTAATTGTCTTATACTTGAGTTCTTTTTTTGTCATTTATTTAAATAGAAACTATATACTTAAATGGAATCTGTCAGGTCCCCTATGCCCTCCAACCTAATAATATTCACATATGTAGGTAAAAATTCCCTGTCTAACTATCCCTCTAAAATGCAATCAATATTTAAAGAAAACATACATAAACTATTTACACCTTTTCCTAGTCAATGATGTGCTATTTTTTTAGGCTAGTCTACCCTCTTAGCATGTTATCATGCCCCTGTGGGCATGATAGCATGATTTTCATATGCCAGTATCATTGCAGTTCCTGGAAATCTAGCGCATGCGTGCAGCTCAATTCTTCAGTGTCAGTGTGCTTCCAAAGTCATCTACACTCAGCATCAGATTCACGATGCATATGAGCAAAAGTACAAAAACAGTTCTTTCCATCATGTGCAGTGTACCTCCCTGAAGTTGGAACGCATCCACCTGGCTTCAGAGGTACATTAACGCTGACAAAATGAGCAGATTGCATGCACAAGATTTCCAGGAACTGCATTGACGCCTGTTGTTGGAAATCATATTATCATGCCCACAGGAGAGTGATAATATGGAAAGAGGCCGACTAGTCCGGGGAAGCAATACACAAAATGGGGGAAGTCTAGTCACCAGCGAAATGGGGTGTTACATAGAGGAATATTAGGCTATGAAAGATATGATAGAGGAATATTAGGCTATGATATTCTATCTAACGCGCCATTTTGGTGGTGACTGGACTTCCCCCTTTATGTGTATTTGTTTCATTCACCTGGGAGTCGGCTGAGAATTTCCTTGTCCGTTCACCGCTCCCTACTAACTCCTGAATGACCTCAATTGGATAAATATTTTGTGAGCTGAAACATTTTTTCCTCTGTTACACAGGGAAACAATGTCTCTTTAAACTACTAGTCAAAGGCCTAATTAGCATAGAGAAACTACACTTTATAAATGCATTTTATACACATTGATTTTAGTCAATAGCATTAGACAGGCAGGTTAGGCAGGGAATTTTGGCATACACATGTGAATTCTGCTGGGTTGAAGGGCACAAGACACCTGACAGGTTTACTTTATTTATTTCCAATGTCAGTTATGTTCTCTTATTCACTTTCAATAATTAGTTTAATTCTCTCTTTCATATTTGATGTTTCTAGATTTTCTTGATTTTTTTTACCTTGATGAAGAAAAATGTGAAAATTGCTGAAGGTACTTTAAGAATACATTCCTACAGGAGTCAGTGAAATGACAATGTACTTTCTAAAAGGAGGTTATTGTAAGTAACATATAACTGTCCTACATTAGAAATCTTTAACAAATGGTTATTTGTGTGATTTAGATTATGAATAGTCTTTAACTGGAAAATAAATAAAATAAAAACTTAAAGCCAGCATAAGTAGAACTAATACGTTTATCACTAAGGACAGACAAACACAGATAGAGATAGATAGATAGATAGATAGATAGTAGTGATGGGCGAATCCTAAATTACTCGGAATCGCTTGACTCTAGCGAGTCCGAGCACAGGACTCGCTACTCGTTGCGAGTCTAGCGAGTCCAATGTTAATGAATGGGGAAGCGAGTAATAGCGAGTAGTGTGAGATTTACAAATCGCAGATGTGTCTCGGAAGCTTCAGCCTGAAGCAATCCTAGTTTTGTCATTTATTTGCATTGGACTCGTTTACTTTGTAAGTAATCGCTGGGAAACTCGCACAGATAAGAGTCCTGTCTACTCAGTGTGCTGGCTGCCAGCTCCAGGGTCCTAGAGCCCGCCTGCTGCCTGATGTAGCAGAGCTGAGATTGTTCTCAGTCTGCTCATTCCCTGTGTACAGACATGAATGTCTGTGCACAGAGATGATGTAGCAGAGCTGAGATTGTTCTCAGTCTGCTCATTCCCTGTGCATAGACATCTATATCTATGCACAGGGGATGTAGCAGAGAGGACATCGCGTTTTGGACTGCGTCGGACGGAAGAGGATTTTTTTAATTAAAGATGGAGTCCCTAATGGCTTTTTTTTTTATTTCTAATAAAAAATTTTCTTTGTGTTGTGTTTTTTTTAAAACAATTTAATAGAAATTCATGGCGGTCATGTCTAATATTGGCGTGACCGCCATAAATTTCGGGCTTAGGGCCAGCTGATAATACAAAGCTGGCCCTAACCTCTTTATTACCCAGCGTGCCACCGCTACCAGGGCCGCTGGAAGAGCGGGGTTCAGCGCCAGAGGATGGCGCTTCAATGAACGCGCTATCTTCTGGGGCGGCTGCGGGCTGCAATTTGCAGCGGGGGGTGCCCAGAAAGCTTGGGCATCCCTGTGCTGCGGATTCCAGCCCCCAGCTGCTTAGCTGTACCTGGCTAGACATAGAAATTGCGCGGAGCCCCACGCATTTTTTTTAAATTATTTCATGAAATTCTGAGATTCTGACTCTGAGACTCTGAGATTCTGACTCTGACTCTGACTCTGAGACTCTGACTCTGAGACTCTGACTCTGAGACTCTGACTCTGAAATTCATGAAATAATAAAAAAAAAATGCGTGGGGCTCCGCGCAATTTCTATGTGTAGCCAGGTACAGCTAAGCAGCTGGGGGCTGGAATCCGCAGCGCAGGGATGCCCAAGCTTTCTGGGCACCCCCCACTGCAAATTGCAGCCCGCAGCCGCCCCAGAAGATGGCGGTTCATTGAAGCGCCATCCTCTGGCGCTGAACCCCGCTCTTCCAGCGGCCCTGGTGGCGGTAGCACGCTGGGTAATAAAGGGGTTAATACCAGCTTTGTTATACAAGCTGGTATTAAGCCCGAGATTCTTAATGTCAGGCCACGTTTGACCCAGCCACTAAGAATCTCCAATAAAGGGTTAAAAAAAACACAGAGAAAATTTTTTATTTGAAATAAAAAAAAAAGCCATTAGGGACTCCATCTTTAATTAAAAAAATCCTCTTCCGTCCGACGCAGTCCAAAACGCAATGTCCTCTCTGCTACATCCCCTGTGCATAGATAGATGTCTATGCACAGGGAATGAGCAGACTGAGAACAATCTCAGCTCTGCTACATCATGTCTGTGAGCAGGCGGGCTCTAGGACCCTGGAGCTGGCAGCCTGTACAGAGAAGACAGCTGGACTCGGCTCGCAATGTAACAGCAGTTACTTTGCGAGTTTCCCTGCTATCACTGGCACAGTAGCTGAGTCTAATGCAAACAATGGCAATCCTAGTTTTGTCAGCGTTTCTGACAAAACTAGGATTGATATTGATTTGCAGTGGACTCGTGCGAGTAATCACTGGGAAACTCGCAGAGTACCGAGTCCTGCGAGTCCCTTACTACTCGCCGAGTAACGAGTCCTAGCGAGTAGATTCGCCCATCCCTAATAGATAGATAGAGATAGGCTGATAGGATAGTCATCTAGGACCGAAGCATCAACATGCAGGGGCGGACTGGCCCAGGTGGCTGAGGGGCAAGTGCCCCCCAGGCTGGTGGAATTGCCCTTATCTAGGGCCGCCTCCATATTGAAACGGCCCGGCGGCTCTGCTTTGCGGCCTCAGCTGCTTGCACAGCAGCGGACAGTGGACACGCCCGGCAGGAAGCATGGTGAGTGCGGGCTGCGTGATAGCAGCCACAGCCCCCCCTCCCCGCCCGCCGCTCCTCACCTCATCCATCAGCACCCCCCCACCGCTCCTCAACTGCAAGGGCTGGAACACTGCCTCCTGGGGCAAAGTAGTCCTCGTAGGTTGGTGTCCAGGGAGTTGTGCGATGGCACAGAGCACCAGCCGCCACACTGCAGAGGGGGCGCCAGAGAGCCAGGTGATTCCTGTGCTCTCTGATCGCTGCCGCCCCCCTGCCCGGCCATGTCTGCAGGCTGTAATTCCCTCAGTGTGGGGAGAGGATCCGACCTCCACAGCAGAGAAGCTAAACCTCCATACAAGTGTATCCTCACTTCTCAACTGTCGGCTCAGGAGGGGGAGGGGTGGCAGACACAGGACGGAGGAGACATGGAGCGAGATCTGGCAGCATGACAGAGATAACATAGGTCAGAGGGGATGTGTGCAGGGGCGGGTTGGACAGCTATACGGGTCGGGGCAGCATGATTGCTGGCGGCCCTCTGCCTCTCTGTACTGGGATGCGGCAGGCGGCTACCTGTGCAGTGCCGGCATCTCAGCAGTGAGGGCTGTGTGTGGCTGCCGGCCATAGCCAATACTGACAAGGCTCCGTCCACATCGTGCTTCCCGCCAAGAAGGAAACCACAATCTACTGTTCACATTGGGCAACAAGAAAGGTGGGAGATGTGCGGCCAGTGTCCCTGAGCATCAAACCCCCCATACATGGGAAGGGATTTATTATAGGAGATTTGCATTGTCAATATAATTGGGCTGTAACTATCATCTTCATCTGGATGTAGCTGTATCTGTCTTTAATAGTGGTAGTGGTGCAATTTTAGCATATTGGACAGGCTGATTTCTCTGTGCCATATTTATTTCAGCAGCAGTGCACTGTATGCAGATTGGATTAGCTGAGATTACACTGTCTTTTCTGTCATCCTTTTCACATGATTTGTACAGCACTTTAATATGTGTATGTCTGAATGTGTATATGATTGTGTATGCATGTATAGGATTGTGTATGGGATTAGGTGTGTGTATGATTGTGTGTATAGGATTGATTGTGTGTATGATTGATTGTGTGTGGGGCTGTGTCTGTGTGGCTGACTATTTGTCCGTATGTGGCTGGGGTTTTGTGGCTGGGGTTTTGTGGCTGGGGCTTTGTGTGGCTGGGGCTGCGTGGCTGTGGCTGACTATGTGTCTGTGTTGCTGGGGCTGTCTGTGGCTGACTGTGTCTGTGTGGCTGAGGCTCCGTGGCTGGCTGTGTGTGGCAAAATGTGTCTGTGTGGCTGACTGTGTGGCTAGGGCTGCGTGGCTGCATGTGGCTGTCTGTTTGTGTCTTTATGTGGCTGGCTGTGTGCCTAACTATGTCTGTGTGTGGCTGGGGCTGCGTGGCTGTGGCTGCATGGCTGTGGCTGAGGCTGCGTGGCTGGCTGTGTGTGGTTGGGGCTGTTTGGCTGTGTGTGGCTGACTGTGTGTTTGTGGCTGGGGCTGCTTGGCTGTGTGTGGCTGACTGTGTGTGTGTGTGCCTGGCTGTGTGGTTGGCTGTATGTCTGTGTGTGGCTGGCTATGGCTGTCTATATTGCTCGCTGTGTGTGTGGCTGGCTGTGTGTGTGTGTGTGTGGGTAGCTGCGCCTGTGTGTGGCTGGCTTTGGCTGTGTGTGTGGCTGTCTATGTGTCTGGCTGTATGTGTGTGGCTGTATGTGTGGCTGGCTGGCTTTGGCTGTGTGTGGCTGTATGTGTGTGGCTGATTGTGTGTGTGTAGCTGGCTGTGTCTGTGTTTGGCTGGCTGTGTCTGCTTGTGTGTGGCTGGCTATGGCTGTCTATGTTGATGGCTGTGGCTCTGTGTGTGGCTGTCTATGTGGCTGTGTCTCTCTGTGTGGCTCTCTCTGTCTGTGTAGCTGTCTATGTGGCTGGCTGTCTTTGTGGCTGACTGTTTTTGTGTGGTTGTGGCTCTGTGTGTGGCTGTGGCGGGCTGTCTATGTAGCTGGCCACTGGGACATCCAAATGCTGTGCGAGTGTCCGACAGTTTTCTTAGATCACATCCATGTGCAATCTGTTTTGTTTCTCAGCAGCTATTACAGTAGAATCATTTACAGGAGCATTTTACAGTGTTCTCAGAATGATAATGTATCAGTGAAAAAAATTGATGCCTCTCGGATGGTCCGTGTGCGGTCCATGATTTTGTCGAACTCATAGACTTGCATTGGTGAGTCTCGCGCATGAATCGCATACTGTTGCAGCATGTTGCGACTTTTTTCCCATCCAGAATCTGGATGAGAAAAAAGCGTCCGACACTCGCCAATGTGTTTCAGACGTTGATTAACTGACTGCACTGCGATACAAATCACACATTGCACTTATCCGAGTTTCACCCCAGTGTGTCCGTGCCCTAATAATAAAATCCATGTAGTAATCCTACAATGTCTGCTGGACATGGTATGGGGAGAGTGTATGGCTCAGTTAGTACACACTCCATACTTCTTGTTATTAACCAGTTAATGCTCTCTTGTCCACCGCACTACAGTGTCAAAAGAGGAAGACAGCGAGACAGACAGCAACATGGCATCAGAGAGCCCCTGACCTCGAAATAGAAGATCCTCAGATCCCGGTATTGTGACAACATATGAAGAAATATTTTTTTACATTTACATTACACTATGAACTCCACAGCACTTTACATACATCATCAACACTGTCCCCACTGGGGCTCACAATGTAAACTTCCTACCAGTATGTCTCATATTGTATATCGCCTTTCTTTGATATCACCTTCACAAATATTGCATTTATTGCACTTGTCAGGTTTTGGATGTTTTCTGATTGCATTTGTCTGCAGGATGTCAGAATTGACTCCCAGAGCTGCTGGTTTGACAGTTAATGTCTTACAGCATCTTAGATTTTTTTTGCTTAATGGTACTTCCAAGTTTCTCAATAGGGCTGAGATCAGAGGAGACTGGTAGCCACACCATGGCTTTCTCTACTTTTATGTCCATAGCAGCCAATTACTCAGGGCTATGCTCTGTACCAAGAGGATGGTATGCATGGGGATGATTTTGTACGAAGAAAAAAAGTGGTCAGTCTAAAAGTATATATACTTTGCCGTGGTCCTTTTCACGCCTTCATGGACCCTATAGGGGCAAACTAGCTCTCTCCACATGATTGCGACCCAAAACATGACTGACACCTCCCTGCTGGCGGTCATCTAGCAACCATCCACTACTCCAACCATACTGGGAACCTCTAGGCTCCTCTTAGCTACACCTCTCTCTGCAGGGGGGCGTGGCGCGATGGGGGGGGGGCACCAAAATCGGGCCCCCCCGGTCCTCACCCAAGGGCTGCCAGAAAAATTTTCCCACCCAGGTTTTGCTTCGCCAGTCAGCCCCTGTCAACATGTATATCTGAAGGCCCAAAAAAGACATTGTATTGCATATGAATAAAGAGTGTTGCTGTCCTAGTTTTGGTCTGTATTCATGGCATAAGAAGATTGGCTTGGAAAGATTTGCATCCTGTTCAGTTTTTTTGTCCACTGTGCTGCTCTTTTTCTTGAGATAGATAGATAGATAGATAGATAGATAACTACTGGAAAAAAATTCTTTCTAGTTGTTTGTCCCAGTGTCCCTGCTGGCACCAGTTCACATTATGTCTGTGAGTGCTGTGCAGTTTTTTTCTGCTTTGTGTATAACGAATGGAGTATCTGGCAACTTGCACCCTCATCACCTACAGGTGGTCTTAGGTTGAGATGGTGTCCACCCACTTAAGAGTGGGATAGGGAGGAAAAGGAGGACAGGGATGTCAGCGTTAGGACTCATCAGACCTGGGGTCGCCTTGTCGCAGCTGATGAGCAAACGGACATTGGCCAATGTGTGTACTAAGAACCCAAAGAAAATAAAAAAAAAATATGATTTTTGAGTTTTTTTAAAAAAACGTACGTTTTTAAATTTTTTCCTCAAATATATACCACTTGTTAGCATGTGTGCATCATTGGTAGTAGCTCAGTGCTGCAGATAATTTTTTTCTAGTTGTTTGACCCAGGGTCCCTGCTGGCACCAGTTCACATTATGTCTGTGAGTGCTGTGCAGTTTTTTTTCTGTTTTGTGTAGATAGATAGATAGATATGCCAAAAACGACAGCAGCACTCCAAAACAGATCTTCAATTGCCTTTAATCCGGCCTACAGGGCGACCTGCGACGTTTCAGCCACCAAGTGGCTTTTGTCTACCCAACTTAGGTGCTGCTCAAAGTTTTTCTACTTATAGATAGATAGATAGATAGATAGATAGATAGATATGTAGCTCCCGGTATCTATAGATACACTGCAAAAGTACCCTAAAAGTGAATAAAAGTTGTTAAAAATAATACAATTACATACTCACCTGTCTGAAGCCCGCACCGAGACCGTCCCAGAAGACCTGCGATCAGCGGACAAGGACCTGTGACTTCCAGCCAATCAGATGGCCAGGACCTTGCAATCTGGCCAATCAGGTGGCCGCTAGCGATCACGTGGTTGTGACGTGTCACCATCTGATTGGCCAGATCGCTACCAGGCATCTGATTGGCTGGACGTCACAGGTCCTTGTCCACTGATCGCAAGTCTTCTGGGACGGTCCCGGTGCAGGCGTGGACAGGTGAGTATGTAATTTTATTATTTTTAACAACTTTTATTCACTTTTAGGGTACTTTCGCAGTGTATCTATAGATACCCTGCGAAAGTATTCGGACTCCTCGCTACTCCCGAGTACGCATAAGATACTCGGAGACTAGCGATTAGCCGAATACCGCTACTATTCGGCGACTTCCAAATAGTAGCGAGTATACTCGCTCACCCCTAGTTTCCATTTAAGTGTTCTGCTGATTTTTTTCAGTCTTCATAAACCACACAGTAGACCAAACTCAAAACAGCCTTTTTCAATCACAAGGAAACAAATTGAAAATAACAAGTCCATATAAAGATGTGGGGTCCACCAGCTCAATATATAGTCTAGCTATTTTAGCAAGAGCAACATCACTGGAGGTCTTCACACACAGACACCTGAATGAGACTACAACTCTTCTTTTTAACTGATGTACCATGTTCCAGGGTGGAGATATGTGAACAGTCATTCCCATGACTGGACTGAAGCTTCCTTTACACAAATTGTATTATGCCATTTTATTCAGGAATAATGTAAATTAATTGTAACATGAAAGTTAGTATTGCACCAAAAGTCTATATGTCATCAAATAATTTTAATTTATCTCCATAATACAGCTGTGAGGGAGGCCCAGAATGGTAGTCACGGGCGAGTGGTTGGGTGATCTCGTGGCACTCCACACCCAGGCCACCTCCAATGAGCAAGGGGGAGGGGGTTGATTGTGGTGACCTTGGCTGGGTGCGTGGTCTTGGGGTATTCAAGCTGTAGCTGTTGTTAGGCCCTCGTGGAGCCCAAGGTTCTTCTGCTGGTGATCTACACACGTGGATGCAATATTCTTTTTCAAGTCTTTTATCTAACATTCGGCACCATACAGCAAACACTTTGATATGTGCAAACAAGGTTTACACAGTCTATTTATAATACTTTTCAGTTAAGTTAATGGAAATACCGGAGCTAACTTTATGTGTATGAGTTGCAGCTAAAGGCCTAGGTGAAGCCGCATATAATGCACCTCAGGGGAACTTATTGTATGATGTAAAGAGGATGACCTAGCGCTAACTCTAAAAATATGGCTAGTAAATATATATATATATATATATATATATATATATATATATATATATATATATTATATATATGGAAAAAATATATATATGGACGAGCAGGTGTAAACTTAACCCTTTTGTGGGATGTTTATTAAAATGCTTCATTAAAACAAATTAAAATCAAATTAAAATCAATTACGGTAACGTAATTTAAATGTTATTTAACCCTAAAAAAGTAGTAGCAACCCATTCATTTGAATAGTGCTAAGATTATCTAGAATTAACCTATAGTCTACATTTTACTGGGTGGTCATACAGAGCCTTAGGGTTGTAACAATCAGTGAATGAGGTGAAACTCTTGGATTAAGAGAGTGCCTTATTCCAAATTAGGTGCAAACTTTTTTCATAGAGAGTCTTTTTGTTCTTTCCCCTCCCACGTGGTGTTCTAAGTATATCTTGCGGTTTCAATGGTGGTGGTTATTTTGCATTCGCTCTAAACATAAACAGGCAACTTTTCACTATATGTCCTTCCTTTAAGGTGGGGCTAAGTTATGTTTATAAAGTGTCTTACCTTCGGAGGCTAACTTCTGGATTGTATGGGGCGGTGCTTGTGTTGATGTTGGATCCTACCAGACACTTTTCCTGGTTCTAATGAGTCAATTAAATGTTTTATTGGTGGCTTTTGTTTACAGGTGGAACATGAATAAAATGCTTTCCATTCAATATAAAAGTTACTTACTAGTGTCTCTTTGGCTGCTGTTCAGTTTATTGTGTTCCCTGATTTCTTTCTATGTTCATCATTGATTTCACTAAAATGTGTTAAAATATACAGGATATTAGTGCCAATCTAGTGTGGTTAATTACCCCAAGTTTTGTGTTCCTATAACCAAATAAACACCATAACACCTAACGGGTGGTTTACCTCCTTGTTGATGGTGGTGAGGTCTGTGTAGTAGTTGAGATATTATTCTAGTTGTAGACTGAGATGTGCTCCCTGGTGGTGGTTGTATACCACTTGTGTGCCACCGAGATGTGTTCAAATTAATAGATGGATCTGTTAGGTTTAAAGGGAGCCCTTTTGAGGTAAGTAGGATAATTTAATGATTAGGTACCTGCTGTTAAATGATTGAATGATTACCCTGTACCTGTACAAAATCATAACATTACCTTATACTCTGTACATAAACACAACATATTACATTGTATGCAATATATTAAATAACGCAAGACAAAGATCACACAGCGCGGTTGGTGTCTTCGAGGCAGGAGCATCCGAGTATCAACACCCCTTACATGGCTATACTTCTCCAAAACAAAGTTATTAAGAAGTAATTTAAGTCCGTAGACAAAATAACTGGCAGCATACCTAATATCCAAACTTTAGAGACAATAACAGAAAGTAATATAAATCACCATTAAAGCTAACATTCTAGCACCGAAAGAGGCATTCTATCATATTACCGCAGCAGAGGGTCTCCAGAATTAGATTTCTAATTTAAGGTAAATAGACTTTCTGAGCACCTATGCACACCAATACAAATATGAAAAGATAAAAATGGTATTTCTCTGTGCTATTGTTGCGTGACAAAAGCCCAAAGTACAAAAGAATTATTGTTAAGCAGTTCATAAGAATTTTTTATCAGTATAATTCCAGCAAGCATATTTCTTATTGGAATGATGAGAAAGAACAAAAAATGTAGGTAGGAACATTTCAAGCTGTTTATCTTAGTGCTCTGCTTAGTGCAAACAACAAAATAGTCTTTGCCCACCACATTAATGGAGCGGAGGGAAAAAAAACCTGCACTACTGTGATAATACCTTTGCAAGAGAGTTACATTAGCAGCAATAAGCAAAAATCTCCATTTGTAAATTCTGCTAGCTAGCACATTACAAGTGGGCCATTTTTTATACTTATACAGATAATATAGAAGAATTATTGTTTTTCAGGATACTGTAAAGCATAGACATTATCTTTACATATTACCATTTATAAATGTTAAACCGTTTTGCAAACCATTTAGTTAATTTTCAAGATACTGTTAGATTCCCCTGTGAAAAGCATGTGAATAATGAATTATATTGCTTGCTAATGCTTTAAAATACATATTAAAAGGCAATAAACAAATATATTATCATTTCAATGAACTATAAAAAATCTGAACATATTTCTCATGAACGCAAAATATATTACTACAAGCAAGTAAAATTGGATTGGATTGGATGCTGTCTGGTCAATATTTTATATGTAGCTGGGTTGGTATAACCAGGTATGTGACACCCTAGTTGTGGGTCTCCATCTACCTGGCTATAGATTTTTACCAATTATAGCAGTAATGAAAAGGTCAAAAAATTAAAACAGAACCTTTAATAATTCCAAATAAAAGAGGAACACGTATAGTGTCCACTCAGGAGAGATTAAAAACCAACAAAACACACAAACATAAACCAAAGGTGCTCAGTGAAGCGAATAAAACCATATTTAACCTTCTTTGCACTTTGCTGAAGGAATAAGGGATCAGATGATTGGGCTTGTAACGCAAAGGTGTCTGTAGACAACCATTTGGTTAGCTCAATCCTTGTACTGTCTGGTCTTAATGATTGAAACAAAAACTAGTCTGTACATCAAGGTCTCAGACAAACCGTGAAATAGGAGACACACCATTTAATCATGTATAAAGGAACAATCTCACCAGTGTGTCTTCCACTGCCCACATTCTTTAGTTAGCCCTTCCAAGATCACATGCCCTTATGCGAGTGACACTCTGACTTCTTTGGCTAGCAAGTATATTAGTATGCAATTGTGTTTTTTCTTTTACTCCCAACGCATTTCAGTAGCCCCATCATCAGGGTAGTCATGGCTGTCAAGGGAAAGCTAAGTGCCAGCAGTCCCACATTAGTTATGTCAAAGGTGGTGTCTAGAAAAAGACAAAGTATGAATCAATATGTGTTACCTGGATGTACAATCACCATTACACTCACTGGACCACATCTATGTGGATAAGTATTTTATGCAGAAATAGCCCATATTGCCCCCCAGTAACTCACCCACATGGGCTTCATCAGCTCTCTGTCCAGCGCCACATGCCACCACTCACAGTAGTGGTTTAAATTTGCTTGCATTGGCTGTCACGTGTGAAGTGCGAGGGCCGGAAGTGACGTCACCGCAATCAGCACTTCCGCGTCTGACGTCACATCTGCTCACCGACTTTGTTGAACGCTAGCATGTGTTCCACTGGTCCTTTTCCTGGTTTCACTTACAGTGGGAATCACTTAGGGCATCATGTGACCCCACCAGGAGGTAGACCTATTGCGCTGTCGCTTGTGTGCTGGCGCTGACCAATGAGAATAGCGCCTCACTTCCCATTGAGATACATGGAGGACTTTGAGTTTCAAATTTACCGCTGTAAGTGAGGCGCTATTCTCATTGGTCGGCGCCAGCACACAGCGACCAATGAGAATAGCGCCTCACTTCCCATTGAGATATAATCGACGACTTTGAGTTTCAAATGTACCGCTGGAAGTGAGGCGCTATTCTCATTGGTCGCTGTGTGCTGGCGCCGACCAGTGAGAATAGCGCCTCACTTACAGCGGTAAATTTGAAACTCAAGGTCCTCCATTATATCTCAATGGGAAGTGAGGCGCTATTCTCATTGGTCGCTGTGTGCTGGCGCCGACCAGTGAGAATAGCGCCTCACTTACAGCGGTAAATTTGAAACTCAAGGTCCTCCATTATATCTCAATGGGAAGTGAGGCACTATTCTCATTGGTCGCTGTGTGCTGGCGCCGACCAATGAGAATAGCGCCTCACTTACAGCGCTAAATTTGAAACTCAAAGTCGTCAATTATATCTCAATGGGAACTAAGGTGCTATTCTCATTGGTCGCTGTGTGCTGGCAGCGACCAATGAGAATAGCGCCTCACTTCCAGCGGTAAATTTGAAACTCAAAGTCCTCCATTATATCTCAATGGGAAGTGAGGCGCTATTCTCATTGGTCGCTGTGTGCTGGCGCCGACCAATGAGAATAGCGCCTCACTTATAGCGGTAAATTTGAAACTCAAAGTCATCCATTATATCTCAATGGGAAGTGAGGCGCTATTCTCATTGGTCGCTGTGTGCTGGCGCCGACTAATGAGAATAGTGCCTCACTTCCAATTGAGATATACTGGACGACCTTGAGTTTCAAATTTACCGCTGTAAGTGAGGCGCTATTCTCATTGGTCGGCGCCAGCACACAGCGACCAATGAGAATAGCGCCTCACTTCCCATTGAGATATAATGGATGACTTTGAGTTTCAAATTTACCGCTGTAAGTGAGGTGCTATTCTCAATGGTCGGCGCCAGCACACAGCGACCAATGAGAATAGCGCCTCACTGGCGACCCACACTACTCGGCACTCACCCCCCCAACCCACGTCCACACACACGTACACTCCTGACACAACACTATCGTACCCTCCCCCCCCACACACACTCACACAAACACTCATACTCTCATGCAGACTACTGACTCACCGTGGCCGGGACTCCGGTTTAGACAGGCTGTAGCTCCTTTCTCCTTGTCACGGGTGGGCCGCGCCTGCCGGTAGTGGGGCCCGGTGTAGTGCAGATCAAAAGTTGAAGACGTCTTGTGGGAACAGATTAAAGGGGTTTAATTTATTCGTGACGCCACCTATGAGTAGTTTCGGTAATCGTTACCAACGCTGCGGAACCTCCGGGGGATGGACAGCAGCAAGATGGAACGCTCCCCACAGGCTGAGCGGTGATCCCCGGAGGCTGGAGCTGCTTAAGATGTTGTGCAGCAGCTGCGGTTACCTTGTAGTGTAGACGGACAGTTCATAAGGAAACACGGACACAGAAAGTCTCTGCAACGGGTCTTACTGTAACCAGCAGGCAGTACATGGTATACAGTTTACGGGTGGTAGACCGGGTGGACTCAGCAGTGATAGTGTCCCTCAGAGATCCGTAGTGTTCCTCCATTCTAGCTAAGTGATTTGCCATTGTCGCCCAGGAATACCAGATCGGGTACGGGGAGGCTGCTTCAATGCCCTATCCAAGTTGTACGTTGTGGATGTTTTGGGGAGCCTTGGATCCCTCGGTGGGTACACCGCTGGTTAGACGACTGGAAGTTGGCTGTTGGTGGGGTGCTCCTGTGAAGCTGCTCCTCCACGCTTCTGGTTCGCGTAGCAGAGGTGAACTGCTGCCAGCTTCGGTACCAGTGAACCGGCTGTGGTTTGGGGCACGGGAGTTTTTAGGAACCCATGTGATGATGCCCATTCCCGGTTGGTAAGGCCTCAGGTGCTGACACCCGACCGGTGACGGCCCGGGGGCTGCACGGGGTTCGGAGCCCCCGCTCCTACTCCAAGTTCAAGTTCTAGACTCTCTCTTGTCCAGTTCTAGACTCCATCTTGACTCTAGACTAAGTGTCTGTTCTCATACACATTTCCCTAGCACTCCGCCCACCAGGACCCTGGATTGGTCCTCTGTTCTAGGTGATGCATGCAGGGTTGGATCTCGAAGTTAACTAAATCACTGCTGTGTCAGAGAATATTGCGGCTGCATTTATGGCTGCAATACCCTCTTGTGACGCACTCGTTGCGGGGCGCCACACTACCAGTCTCCGGTATACTTACCCCACCGCCATCCCGCTGCGCCGCTTCTGCTTGGCCCCGCCCACCTCGTGACAGGCTCCACCCACATCGTGGAGCTCCCGCCAAGCTCCGCCCACCTCGCGGGGCTCCTGCCAAACTCCGCCCACCTCGCGGGGCTCCCCCAAGCTCCGCCCACCTCACGGGGCTCCCCCCAAGCTCCGCCCACCTCGCGGGGCTCCCCCCAGTCTCCGCCCACCTTGCGGGGCTCCCGCCAGGCTACGCCCACCTCACGGCGATCCAGCCAGGCTCCGCCCACCTTGCTCCGCCCACCTTGCCCCGCCCCCGCCTTGCTCCACCCACCTCACCTGCGCTGACCACTGTACCTCCATCCTGCCCTGACCACTGAGCCTCCGTCCTGGGCTCACCACCGAGCCTCCGTCCTACGCTGACCACAGAGCCTCCGTCCTGGCCTGACCACCGAGCCTCCATCCTGCGCTGACCACCGAGCCTCCGTCATCTGCTGACCACCGAGCCTCCGTCCTCTGCTGACCACAGAGCCTCCGTCCTGGCCTCACCACCGACCCTCCGTCCTGCGCTCCCAACCGACCCTCTGTCCTGGGCTGACCACTGACCCTCTGTCCTGCGCTGACCATTCTGCCTCCATCCTGCACTGACCACTCTGCCTCCAACCAGTGCTGACCACTCAGCCTCCTTCCTGCGCTGACCACTCTGCCTCCATCCTGTGCTGACCACTGAGCCTCCATCCTGCGCTGACCACTCAGCCTCCATCCTGCGCTGACCACTGAGCCTCCATCCTGCGCTGACCACTCTGCCTCCTTCCTGCGCTGACCACTCTGCCTCCATCCTGTGCTGACCACTGAGCCTCCATCCTGCGCTGACCACTCAGCCTCCATCCTGCGCTGACAACTCAGCCTCCATCCTGCGCTGACCACTCAGCCTCCATCCTGTGCTGACCACTCACTCCTGTGCTCACCACTCCATCCTGTGCTGACCACTGAGCCTCCATCCTGTGCTCACCACTGAGCCTCCATTCTGTGCTGACCACTGAGCCTCCATACTGCGCTGACCACTCCATCCTGTGCTGACCACTCAGCCTCCATCCTGCGCTGACCACTCAGCCTCCATCCTGCACTGACCACTCCATCCTGCGCTGACCACTCCATCCTGTGCTGACCACTGAGCCTCCATCCTGCGCTGACCACTCTGCCTCCTTCCTGCACTCACCACTGAGCCTCCATCCTACGCTAACCACTGAGCCTCCATTCTGCGCTGACCACTGAGCCTCCATTCTGTGCTGACCACTGAGCCTCCATCCTGTGCTGACCACTGAGCCTCTATCCTGTGCTGACCACTTAGCCTCCATCCTGTGCTGACCACTCAATCCTGTGCTGACCACTCAGCCTCCATCCTGTGCTGACCATGAGCCTCCATCCTGCGCTGACCACTGAGCCTCCATCCTGTGCTGACCACTGAGCCTCTCATCCTGTGCTGACCACTCTTCCTCCATCCTGTGCTGACCACTCTTCCTCCATCCTGCGCTCCACACTCTGCCTCCATCCTGCGCTGACCCACTAGCCTCCATCCCGCACTGACCACTGAGCCTCCATCCTGTCTTACCCTGAGCCTCCATCCTGTGCTGACCACTGAGCATCCATACTGCGCTGACCACTCCATCCTGTGACTGACCACTCAGCCTCCATCCTGTGCTGACCCCTCAGCCTCCATCTTGCACTGACCACATCCATCCTGTGCTGACCACTGAGCCTCCATCCTGCATGACCACTCTGCCTCCATCCTGCGCTCACCACTGAGCCTCCATCCTACGCTAACCACTGAGCCTCCATTCTGCGCTGACCACTGAGCCTCCATCCTGTGCTGACCACTAGCCTCCATTCCTGCCCTGCACGGCCACCTGAGCCTCCATCCTGCGCTGACCACTGAGCCTCCATCCTGCGCTTGACCACTGAGCCTCCATCCTTTTGCATGACCACTCTTCCTCCATCCTGGCTCACCACTTGCCTCCATCCTGCGCTGCCACTCTTCCTCCATCCCGCGCTGACCACTGAGCCTCCATCCTCGCTTACCACTGAGCCTCCATCCTGTGCTGACCACTGAGCCTCCATCCTGGCTGACCACCTCCCATCCTGTGCTTGACCACTCTGCCTCCATCCTTGCGACTCACCATCTGCCTCCATCCTGGCTCACCACTCTGCCTCCATCCTGCGCTGACCACTCTGCCTCCAACCAGTGCTGACCACTGGCCTCCTCCTGCGTTGAAACTGCCTCCATCCTGTGCTGACCACTCTGCCTCCATCCTGTGCTGACCACTGGCCCAATCCTGTGCTGACCACTCAGCCTCCATCCTGCGCTGACCCCACTTGCCTCCATCCTGCGCTACCACTTGCCTCCAACCGTGCTGACCACTAGCCTCCATCCTGTCGCTGACCACTCCATCCTGCTGCTGACCACTTGCCTCCATCCTGGCTGACCACTCTTCCTCCATCCTGCTACCACTCTGCCTCCATCCTGCGCTGACCACTGGCCTCCTCCAACCATGCTGACCACTCAGCCTCCTTCCTGCGCTGACCACTCTGCCTCCTTCCTGCGCTGACCACTTGCCTCCATCCTGTGCTGACCACTCTGCCTCCATCCTGTGCTGACCACTGAGCCTCCATCCTGCACTGACCACTCAGCCTCCATCCTGCGCTGACCACTGAGCCTCCATCCTGCGCTGACCACTGAGCCTCCATCCTGTGCTGACCACTCAGCCTCCATCCTGCGCTGACCACTGAGCCTCCATCCTGCACTGACCACTCTGCCTCCTTCCTGCGCTGACAACTCTGCCTCCATCCTGTGCTGACCACTGAGCCTCCATCCTGCGCTGACCACTCAGCCTCCATCCTGCGCTGACCACTGAGCCTCCATCCTGCGCTGACCACTGAGCCTCCATCCTGCGCTGACAACTCAGCCTCCATCCTGCGCTGACCACTCAGCCTCCATCCTGTGCTGACCACTCACTCCTGTGCTCACCACTCCATCCTGTGCTGACCACTGAGCCTCCATCCTGTGCTCACCACTGAGCCTCCATTCTGTGCTGACCACTGAGCCTCCATACTGCACTGACCCTCCATCCTGTGCTGACCACTCAGCCTCCATCCTGCGCTGACCACTCCATCCTGTGCTGACCACTCCATCCTGTGCTGACCACTGAGCCTCCATCCTGCGCTGACCACTCTGCCTCCTTCCTGCACTCACCACTGAGCCTCCATCCTACGCTAACCACTGAGCCTCCATTCTGCGCTGACCACTGAGCCTCCATCCTGTGCTGACCACTGAGCCTCCATCCTGTGCTGACCACTGAGCCTCCATCCTGTGCTGACCACTTAGCCTCCATCCTGTGCTGACCACTCAATCCTGTGCTGACCACTCAGCCTCCATCCTGCGCTGACCACTGAGCCTCCATCCTGCGCTGACCACTGAGCCTCCATCCTGTGCTGACCACTCTTCCTCCATCCTGTGCTGACCACTCTTCCTCCATCCTGCGCTCACCACTCTGCCTCCATCCTGCGCTGCCCACTCTGCCTCCATCCCGCGCTGACCACTGAGCCTCCATCCCTCGCTTACCACTGAGCCTCCATCCTGTGCTGACCCCTCAGCCTCCATCCTGCGCTGACCACTCCATCCTGTACTGACCACTGAGCCTCCATCCTGCACTGACCACTCTGCCTCCTTCCTGCGCTCACCACTGAGCCTCCATCCTACGCTAACCACTGAGCCTCCATTCTGCGCTGACCACTGAGCCTCCATCCTGTGCTGACCACTGAGCCTCCATCCTGCGCTGACCACTGAGCCTCCATCCTGTGCTGACCACTGAGCCTCCATCCTGCGCTGACCACTGAGCACCACTCCATCCTGTGCTGACCACTGAGCCTTCATCCTGTGCTGACCACTGAGCCTCCATCCTGTGCTCATCACTGAGCCTCCATCCTGTGCTGACCACTGAGCCTCCATACTGCGCTGACCACTGAGCCTCCATCCTGCGCTGACCACTGAGCCTCCATCCTGCGCTGACCACTGAGCCTCCATCCTGCGCCGACCACTGAGCCTCCATCCTGCGCTGACTACTCTTCCTCCATCCTGCACTCACCACTCTGCCTCCATCCTGCGCTGCCCACTCTGCCTCCATCCCGCACTGACCACTGAGCCTCCATCCCGTGCTGACCACTGAGCCTCCATCCTGTGCTGACCACTGAGCCTCCATCCTGCGCTGACCACTGAGCCTCCATCCTGCGCTGACCACTCCATCCTGTGCTGACCACTGAGCCTCCATCCTGTGCTGACCACCTAGCCTCCATCCTGTGTTGACCACTCCATGCTGTGCTGATCACTCAGCCTCCATCCTGCGCTGACCACTCAGCCTCCATCCTGCGATGACCACTCAGCCTCCATCCTGCGATGACCACTCAGCCTCCATCCTGCGCTGACCACTAAGCCTCCATCCTGCGCTGACCACTCTGCTTCCATCCTCTGCTGACCACTCAGCCTCCATCCTGTGCTGACCACTCACTCCTGTGCTGACCACTCCATCCTGTGCTGACCACTGAGCCTCCATCCTGTACTGACCACTGAGCCTCCATCCTGTGCTCACCACTGAGTCTCCATCCTGTGCTGACCACTGAGCCTACATACTGCGCTGACCACTCCATCCTGTCCTGACCACTCTGCCTCCATGCTGCACTGACCACTGAGCCACTGCGCAGTGTTAACCACTGAGCCAACGCACTGTGCAAACCACTAAGCCTTCACACCGTGAAAACCACTGAGCCATCAAATACAGTGCTAACCACTGAGCCACCATATACACTGAAAACCACTGAGCCACCATATACACTGAAAACCACTGAGCCATCATACTGTGCTAACCACTGAGCCATCATACTGTGCAAACCACTAAGCCTTCACACCGTGAAAACCACTGAGCCATCAAATACACTGCTAACCACTGAGCCACCATATACACCGAAAACCACTGAGCCATCATATTGTGCTAACCACTGAGCCAGCGTATACTGTGCTAACCACTCAGCCATCATACTGTGCTAACCACTAAGCCACGGCGCAGTGCTAACCACTGAGCCACCGTATACAGTGCTAACCAGTGAGCCACCATATACAGTGCTAACTACTGAGCCACCGTATACAGTGCTAACCACTGAGCCAGCGTATACAGTGCTAACCACTGAGCCACCCTATACAGTGCTAACCACTGAGCCACCGTATACAAGGCTAACCACTCAGCCACCGTATACAATGCTAACCACTGAGCCACCGTATACAGTACTAACCACTGAGCCACCATATACAGTGCTAACCACTGAGCCACCATATACAGTGCTAACCACTGAGCCACCATATACAGTGCTAACCACTGAGCCACCGTACAGTGCTAACCACTGAGCCACCATATACAGTGCTAACCACTGAGCCACCATATACAGTGCTACCCACTGAGCCACCATATACAGTGCTAACCACTGAGCCACCGTACAGTGCTAACCACTGAGCCACCGTATACAGTGCTAACCACTAAGCCACCATATACAGTGCTAACCACTGAGCCACCATATACAGTGCTAACCACTGAGCCACCATATACAGTGCTAACCACTGAGCCACCGTACAGTGCTAACCACTGAGCCACCGTACAGTGCTAACCACTGAGCCACCATATACAATGCTAACCACTGAGCCACCATATACTGTGCCAACCACTGAGCCACCATATTCAGTGCTAACCACTGAGCCACCATATACAGTGCCAACCACTGAGCCACCATATACAGTGCTAACCACTGAGCCACCGTATACTCTGCTACCCACTGAGCCAGCTGTATACACACAATTAATTTCACCGCACTCTCCTAACTATTAGTAAATAAACTATATATGGATTCTAGACTACCCAATTCTTTAGAATCGGGCCGCCATCTAGTACGATATAATTGCGGAACTGGAGCGGGTGCTGACTTCTCCATTTCCTTGGATCACTAATCATTGAACAGGTGGATACCAGCCACGATACACGCACCTGCATCGGATCTTTGGAGGCCAAGGTGAGCGTTTTTCTCTTCCCCTATCCTTTGATTTATGCACTTGCTGAATACCAGCTTAAACATGCCCGTCAGACTGAGACTCAGCCAAGGCACATAACAACTGTCGAGTGGATGTGGATCGCTGACATTTGTGAGGTGCTTGATAACTTTGAGTACTGCACCAAGCTTGTGAACAGTGATAAGGGTATTATTAGCATAACCATCCCTATGCTATGTCTGCTGAAAGAATCACTGAATCTAAAAATCATTGAGTGCCCAGCAGCTGGGTATTGAGCAAGATTTCACAAAAGGTGATCCTACCCAGCCCAGCCAATCACATCAGGCAAGCTTGGGGGATGAAGATGATGAGGAAGGAAAGGACTTCTTTTTCAGTGGTACCGAGGGGACCCCTCATGCTACACAGGGAACTCCCAACCCCAGCTTCATGTCTGTCCAGCATGGATGGGCAGGAGAGGAGGAGGTGGAGGAGGAGAGTCAGTTTGAGATGAGCATGAGTATTGTTCCTCCTTCTTGGGGTCACAGAACATTTGCCTCTTTGCAACTTGGCACACATGGCACACTTCATATCTAACTGTCTGTGTCAAGATCCTCGCGTGATCCACATTTTCAACAGCAACCTATACTGTTTGGCAACCTTTCTAGACCCACGGTACAAGGACAAATTTCCTTTGCTACTGTTGCAGTCACCAAGGGTTTCACAATTAAATCCTTCAAGAGGGCCGTTGTGGATGATTTGATCGCAACATCACCCTCAGACACCCTGCTAGCAGAGGTACCAGCTCTGTGCAACAGCATGCATTAATGGGGATAGACACACCCAGCCAGTCCAAAAGAGGTGGTGGTAAAATGTCCACAAACTGGGCTATCTTCAATAAACCGGCTCATCAGCAAGGGCTAGCTGGACCGATAAAATGTTAAGGAGGGAGAAGTAACAACACAAAGCAATATTGGCTTTGGCTAGGTCCTTCCCTGGAGGGATATCTGGCTAGTCCTGTGTTGAGACTCCTAAACGATATATAGAAAAAACCTTGCACACGAAAATTGAAAAAAAACGAACTGGATTTATTCCAAAGGCATTTTATTGAGATTCAGGTAAACCATTCTGAATACTTGGCCAGACCTCTCTTTATATGCCTTGGAGGTGCTGGCCTGTCCTGCTGCTAGTGTGATGACAGAGTGTGTTTTCAGTGCCGCTGTGGCAATTATCATAGATACAGGCACATAGCTGACTACAGAGAATGCAGGCAGGCTGACTCTGATAAAATTTAACAAGGACTGGATTTTGCAAGAGTATTTAACCCCTCCTCATGACAGCATCCCAACCTGAAGTCACCCAAAATGTTATTTTAGGCAACTGGTAATCATGTCCATCCCTTCCCATACAAACCCCTTTTCTTCTTACACATGTTTTCAACTCCTGCTTCTGCCACATGTACCTCATGGTCAATAAGCTGAAAACAATGTTTCATTAATGAATATTTTCCATCTGAGGCACTTGTGATGAGACCCTCCTTCCTTCATCAACCATAATACAGCCCCCTGGGCTAATTTTTGGAGACACGATGGCTATGCCTGGACATTGGCCACTGCAACTACTGTGCTAACAGTCCTGGCATCATAATTGTTTGGCCCTTGAGGCCTGCTTTCTTCATCAACCATGATACAGCCCCTTGGGCTAATTATTGGGCTAATTATTGGAGAGACTATGGCTATGGCGGCACATTGGGCATTGAAAAAACTATGCTAGTAATCCTAGCTTCATAATTGTTTGGCCCTTGAGGCCTGCTTCCTTCATCAACCATAATACAGCCCCTTGGGCTAATGTTTAGAGACACTATGGCTATGCCTGGACATTGGGCACTGCAACTACTATGCTAGTAGTCCTAGGCTAGCTTCATAATTGTTTGTCCATTTAGGCCTGCTTCCTTCCTCAACCATGGTACAGCCCCTTGGGCTACATTTTGGAGACACTATGGCTATGCCTGGATATTAGGCATGGCAACTACTGTGCTAGTAGTCCTAGGCTGGCTTCATAATTGTTTGGCCCCTGAGGCCTGCTTCCTTCATCAACCATGGTACAGCCCCTTGGGCTACTTTTTGGAGACACAATGCCTGTGTACCTTTTCGAGACACTATGCCTATGTATTTTTTGGAGACACTATGGCATGACCTGAGCTGTCCTCGGGTGACACCTGAGTTACCCCCCCTTAACGATGCGGCTCTCCTTCAGGGACCAGGGGGATAGAAGCTTTGCTCGTCCTCTTGGTCTCTAATAAAACAGAGCCGAGAGTGTTCAGCACAGACATGAGGGTCGAGGGGTTAATAAAGATGCAGTCACTAAATGTATTTGTGTTTTTTTTTTTAATGAACTATTAAAAAAATTTGATGTGGGCTTCGCAATACTTCTGTATGCCAGCCAGGTACGAGCTGCCCTCAACCCCCAGCTGCCTTGTTGTACCTGGCTGGAAACAAAAATTTAGAGAAGCCCTTTTTTTTAATTATTTCATGAATTTCATTAAATAATTAAAGAAAAAATACATGGGGCTTCGCCCTATTTTGTGTCCAGCCAGGTACAACTAGGCAGCTGGGGGCTGGAATCCACAGCGCAGGGTGGCCCTAGCTCTCTGCCCCTTCCTGCTGTGAATTGCAGTCGGCAGCCACCCCAGGAAATGGTGCGTTCATAGAAGCGCCATCTTCTGGCACTGTACCTGACTCATCCAGGGCCCTGGTGTGGTGGCTCACTGGGTAATAATGGGGTTAAGGCCAGCTTTGTATTATCAGCTGACACTAAGCCCGAAATTCATAATGTCAAGCCAATATTAGACATGACCATCATGAATTTCTAGTAAAGTGTTAAAAAAAACTCAACACAGAGAAAACATATTTTATTAGAAATAAAACACAAGCACAATTAGTGACTCCATCTTTATTAAAGAATTCCCACCCCACTCCAACATAGTCCAGGCTCGAAAGTCCTGTGACGTCCAATCAGGATCCAATATCATCTGATCGGTTTGCTGGCCGATGATTAATGTCAGGTTCAAGGACCTGAATCAGCTGTCAAATCAGCTGTGATTAAATCTCCCGCGCTGACATCAGCTGTTGATGTTGGCGCGGGAGATTTAAACACAGCTGATCTGACAGCTGTGTTTTATGCTCCCATGCCGACACCGCCGGCGATGAGCGGCTACCGCTCCTGCAGGACCCGATCACCCCCTGTACCCCATGCCTGTAGCCTGTGCAGTGTGGGACAAGGGGTGATCGGATGACACCAGGGGCTGCAGGAGCGGCAGCCACTCATCGCTGGTGGTGTCGGCACAGGAGCATAAAACACAGCTGATCTGACAGCTGTTTAAATTTCCCACGCCGACACCGAACAGCTGATGTCGGCGCGGGAGATTTAAATTGCTTTCAGATCAGCTGTGCACCGCCGGCTCGAGCGCAGAGCGGTCAGATCTAATATACACCTTATAGCGCTGTGCAGCCAGCCAATCACTGTAATGCCACAACCAAAATGGCTGTGGCATTACAGTGTGTGGGAGCCAATCCCTGTATGTGGGCTGGCTCTGTAAAGAGCGCCAACATGCAGGGACGGGGACCCGAGCATGAGCCCGAGTACCGGTGAGCATGCTCGCTCATCACTAATAGGCACCCAATAGCCCCCCCGCTTTATAGGCGGAGATAGCTCTGCTGACTCTAGATGTCAAGGCTAAACCGATGGTCATGTTCATACAAGCACAAGATCATGATAAGGTGATTAAAATCTTAGAAGACGTACAGTGATACAACTGAAAATAACAAAGGGAGAAGTTCACCAAGGGAAAGGGGGGAGTAGGTCTAACAGTGCAATACAGATTGAAGCTTCACATAACAGGTGAGCGGCCCCTCACCGCTGCGGAACAGGAGCAGCGAGGTGGTGGTCCGCCCAGATCCTCCCACTCTCAGAGGAAGAGCGTCTACCCTTCAAATCTAATGCCAAGTAATATTCATGCTGAAAGATATTGTTAACTTTAGAGACCACAGCATTCAGGTTGTGAGGAGAGCAAGATTTCCACCCGCTACCACACATAATCTAGCAGCTATTAGTATGTAGGAATCCATCCCTCTTGGTTATCTCAGTATCTGATCTATACCAATATTTAGAAGGGCCAGCTGGGGAAGAAGTATTTGCCTTATCCCCATTACCGAGCCAAGAAGGCTCTCGACCACCGTCCAGTAACCCGCCATTTTAGGACAGGACCACCACATGTGTCAGATAGTACCTTTGCCACCACAGTGTCGCCAGCACTGCTGAGGAACCTCAGGATTAAATTTACCTAGCTGTGTCGGGCTAGATACCACCTGAGGTGTATTTTCTTTAAAGAGGACGTGAAACTGCCCTTTGGCTGCAGCCACAAGCCACCTCCTATTTATGGTAATACAACAAAAGACAAACCTCCTTATAATGGGCACATTACTTAAAGAGGCCTTCATTTACGTCTCTTCCCAGAGGCATGGGAGTACTACTCAATTTTTGGCTGCCCTGTCTAGGGCCATACTATAAAAGACCCACTTCCTCACAATGGGCACATTATTTAAAGACGCCCTCATGCACGTCTCTATCCAGGGGCATCAGAGTGCCACACAATTTTTGGCTTCCCTGCCTAGGGCAATCCTGCAAAATACCCCCTTCCTCATAATGGGCACAATATTAAAAGAGGCCCTCATGCATGCCTCCATCCAGGGGCATCAGAGTGCCTCCCAACTTTTGGCAGCCCTGCCTAGGCCAATTCTGCAAAAGACCCACTTCCTTATAATGGGCACATTATTTAAAGAGGCCCTCATGTACTTCTCTTCCCAGGGCATGGGAGTGCCACACAATTTTTGGCTGCCCTGCCTATGGCAATACTACAAAAAACAAACTTCCTTATAATGGGCACATTAATTTAAGAGGCCTTCATTTACGTCTCTTCCCAGGGACATGGGAGTGCCACAAATGTTTTTTTTTTTTAAATCTTTCATATAATCCAAAACACTAACATACACCAACTCTGTCTCACAAGTGAATATGAGCCCTTAATATTTTTTCCATGAAAATCCATTTTGGTTTCATTTTATAACGTTTTCTTGACAGTCCGTAAAAGTGGCGTAATAGTCTGACAACATTGTTCACATCAGTGACCTTGGGGTCTGAAATGCTTACAGGGGTCTTCCCCATGCTGTTCCCATGTCATTTCAGCACTGTTCTGATACTTTTGTGACATTTTTAGGCTTTTTCCATGCTGCCGGGGTCATGCCAGAAAAACACTCGGGTCTCCCATAGGATAACATTGGGCTTGGTGCTCGAGCCGAGTACACGAGTATCTTGGGATGCTCGGCCTGAGCTTCGAGCACCCGAGCATTTTAGTACTCGCTCATCTCTAACTGCAACGTCACATGACCCACGGCCAATTATGTCATAAAATGGAATGAGATCAGTGAATACTTTGCAATCTTGGTCTGCTAGGCCTTGCTCCCACCTAGCCAGAATCCTACTCCACACTGATGAGGGGCAACACCCCGAAACAGCTGTATGTGGATGGATACCTGGCCTTGGTATTCCCTTGTCATATCTGTAAACTTGTAAAAGAGTTGGATTTGACTTAAAGGGCCACTTCATTTGGTGGTTATGGTGTTCTCCGCAAGGAGCCACCCCTTGGCTGGGTCCTTCCCTGGAGGGATATATGGCTAGTTCTGTGTCTGAGACTCCTAACCGAGGCTCCACAGACTCTATTTGCATATTCATAAAATGGAATGTTGGCATGGAATGTGGGACAGTGACAGATCTGCAGAAATTACAATATTCAACCATTCATGTAAGCTTATTTCTATCCTCCATTACCTCAAGATGCCTGGACCATCAGTGTAATAAGCTCCTGTACTTTGTGTAACCCCTATCCCGTTGTAGATTGTAAGCTCTTTTGAGCACGGTCACCATTATTTTTTGCTTTATCTATTGTATTGTATTTTTTACATTGATTCTATGCTTATTGTATTGTATCCGACTATTATACTGTATTTTTTCTCTACTGTAATTATTTACTGTATTGTATTGTATATTTTCCATATTCAAACCACTGTATTGTAAAGAGCTGTGGAATATGTTGGCACTATATAAATAAAAATGTATTATTGTCAGGGTCGTTGCGACAATACACTCCTTCACCAGTCACTCCAAATGAAACTAAGAGCATGGGGTACCCAAGTAAGAATGAGTCAGACAAGGTATCTGGTTCAATCTCAGTGCATGCTCAGCAACGGTCACAGCAACTAACTTTTATTTCCGGTTACACAGCATTTTATACTCTAGGGACTAGGCGTGAAATGGCCAGGACAAGGTGGGATTAGATGGGGGTTAGGTGGGGTTAGGCTAATATATCAATCCCTGTTAGTAATAATTAGTCCTTTGTCTTCTCTGCTGAGTCCATCCTTCTTCTTGACCCGATGCCATCTCTAGGCTCCTGGTATGTGGACATCTCAAGTTTCTCCTGGTATTCCTTGGCACAGGCATCCAGAGGACATCTTATCTCCTCAGTTCTCATCCATCTCAACACCACAGTATGTTCTTTTCAGCAGACAGATATATCTATAGAATGCTAGGTTAAGGGAAAAACTTATTGTTTCTCATCTAGAGCATTCGTAAAAATATATAATATAAAAGTATATAAAGAAAATATAAGTCAGTGGAAGAGCGTCCCCTCTCCCTCAACATTATTATTATTATTATTATTATTATTTTTGTTAAATCACACAGGCTGGCTCTCGGTGTGATGAATGTGGCTGGAGTCTGAAATACAGTAGAAAACATTCAGTGAAGGCAAAACAAATTACAATTGCTAGTAAGGTACTCTGGTGAATTCACTTTTGGTTGAGACAGTTAGCCTTACGGCAGTGGTTTGGTTTTAACTGGTTTCATGTTGCTGGAACTATTCAATAAGGTCCTGAATCAATTGCGTCATGATCAGCATATCATTAACCATGGTTTGGATTCCAACCATCAGTTTTGAGCCATTAATAGCTTTAATAGGGCTCTGAACTTGCTGGTAAACAGTTATGGGTAAGTGCAGCTACTTGAGCATTGCTAAAACTAAAACCTTTGAATGTGATACATTGTTGAATTCAAGGCTTCTTTGCCTATATCATGCTGTTCTCAGATGAGGTGACAAAAGCCTGCTCACAGATTCCCTTTAAATAGAAAGCACCCCTGTCCGGGGAAAATAATCAGAATTAAGACAAACGTCTTGTAGGATAGCAGTCGGGTCTATGGGAGTCCCCATTATAATAATCAAGTGATAGGGATTATCATTAAAGATTGGAGAGCTCACCTGTGTCTGTTAACCAGTTAAATTGGGAGAGTGTTATTCCCTGCTACCATCACCGGTCCTGTGATGTGATCACAGAGTGCCGATGGGTTGTCATGAAAGCCAGGGGTCAGCTGATTACCTCTGTGTCATGTGAATGCTGGCTGTGAGCTGGCATTCTCAGGAATTAATGATTTCTGCTATATAGAGCTGTGCTAATGCACAATTTTGTACAACACAGGCCATCACACAATCAAAGCTTTAAGTCCCCTTGGGAGACTTGTAAGAAAAGTAAAACATTTTATTAAAAGTTTTTAAAAATATGAAAGATAAAAAAACCTCACAGTTCAAATCACCCCCTATTGACCCATTTAAAATAAAACAATTAAAAATATATAAACACACATATGTGGTATCGCTGCCTTCAGAAATGTCCATTCTATTAACCCCTTAGTGACGAAGAAATTTGTCATTTTTCATTTTCGTTTTTTCGCTCCTCGGCTTCCAAGAGCCATAACTTTTTTATTTTTCCATCAATATAGACATATGACGGATTGTTTTTTGCGGGACGAGTTGTACTTTCAGATGCAATAATTTGTTTTACCATATAATGTACAGGGAAATTGGAAACATATTCCAAGTGCAGTGAAATTGCAAAAAAAGTGCAATTACACGTTTGTTTTTTGGATATTTTAGTCGCCGTGTTCACTATATGGTAAAACCGACATGACGGTGCAATGCCTCAGGGTAGTACGAGTTTGTAGATACCAAACATGTATACCTTTATTGGTATTTAGGTGGTGGAGAAAAATTCAAAAGCATGAAAAAAAAAAACATTGCACTTTTTGCGCCATGTTCTGCGACCCGTAGCGTCCTCATTTTTCGGGTTCTAGGGCTGGGTGACAGCTTATTTTTTGCGTCTCGAGCTGAAATTTTTAATGATACCATACTTGGGTGCATGCACTGTTTTGATCGCCCGTTATTGCATTTTTTATCATTGTTGCAGCGACCAAAAAAACAAAATTTTGGCGTTAGAACCATTTTTTGCGCTACGTAGTTTACGGATCTCATTATTTGATTATTTATATTGATAGATAGGGCGATTCTGAACGCGGCGATACCAAATATGTGTATTTTATTTAATTTTTTAATACTTTTATTGTGGATGGGAGAAAAAGGGGGTGATTTGAACTTATGTTTTTTTTTTTTTTTTCAACTTTGTAAAAACTTTATTTGTTTATTGATTCTTAATTTTACACTGCCCCATAGAGAGGCATGCAGATGCACTGTCCAATCACTTCTGACACATACAGAGGAGCTGCAGCTCCTCTGTATGTGTCAGAATCGCGGACCTGTTGCGAGATCTCCCCTGGAGCCCGGTAAGCGCGCGCTGCACGCTCCGGCTCCCTTAGATCCCGCTTTCAGAGATTGATGGCGGGATCTAAGGGGTTAACAGCACCGATCGGATGGCGGGACCGATCGATGCTGTTAAACCGACATCTCAGCTAGTGAGATCAGCTGAGATGTCGGAGGTTTGAAGTGAGCTCCACGCCGGAGCTCACTTCAAACACGGGGGTAATGACAGCCGACGTCTAGAGACGTACGGCTGTCGTTAAGAAGTTAAAATATGAAATAATTGAATACAATCGGTAAAGAGCATTATGAGAAGAAATTCAAATCGCTAAAAGTTGAGGTTTTCAACCGCTGCAACAACAGAAAAAGAAAGTATTGGCAAACAAATCATCTTATATATCCCAATACAATACTAATAAAAATATCAGCACAGGACGCAAAAAAAAAACCTCAGCCCCAGATCCCAAAAATGTTAAATGTTATATCTCTCAATAGTCATGACACAAGCAAGATTTTTTTTTCAAAATTTTCTGATTTTCTGTTTACAAATTAAATAAAATAAAAACTTTACATATTTGTTAACTACGTAACCGTACTAACCAGGACTATCATACTGCTATGGCAATTTTATGATAAAATGAACACTGTAAATAAAAACCCAAAAAACTATTACAATCTTTCCCTTTTTTTCTGCTTTGGCAGATTTGGATTTGTTTTTTTCCAAATTACCTCTACATCATTTAATAAAATGCATCGTGTCATTCAAAATTACCACTCATTCCCGAAAAATCAAGTCCTCAAAAAAATAATGTCGATGGAAAAATTTATGTTATGGTTCTTGGAAATAAGGGAGGAAAAATCTACAGTGCAAGAAAAAAATTTGACCATTCCTTAAAGAGGACCTGTCGCCAACCATCCATGGTGATCTAAGTACAGCACTGAATGCAGCATGTCTGCTGCGTTCAGGCAAGGGGTCCTCCATCCCTTGACCCCCCCTGTACCCAAAGATAATAGACTTTGAAAACTTACATGCTGGAGCCAAATAGGAGGTGGCCTGTGGCTGGAGCCACTTCTCTCACAGGGCAGTTTCATGCCCCCTGGATCTTCAATCCGCCCACCGCCGCCTCCCTCATGCTAATCATTCTCTCCCTCGCCTGCTGCATAACACAAAGCGAGGAGTGCGGTGCTTATACCTGCCCTGCTCCATGTTAACCATGAAGCAGGGCGGGAAAAGAGGTGATGTCACCACAGGAGGCCAGTCGTCCCACCTCCTGCGGTGATGTCACCGCTTATACCGGCCTGCTCCACCGGACACAACCTGTCAGCTCCAAAACCATGGTGTGAAGCCGGCCTTAATCTACTGTTGGCCTAAGATGCAGAAAATGATAATTTTTGAAATGGAAAAAATCACAAACTTTATGACACACAAAGGAATTACTGCAGCCATGGCCTTGTAGTCTGTCATCTCTGCATTTGCCTCTTTTTCTCATTACAATAACCTTTGTAACCACATATGTGTAGTTTACCCACACTACATGCATTTTAACTAGTTGACCTTTCCTTTACTGCTTATTCTACCTCCGTAATAATCACTCACATATTTCCCTTCATGTTATTCAATAGGCTTTTGCTGAAAACTCTCCTCTTCATTTCAATTATTGCACATATTGCATTCTGAATATGTTTAAAGTACCGTATATACTCGTGTATAAGCCGACCGGTGTATAAGCCTATCCCCCTACTTTTGCCACCAAAACCTGGGAAAACCTATTGACTCATGTATAAGCCGAGGGTGGACCCCAGCACTGGTATACAGCCCCCAGCAGTGTGGTATACAGGCCCCCCCAGTGGTATACAGGCCTCCCCAGTGGTAGTATACAGCAGCCTCCCCAGTGGTAGCATACAGCAGCCTCCCCAGTGGTATATACAGGCCCCAGCAGTATTATAGCAGCCTCCCCAGTGGCATATACAGGCCCCAGCAGTATATACAACAGCCCCAGTGGTATACAGCAGCCTCCCCAGTGGTATATACAGGCCCCAGCAGTATTACAGCAGCCTCACCAGTGGTATATACAGGCCCCAGCAGTATATACAGCAGCCTCAGTGGTATACAGCAGCTCCAGTGGTATACAGCAGCCCCAGTGGTGTGGTATATAGCAGCCCCAGTGGTATATAGCAGCCCCAGGGGTATATAGCAGCCCCAGTGGTATACAGCAGCCCCAGTGTTATACAGTAGCCCCAGTGTTATACAGTAGCCCCAGTGGTATATAGCAGCCCCAGTGGTATACAGCAGCCCCAGTGGTATACGGCAGCCCCAGTGGTGTGGTATACAGCAGCCCCAGTGGTATATAGCAGCCCCAGTGGTATATAGCAGCTCCAGTGGTATACAGGCTCACAAATGCTGGCACTCGAACCCCTCCATTGTAAGGCCCCCCCTGCTGCTTAACTTACCATCCCTGGTCTTCTGCACCGCGCCGGTCTTCCGTGCTCCGTCCTCCATGCTCCTGTCCTCAGCTGCATCCGGGGTCCCCGGCCGTCGCAGTAACGATGACGTCATGCGACCGGCCGGTCACATGACCCCGGATGCTGCCGAGGACGGGAGCATGGAGGACGGAGCACGGAAGAGCGGTGCGGTGCAGAAGACCAGGGATGGTAAGTTAAGCAGCAGGGGGATGCCTTACAACGGAGGGGGGCGAGTGCCAGCATTTGGGGGCCATATATTTATATATGCACTTCTTCCCCCTGCCGCTGATTGACAGGGGGAAGCAGTGCATATATAATGAGCGGCCTCACGTGACGGGGCGCTCATACAGCAGCCTCCCCCGCCTCCTCCAGCCTCCCCAGCCCTGGACACAGCCCCCACCACCGTATTGACCCGTGTTTAGCCGAGGGGGGGACTTTTCAGCCCAATTTTTGGGCTGAAAAACTCGGCTTATACACGAGTTTATACGGTACTTAAATTAAGCAAATTATGACATATGATCAAGTCTTTTAATATTTAAACCTGCCTGGCTCAACTTTTGTTCCCCAAAGTCTTGATTCAAAACAAATCGATATGCTGGGAATTGTAAAATGGTAAAGACCCCAGTACCTCTGAAAGAAGTTTGTGACTCTCTGAGGACTACTGAAATTATATCCAACCATTTTCAAGCTCTTGAATGCAAAAACAGTCTTGGAAATGTCATTAACACTATAGAAACAGGTGAAAATCCCCCTATGAGCAGAAAAACATTTGTTAACACATGGTTAGATTTTCATGTTCTTTTAAATTAAAAAATGGTCCAAAAATTATCCCGCTTAGTAGATTTTAAATTTGCATTCTGTGCAAAATACTGTCTTAAACTTATACTTTTGCTTTCAGAGGAAAATTCATCCTACCTGCCAGAGACAAAGGAGGCTAATTGCAACCTGTGTTTGGTGCTACTATTGTCCAGTCAGCTGGTCCCAATGGTGGGGATGCTTCTGCTTCTAGTAATTTCCGCATCCTTAGCGGTATGTTTCTCTTTGTTTGTTTTTTAACTTATAATTAAATTTTGACAAACTTTTCAACTTCAAATATTGAATAAGCTATAAAAAACTGCTAGGCAAGTATAAAGGGTGAACAGCTCTTAAATGAACTTCAGTAGACAAGTCTTGTACTAGCCAATGAGTCTAGTAGATTGCAGAGGCACCCTATGCTCCATTCTTTAATCGATATACAGTAAGAATGTTGAGGACAGAGGTTGAGTCAACTTTAATCCATGTCAACTGGCTGCAAGTGTGATTTAGTTATTGCCAACACCTGTTAGGTGCCACAGGCAAGTTACAGGTGCTGTTAATTACACAAATTAGAGAAGCATCACATGATTTTTCTAACAGTGCCAATACTTTTGTCCACCCCCTTTTTTATGTTTGGTGTGGAATTATATCCAATTTGGCTTAAGGACAATTCTTTTTGTGTTTTTTCATTGAAGACAAATTAAATGAAGATAATAATACCAAAAAATTTGTGATTGCAATCATTTTCAGGAAGAAACTGAGTATTATCTGACAGAATTGCAGGGGTGTCCATACTTTTGGCCACAACTGTATATAAACTGTCATGTCATTATGCACTCCCTCTCAGCAGCTCTATCCTCCCTCCTCACTTTGCTAACAGTGCAGGGTCAGGTTTTACTTTCAGGAGATATGTTCTGTTGAGGACACGGAGGGAGAGAGCTATTACAGATCTGCCTTATGCAGAGTCCATTTGTTTCTCTAAGAAGGTATCCCTGCTGTGATATATTCTGTGTTGTATTTGACCTCTTGTGATGCTGCAAACACAGAGAGCAGATGTCCTATGCAGTGATGTGGTGTGAATATGTGACATGCATATTCATGCTATGGAGAGCGGACAGCAGATAACTAAGTGGATCATTCACTGTGAGTGACAGATGGAATGAATATCTTTATAAATCTCTTTAGAAATACATAAATGAGAGAGTTTAGAGGGTGGAATTAGAAAATGATAGCAATTACATATGGATTTTTGACCTGACATTTTTTGAGCCTTCTGTGGCTGATTCAATTTATTGCAGTTGGTAAGGTGGTGACCATCATTTTTATATGTGATTTGCATGAGTTAAATTACAATTATTTCAAATTCACCAGGACTTGCAAGTTTTATAACATTCAACATAATTTCAGATTGTATCAAATCAATTCACTAATCTCTAATTAAGACATTGTCTATCAACATGTGTAGTTTAAATGCTCCATTTTGAATTTTTTATGTTTATTTCTTTCAAGCTACATTTTGTCAGGTATTTAATAGCATTTAAATTAATCCTCCCCAGGATGGAACGGTGGACAGAAACATCTTTTTCACTACAATCACTCTTAGTAATGTTAATTCTGCAAGAGCTGCTGGCAAATTAATCTTACCTTTTCAACCCACCTTTTCGATTCAGCTGATCAACGGAGTCAACAGTGCATAAACGCCAGTCACAGAAGCTTTAGAGTGGAACGCTTCTCACCTCCTGTACACGTCCCTTTCTATATTTGCATCGTTGTTATGATGAGAGCAATTTAAATGTTATGCATGTGTTTGATGGAAGTTACAAAGAGATGATAATTATAGATTTGCAAAGCAATGACACCCTACAAAGTAGATGTTTAGAAGTCACATCTTTTCCCCAGCAACAGGAAATGCTTAACTCATCTAACGTAGTTCCCTTCAACTATCTGTATGCAATTTCAGTAAGTAATCCATAAACCTGTAATTATCCATAAAATGAATAATTATGCTACATTACTCTATATTGTGAAAATTAAAGCTGTCTGACCCCAATTAACATTGTCTATTTTAAAAAGTAACATCTGTTGTACTTTTTGAGGATTTGAAAGACTATAGTTTTTTCACCCTCCATTTATCACTTAGATGGAGATAATTTTGGTCTCTACAAAGACCACTTAGGGTATGTGCCCACAGGACGTTTTTTCTGCATTTTTATGTGGTTTCAGCATGCAGTTTATCCTTGGTTTTATGTTAATTTATGTTAATTTGCTCCTGCAAATTAAGTTGGGCTTTCCTGCAAAACTTATGTGTTGCAAGAAAATGCTGTGCCCCCACATTGGTTTTGCAAGTGTTAAGAAGTGTCAAATCCCTCCGGTTTTGCTGCGGATGGGAAAGAATGATCATGTTCTATTTTTCCAGCATTTTTGCTGCAGTCAATGGCAAAAACACTGGAAAAATGCAGCAGCAGGAAAAAATTAACATAAATTTACATAAAACCAATGGTAAACTGCAGGCTGAAACCGCATTAAGACCCCATTCACACACTGCTTTTTTTGCTGCATATTTTTAAGCACAAGCTCATCACAAACCAGGAGTGGGGCAGGGGGCAGGATCAAAGAAGATCCCGGCCGGTAAGTATGCGTCGGTGACCGGGGGGTGACGCTGGTGACTGGGGGTGGTGACAGAGGGGTGACCGAGGGATCAATCATCTCCCTCCCATCTGAGCTGATGATGGCAGCGGCGGCGAGTGCAGCGGCGGCGGGGGGGGGGAGAGCGGCTGACGACCGTACCTGGGGAGGGGGGACTGAGGGGACCCGGAGGCAGGGGGCTTATTCCTCTCTGATGTGACATGTGTGACAAGTCACATCAGTGAGGAATCCACAGCAGGGGGCTGCATTTTAGGAGGAAAGGACGGGGTGGGGGCCGGGTATCGGTACTGGGGGCTGTGTACTGGTACCAGAGGACAGGGAAAGACATTTCTCTGTCATGCCACAGGTTTGATCCTGTGGCATGACAGAGAAATCATTATTTTGCCGGCGGTTCACTGTATATTTATGTGATCACGGTTATACATGGGGGGAGATTTTGTCCAGATTCAAGTCTGGGTAAAATCCAGGTACCCGGACTAAACTTTGTACTAAAGTCCAGCTGAACCTGGCAAAAGCGAGCATTCATGGGTCCGATCATCACTAGTTCTAATTATGAAAGAGCTATGAGATGTTTGATGTAGAAAGCTGCCCTATTGGCTATATCTTATTGTGATGTTTGCAAATTTTGTTTAAGGTTTTCATTTTATGAAGATCCATAAAAACTAATAATGTCTTTAAAGTTACTCTGGCTTGCACACTGGAGTAAAAAATGGTACATTGGATAGGGATTGTACATTTTTGTAACATCTTGGGCCTGTGACACCAACTGGATTCAATGTAGAGCACTGAAAAGGGCTTAAGTACTATTATCAGAGCTTGTGTCTGTAAAATTGATTAACTCCAGTTTAGAACCACTAGTATCTTGTTTTTGCACTGGATATTGTGTTTACAACTTTAGTTTAGTATACTACCAAAAGGTTATGACTAAAATGGCACACTGCCACAAACTTCTTGAAAGTGTTAAAATGACTACATTATAGGTGGAGTGAGAGATGTTTCCAATCTTCTGTAACACCTGCAAATGTTTTGAGACTCCAAATCAAGGGTTCACAAAGTTTTTTGGTCCCAGGGTGACAGTACCATAATGAACCAATCCGAAAGGCTTTAAATTTTTAAAGGGGTATTAACATGAGTATATAATCAGAACAACTATCACTACATTAAGACGACACCATAACCAATATGTAAGTATTTGAAGAGGATTAGCATAGTTTGTGCTCACTTTCTGCTTTAAAAGAAGTCAGTGTGAATACACACTGACTTTAACTGAATTTTTGTAGGAAAAACTCAAGAAATCCTCCTGATTCAAAGTACTTAAAACTTAGAGAATTGAGATTGAAGAAGTTTTCCACTACTAATGTCACCTCCTTTCATTTGTCCTAACTCTTCCTAAATTACACTTTCCGAATATACTTCTGCTACCTACCTAGCTCCTGGAATCAGATTAGTCTGTGGCTCCTATATTTTGCGGTTTATTTTCAGGCTCTGCTACTTCCGATCTGGGAACCGGAATCAGACAAACTGACCAGGGTGCATTACTAATGGAGGGTGTAGCTACCACTTTGTGACAGCAGCATGGGCACACATGCCCAGATCAGACTTCACTTTCCTCTCAGCCTTTATTACTGTACCTGTGCTTTCATCTGACAAGTACTATGAAGTGCGGATCATTAGATAGTATATCACAGGGTTAAATATACACCATCAGTCTTGAAGGTGTTAAGTGGCCACCACCCGTCTATTTGATGGAAACCATCGGTCATTTAACAGCCTGTTTAGACAGGTTGATTGCACTTACAGTACACAGAGTGATTGATTGTTAACATAATCATTCTGTGAGCATTGAATAGAAGTAATCTCAGCAGCACATTACATTTTGACAGAGAATGTTATGCTGCTAAAAATCATATTTAAGCAAGCTTAAAAAAATCATGTCACCCATGAGCTAATATTTTGCTTGTGCATCAGGTGATTGGTAGACTATTTAGATAGGCTGATAATCGCATTTAAATTATTTTCCAGCATAAATGTAGCTGAAAAATAACTAAAATTTGCTATATTTTTTATATTGTATGCCCCTCAATTCTGAATAGCTCAGGAGACGGTAGTACGCACAACAGAGCAGCAGAGTAAGAAAGTCTTAGGATATGTGCCCACTGGACATTTTTCCTGCATTTTAAGGCCCCATTTACACACTGCTTTTTTTGCTACGTATTTTTACGCACAAGCTCAAAAAAAGCCAGGAGTGGAACAATCAAAACTGGGAGTGGCACACTCAGAGGAAAGGTCTAATAGAAACAAATGCTCCACTTATATGTTTAACACATTAGTGACGGCCCACTGTATTTATACGTCCTAAAAACAGGGTCCTTATTCTGTTAGGACGTGAAAACAAGTCATAACAGAATAAGCCCTATAGCGCCCCCCAGTGGCCGAAAATCTCCGGGGTTTCAGCTACCGGGGTAGCTGAGACCCTGCCGATTATGAATCAGGCCGGTTTTTACCGGTACCCTTTAGTACAAAGATTAGTCCGGGTACCTGGATTTTACCCAGACTTGAATCTGGACAAAATCCCCTCAATGGGGACCTGAACCTATGTGCTGTGAAATGGTGGTAGTAAGTGGTAAGGGGCTGCAAAAGGAAGCAAATAGGGGTAAGAAGAGGAACAAATTACATATGCAAAGATAGAATGTTTATCAGACTGCTTACTGATTTTTAAATAAAATGCATTCACTGTTCCTTTGCCCACCCTCCAAGCCAGTGTCTGTGATTGGCTGCAGTCAGACTGCTATACATGCCCCCCGCTGTTTAAATAATTTGAATATTCACTGCTTCTCTGCCCACCCCTTATGCCAGTGCCACTGATTGGTTGCAGCTAGTCTGCTGTATTGTAGTGTAAAAGTAAATAAATAATTAAATAAAATTAAGTGGGGATACACCTGTTGTGCTAACCAGCAAAAGCTAAAGCAGCAACTATGGTCTGGGAAGAGGCCAATAACCATAATTATTGTCACAATGATTAAAGCAGCCCCCAGCTGTCAGCTTTACCTTAGCTATTTAGCAAAAATAGACAGAATCCCACATCTTAAATAAATAATTGAAAAAAAACACACTGGAAAAAATTGTTTATTTTAAAAGCAATCCCTGACTACCTCTTCAACAATTTATACAAAAAAAACCACAAACATGAATATCTGACATAATCTGTGGAATCACGTGAAGTCCAATAATAGCAACCCGAAAGACATAATAAATGTTAACCCCTTAGTGACCAGGCCAAACTTTTAAAATCTGATCAGTGTCTTTTTATGTGACAATAACTTTGGAATGCTTTAAAATACTACAGTGATTTTGTGTTTATTTTTTTGTGACACATTATATTTTATGTTTATGGTAAATTTAGGTTGGTATATTTTGCATTTTATTTACCAAAATATTAGAAATTTGACAAATATTTCAAATATTTTGTGATTATTCCTTTTAGCCAGGTAGTCACATCACACAAAATAGTTAATAATATTTTCCTCATGTCTGCTTTACATCAGCACCATTTGTAAAGTGTCTTTTTTATTTTGTTAGGAAGTTAGAAGGTTTAAAAATGTATCAGCAATTTCTAATTTTTTCAAGTAAATTTACAAAACTTATTTCTTTAGAGACCTATCGAGTTTTAACGTGACCTTAGGGTCCTATATATTAGGAAACCCCTTAAAGGTGATACTATTTTAAAACAGCTGCTCTCAACATATCCAAAACTGCTGTCAAGTAGTTTATTAGCTCTTCAGCTGCTTTTCAGGAATTAATGTAAAATGGCATGGTAGGAAAGGAAAATGTTATTTTTACCAGGTAAATGTTGCTAACTTCTGAACAGATCACTATAGTCATCAGACTCTAAGGCCTATATCCGGCCATGATTTGTCATGGCAACCATCAGAACCACACAATCATGACCTCATGAGATGATGGGGTTAAAGAAGACAAACAAAACAAACTATGCTAAGCATCAAAATGCTTTTAACCCTTAGTGACTGAGCCAATTTCCACCTTAATGACCAGACCGTTTTTTGTAATTCTGACCACTCTCCCTTTATGAGGTTATATCTCTGGAACGCTTCATTGGAGCCGAGCGATTCTGAGATTGTTTTTTCGTGACATATTGGGCTTCATGTTGGTAGTAAATTTAGGTCGATCATTTTTGCGTTTATTTGTGAAAATATTAAAAAATTGGCAAAAATTTTGAAAATTTCACAATTTTCAAATTTTGAATTTTTACTCTATTAAACCGGAGCATTATGTGACACAAAATAGTTAATAAATAACATTTCCCACATGTCTACTTTACATCAGCGCAATTTTGGGAAAAAATATTTTTTGGGTTAGGACGTTATAAGGGTTCAAAGTTTATCAGCAATTTCTCATTTTTCCAGCAAAATTTACAAAACCATTTTTTTAGTGACCACATCACATTTGAAGTCCCTTTGAGGGGTGTACATGACAGAAAACACCCAAAAGTGACACCATTCCAAAAACTGCACCCCTCAAGCTACTCAAAACTACATCAAAGAAGATTATTAACCCTTCAAGTGCTTTACAGGAACTAAAGCAAAGTGGAAACAAAAAATGGACATTTTAATTTTTCCAACAAAAATTTTCTTTTAGCCTCAATTTTTTAATTTTCACATGGGCAACAGGATAAAATGGATCCTAAAATGTGTTGGGCAATTTCTCCTGAGTACACCGATACCTCATATGTGGTCATAAACCACTGTTTGGGCGCACAGCAGGGCTCAGAATGAAGGGAGCGCAATTTGATATTTGGAGCTAATTTTCCATTCAAAAAGTCAAATGTCGCTCCTTCCCTTTCGAGCCCTGCCGTGCTCCCAAACAGTGGTTTATGACCACATATGAGGTATCGGTGTACTCAGGAGAAATTGCCCAACAAATTTTAGGATGCATTTTATCCTGTTGCTCATGTGAAAATTAAAAAATTGAGGACAAAAGAAAGATTTTGTGAAAAAAAAGTACTTTTTCATTTGTACGGATCAATTTGTGAAGCACCAGAGGGTTCAAAGTGCTCACTATGCATCTAAATAAATTCCTTGGGGTGTCTAGTTTCCAAAATGGGGTCACTTGTGGGGGAGCTCCAATGTTTAGGCACACGGGGGCTCTCCATACACGACATGGTGTCCGCTAACAATTTGAATGGAAAATTAGCTCCAATTGTTAGCGGAGACCATGTTGCGTATGGAGAGCCCCTGTGTGCCTAAACATTGGAGCTCCCTCACAAGTGACCCCATTTTGGAAACTAGACCACCCAAGGAACTTATCTTGATGGGTGATGAGCACTTTGAACCCCCAGGTGCTTCACAAATCAAACCATAAAAATGAAAAAAGAAATTTTTTGTGGAAAAGAAAGTACTTTTTCATTTTCACGGATCAATTTGTGAAGCACCTGGGGTTCAAAGAGCTCACTATGCATTTAAATAAATTCCATGGGATGTCTAGTTTCCAAAATGGGGTCACTTGTGGGGGAGCTCCAATGTTTAGGCACACAGGGGCTCTCCATACGCGACATGGTGTCCGCTAACTATTGGAGCTAATTTTCCATTCAAATTGTTAGCGGACACAATGTCTCATATGGGGAGCCCCTGTGTGCCTAAACATTGGAGCTCCCCCACAAGTGACCCCATTTTGGAAACTAGACCCCCCAAGGAACATATCTAGATGCATAGTGAGCACTTTCATACCCCAGGTGCTTCACAAATTAGTCCGTAAAAGGAAAAAAAAAGAAGATTTTTGTGAAAAAAAAGTACTTTTTCAGTTTTATGGATCAATTTGTGAAGCACCTGGGGGTCCAAAGTGCTCCCTATGCATCTAAATAAATTCCTTGGGGTGTCTAGTTTCCAAAATGGGGTCACTTGTGGGGGAGCTTCAATGTTTAGGCACACAGGGGATCGCCATACACGACATAGTATCAACTTACAATTCCAATTGTTAGCGGACACCATGTCGCGTATGGAGAGCCCCTATGTGTCTAAACATTGGGGCTCCCCCACAAGTGACCCCATTTTGGAAACTATACGCCCCAAGGAACTTATCTAGATGCATAGTGAGCACTTTGAACCCCCAGGTGCTTCACAAACTGATCTGTAAAAATGAAAAAGTACTTTCTTTTCCACAAAAATTTTCTTTTTTCATTTTTATGGATCAATTTGTGAAGCATCTGGGGGTTGAAAGTGCTCATTATGCATCTAGATATGTTCCTTGGGGGGTCTAGTTTCCAAAATGTGGTCACTTGTGGGGGAGCTCCAATGTTTAGGCACACAGGGGCTCTCCATATGCGACATGGTGTCCGCTAACAATTTGAATGGAAAATTAGCTCCAATAGTTAGCGGACACCATGTCACGTATGGAGAGCCCCTGTGTGCCTAAACATTGGAGCTCCCCCACAAGTGACCCCATTTTGGAAACTAGACGCCTCACGGATTATATCTAGTGGTATAGTGAGCATTTAGAACCTACAGCTACTTCACAGAATTTGATAATGTCATATTGAACATTTTCTTTTTTTCACACAATTTCTCACTTTTAGGGTACTTTCACATCAGCGGTTTTTGCCGTTCACGGCAGATGCGGTGAAAAAACCGCATCTGCCGCGATTACCGCATAACTGCTGCACTTGCGACACATTTGCGGCAAGCCCCATAGAATGTCTATGCGGGCTTGCGGCAGGTGCGGCATCAGCACTTGCGGCAGATGCGGCCGCAAAAAAAACGTGGCTGACCGCGTTTTTTTTCGTGGCTGCACCTGCCGCAAGTGCCGAAACCGCACTTGCCGCACACTTACCGCAAGCCCCATAGACATTGCATGGGGCTTGCCACAACTGTGCCGCAAGTGCAGTGGTTATGCGGTAATCGCGGCAGATGCGTTTTTTTCACCGCATCTGCCGCGATCGGCAAAAGCTGCTGATGTGAAAGCAGCCTTAGAGCATGTGCACAAGATCCGGAGACACCGTGTCCTGGACGTCTCCTCCTCTCCTGCATTTTTTTTCTAGTATTTCTTTATTAAATTTTAAAAAAAAAATGACGTGGGGCTTCGCCACACTTTTGGTCCAGCCAGGTACAGCAGGCAGCTACAGGCTGCCACCAACCCCTTCTGCCTAGTTTTACCTGGCTGGAAGCCAAAAATATAGGGAAGCCCTTTTTTTTAAAATTATTTCATGAAATAATTTAAAAAAAAAACGGCGTGGGCTTCGCCATGTTTTTGGGCCAGCCAGGTACAACTAGGCAGCTGGGGGCTGGAATCCTCAGCGTAGGGAGGCCCAAGCTTTCTGGGCCCCCCCCGCTGCGAATTGCAGCCCGCAGCCGCCCCAGAAAATGGCGCATTCATAGAAGCGCCATTTTCTGGCGCTGTATCCAGCTCTTCCAGCTGCCGTGTAGCGGTGGCAGACTGGGTAATAAGGGGTTAATGCCACCTTTTTTGCAGCTGGCACTAAGCCCGAGATTCTAAATGTCTGGCCAATATTAGACCGGGCCATTAAGAATCCCTAGTAAATTGTAAAGAAGACACAAGACAGAAAAAATATTTTTAATAGAAAAAAAACACAGACACTACTTAGACCCCATCTTTATTATTCTTTGGCATCCGACGTAGTCCAGTAGGAAGGTCCGACGTAGTCCAGCAGAAAGGTCCGACGTAGTCCAGTGGGAGGTCCCTCGATCATTTCCAGACTTTTACAGCATATGGGGGTGTCCCCCATATGCTATAAAAGCTGGCATTCTTCCAGGAGAATGACAGGTCATGACCTCAGTGAGGTCATGGCAGGTCAGGATCCTTGGTTCACAAAGGGTTAATTGTGATCCCATCATGAGATCACAATTAACCCTTTGTGAACCAAGGATCCTGACCTGCCATGACCTCACTGCGATCATGAGCTGTCAGTCTAATCGCAGACAGAGTAGTCTCTGCATAGACTGACAGCTCATGATCGCAGTGAGGTCATGGCAGGTCAGGATCCTTGGTTCACAAAGGGTCAATTGTGATCCCATCATGAGATCACAATTAACCCTTTGTGAACCAAGGATCCTGACCTGCCATGACCTCACTGCGATCATGAGCTGTCAGTCTAATCGCAGACAGAGTAGTCTCTGCATAGACTGACAGCTCATGATCGCAGTGAGGTCATGGCAGGTCAGGATCCTTGGTTCACAAAGGGTCAATTGTGATCCCATCATGAGATCACAATTAACCCTTTGTGAACCAAGGATCCTGACCTGCCATGACCTCACTGCGATCATGAGCTGTCAGTCTAATCGCAGACAGAGTAGTCTCTGCATAGACTGACAGCTCATGATCACAGTGAGGTCATGGCAGGTCAGGATCCTTGGTTCACAAAGGGTTAATTGTGATCCCATCATGGGATCACAATTGACCCCTGTGGGAACCAAGGATGGTGACCTGACATGACCTCACTGAGGTCATGCCCTGTCAGTATGCACAGGCAGAGCAGTCTCTGTTCTGCCTGCGCATGCCGGCAGACAGAAAGATGAAGAGGCCGGAAGAAGCAGCGGGAGCCGCACCGGGATGATGGTAAGTATCAGGAGACCTCCGGGGGTGGGGGGGAGGGAAACTGACGGGGCAGGGGGGCAGAGCGGGGAATACTGATAATCTCCCTCCATCTGAGCTGTCAGATGGGAGGGAGATGATGGCGGCGGGGGCTGGAAGGAGCCGCAGCTGCTGCAGGGCCACAGGGGACATGTAGAGCATGGGGGGGGATGACCGGGGGTGGGGGCCGAGTGACCGGGAAGGGGGGCAGAGCGGGGGAGTACGGATCATCTCCCTCCCATCTGAGCTGTCAGATGGGAGGGAGATGATGTCGGGCAGTGAGGGAGATGTCGGGCAGTAGCTTCTGACGCGCTGCGGCGCCATTTTAGGAGGAGGGGAGGGGTGGGGGCTGAGTACCGGTACCGGGGGCTGTGTACCGGTACTGGGGGGGGGGGCAGATGTTTTCTCTTCATGCCACAGGTTTGATCCTGTGGCATGACAGAGAAATCATTGTTTTTACCGGCGATTCGCTGTATATTTATGTGATCACGGTTATACACCGGTAAACGGTGTATAACCGTGATCACATGGCGGGTACCGGTAAAAACCGTCCCGATTCATAATCTGCAGGGTCTCAGCTACCCCCGGTAGCTGAAACCCCGGAGATTTTTGACCACTGGGGGGCGCTAGAGCACTTTCCCTGGCTGACGTCTACAGACGTCAGCCAGGCATAAGTACCCATTTTTTCCGACGTCTCTGGGCGTTAGGCCGTCGTTATGGGGTTAATTAATATTGACAGCAGCATGTAGGGGTTAAACGGCCATGGTCAGTGCAAACACTGATCTTGACTGAAGAAGTAGATTGTCTGTCATAATGTACAGCTGACAGCTGCTGCATTTTCACCTGTCGGAGGATGCTATTCACTTATATCTCAGGTCAGTTTTAAATTGTATTGGTGGTCACTAAGGGATAAAGAAATAAAAACAAGAAACAGTCCCTAGTTCACCACTTTATTAGCTTCTCCCAAAAATTACAAGGTCTAACGTAAACCAATGCAAATAGTGTCTCCATGACGTCCAGCAATTCTCTAACAAAAGCTGTAAAATAACTGTTTTGTACTGTGCCCATTAATTTTAGCACTGCTTTCTAACATTTCTCTGATTTCCCTGCCCTCCACAGCCCTTAATAATATTACAAACATCAACTATTCAGCCACCGAAAGTCAAACTTGAACACTTAAGAAGTCTCTGTTTGAGTTAAAGAAAGACACGGACACTTTACAGTTCACGTTTGCTTATTTCTAATTAAAAGTCATATAAAGCTTTAGTAAACATAAAGATTAAAAAATGTTGGACAATGCCAGGTGATAATGAATTAAACCAGGGCTCTCAAACTCCAGGCCTCGAGGGCCACCAACGGTGCTGGTTTTCAGGATTTCCTTAGTATTGCACAGGTGACAACATAGTCCCCTGCACCGATGATGATTCCAACCCCTGTGCAATACTAAGGAAACCCTGAAAACCTGCACTCGAGTCTTGGAGTTTGAGATCCCTGAATTAAACAGTTGTTCAGTGGTAAAGGTGGTGGGTACTGGTTTTCTTAAAATGCATAACCCATGATGGAGAATGCAGCCCTCCCCCCCTCCCATCAGTGAAATGCACGCAGTGCCTGCTCAACATGTTACTCTTTTTACAGCACACTTAATATTTGTCTGCAGTTGCACATGTACATTTTTAATTTTACATAATAACTGACCTAATCTGAAATTGGACATACAAGTTTCATAAAAAGGTCACCACCATCCAAAATTGCAATCTCAATTGCCCTTAAAATGGTGACAGGTGCTTTGAATAAAGAGACAGCCTTCACAAAGAGATGGTCCTTTGGAAAGGTTATGTACTATGTACAGTATATCTAACAAAAACTATCCATCTATCTTAATTTGCTTACTAGCGGTTACTTATTCCCCACTGTGAATCTTGCAATTGTTTTTGACCTTGATATTTGCAGAATGCCTTTTTCATTTTTCATTAACCAAAACTTGTGTTTAATGTCGTCTACTGTCCGTGAATTCTCTGCATGCCTCTTTATAAATGATGTCTTGACTTCTAAGGACATTTGTGTTTTAGATGGCTTTCACAAATTATACCTACAACAAAGCTACATCTCTGTATCTCTATATTTGCATTTGTGTGCAAATGAAAGTAAAATATAAAATTACAATTGTTCATTATTGTTTTCAAAATAAAAGTTATATATTTTTGTAAATTATATATGTCAATATTTATTTTCATTAATGTGTTCTCAACTGTTATGTAAAATAGCATTAGTGAACCCTAGTAGGCTTTGGCGCCATAACTTTCTCTCTGCATGTGTGCACTCAGTCAGTGTATTGTGGAAGTAATCTCTCTTGGATGCATTTATTTTATATGAAAAAAAATCTTTGCTAAAATAGAATTGAGATTTTGCACTATGCAATTTGTGTACAAAGAGAACGTGCTGTATGTGTTCATGTGATAAAAAGAACTAATATTTCTATTTTATTACAGACTAGCTGTAAAGCTCAGCGTTGCCTGTGCATAGTAACTGACTGTTCTTAGTTGTAATAGAATAGAAGGACTATTTTGCACATAAACGTCTGCCACTAGATCTTCCCTCCCTTGTCTTGATCCTTTGTCTGGTTAAGCCTCTAGATCCTCCCTCTCCATAGAATATTGTCTCGTGATTTTGCCTCTATTTCCTCCCCCTCTATAGAATGTTGTCTGGTTCTGCCTCTATTTCCTCCCCCTCTATATAATGTTGTCTGGTTCTGCCTCTATTTCCTCCCCTCTATAGAATGTTGTCTGGTTCTGCCTCTATTTCCTCCCCCTCTATAGAATGTTGTCTGGTTCTGCCTCTATCTCCTCCCCTCCATAGAATGTTTTTGGGTTTTGGCTCTAGCTCATCCCCTCTGCAGAATGTTGTCTAGTTCTGCCACTAGCTCCTCCCACTCCATTGAATGTTGTCTTGTTCTGCATCTAGCTCCTTCCTCCCCATAGAATGTTGTCTGGCGGTTCTGCATCTAACTCCTCTCCTCCATCGAATGTTGTCTGGTTCTGCCTCTAGCTTCTCTCCCTCCATAGAATGTTGTCTGGTTCTACCTCTAGCTTCTCTCCCTCCATAGAATGTTGTCTGGTTCTGCCTCTAGCTCCTTCCCCTCCATAGAATGTTGTCTGGTTCTGCCTCTCGCTCCTTGCCCTCCATAGAATGTTGTCTGATTCTGAGTATAGCTCCTCCTTCTCCATAGAATTTCTGGTTCTGTGAAGAGGTGGGCTAACTGGAATGGCCGTGGCTATGTGGAATGGGCTGGGCTTGAAACATACACACACATATATAAATACTAGGGATGAGCGAGTATACTCGCTGCTATTCGGAACTCGCCGAATAGTAGCGGTATTCGGGTACTTGCTACTCTCCTAGTATCTTATGAGTACTCGGGAGTAGCGAGTAGTCCGATTACTTTCGCACTGTATCTATAGATATACTGTGAAAGTACCCTAAAAGTAAATAAAAGTTGTTAAAAATAATAAAATTACATACTCACCTGTCCGATGCCTGCACCGGGACCATCCCAGAAGACCTGCGTTCACCGGACAAGGACCTGTGACTTCCAGCCAATCAGATGACCAGCAGCGATCTGGCCAATCAGATGGCGACACGTTACAACCACGTGATCGCTAGCGGCCACCTGATTGGCCAGATTGCAAGGTCCTGGCAGTACATTAGGACCTTGTAATGTGGCCAATCAGGTGGCCGCTAGCGATCATGTGGTTGTGACGTATTACCATCTGATTGGCCAGATCGCTACCGGCCATCTGATTGGCTGAAAGTCACAGGTCCTTGTCCGGCAATCGCAGGTCTTCTGACGGTCCCGGTGCAGGCGTCGGACAGGTGAGTATATAATTTCATTATTTTTAACAAGTTTTATTCACTTTTAGGGTACTTTCGCAGTGTATCTTTAGATACACTGTGAAAGTAATTGGACTCGCTATACTCGCAATGAGTACCAAGTACCGGGACCTACTCGTTGCGAGTATAGCGAGTCTGAATAGTGCGCTACTCGCTCATCTCTAATACATACACTCAGCTTTATATATAAATATATATGAGAGAATCATGCTGTGAATGATCAAGTTCAAATCAAATGTGCAGAACTTTGTGGCTCCACACGAATTCAAACTTTCTGCAATTTGATTTGTGAGAATCAGCAAAAAAAACAAACATTGGTCTGCGTCTTCATACAGTGTTGTAGACTCAGTTATTATGCTAATGATGCCATGTGTTACTGTGTGCAGTAATCAATTTGGATGATCTAGTACAGCCAATCAGGGAGGCTATCACAGCGAGTATAAAAATTAGGAGTCTGCCAATAACTGCCATTATATGCTTGTGCTGTGAACGTATGGGAGCGCAAAGAACAATATTACAATTTTATATACAGTTATATGAAAAAGTTTGGGCACCCCTCTTAATCTTACTCTTTTTTTTAGTTTAAAATTGTTTTTTTGCAACAGCTATTTCAGTGTGATATATGTAATAACTGATGGACACAGTAATATTTCAGGTTTGAAATGAGGTTTATCGTAGTAACCAAAAATGTGAAATATGCATTATTTCAAAATTTGACAGGTATATATATTTAATGATAGATAGATAGATAGATAGATAGATAGATAGATAGATAGATAGATAGATAGATAGATAGATAGAGAGTATATAAAAAGGAAAGGTAGCACTTCCTCCAGTTAAAGTTATGAGGGTTTTATTGGTCCTGGGACTGCTGTGATGTTTCGAAATGATGCAGTCCCTGGACCAATAAAACCCACATAACTATAACTGGAGGAAGTGCTACCTTTCTTTTTTATATACTAACAACAGAAACCAAGGAGAGCTGTGCACCCAACTTGAGGAGCTGTGCTGCTTCGTTTCTTTGTTTATATGTATATATATATATATATATATGTATATATATATATATATTGTGAAGCTTCACTGACTGAATGTGATAGGGATCCTTGCTTGATTGTTAGTTTGAGAAACACACAAGAGCAGTTATCCTTGTTTATTAAGAGACACATAAACCCCTTTGTAGCTCACACATCCCCATATCATCAGCAATCGACCTTCATGCTCTACAGTACGAATGGAGTTCCTTTCATCATAGGCATTGGTGAAACCTCTCCAAATCTAACATTTATGGTTGTGGTCAAAAAGTTTGATCTCATCACTCCAAATTACCTTGTTCCAAAAATTTGAAGGCTTATCTCCAAAATAAATGGCTTCACCCAACCACTAATCATGAGTGGAAAAAAATGTTGGCGTTATCACTCATATTCTCTGAGAAAAGGCTAAAGAAAGCAAAAAATCTGCCGGGGGTATGTGAACTTCTGAGCACAACTGTATATACATATGTATGTGTATATATTTTGTCAGAGAATATGAGTGATAACGCCAACATCTGACAGCTGACAAATACAGAGTCACATGGGTCCATGTGTCTTGTCATTGCTACTAAACCCCAACATCTTGCTTTGCTCCTTCTTTAGGGCCTTTCATAGACCAATTAACTATTTGCAATTGTCCTCAGCCAGGTGCTCTTTTTTTCCTCTAAGGCACCTCTCTTTGCTGGCCAACCTGGCTTCATACCTTTAACTTTCCTTGCAGGAGTCCCCAACTCATCTGTAATGCTTTTCTTCCTTGCATGAGCCTGGTCTTTTCAACTACTGCTCCCTCCATTTTTGTCATTACTCATCCTGGTCTCCTTATTTGCCCCCAAAAAAGGACCTTTCTTATAGTTATCCTTAACATTCCTTTCCAGCCTTAAATTAACCCAGTATGTCTGGCTAACCAAAACTGCATCTTAGGAGGACTAAAATCAAATAAAAACACTACACATTGATTCAACTGGTGCCTTCAGGGGAATGACAATCCATCTCCATACATTTTATATGGGTTATGAGGACCATATGAGTTTTTTAGGTATACCCTGCTTCATTAACAGTAGGAAAGTGGAGAAGTATGATATTCGTATAGTACCTTTACAGAGTTTACACATGTATATGTGTATACAAATGTACCGTAATTTCCTGTTTTCTTCAATGGGAGGACAATATTAAGCTTACATTTGTTTTACGTCTTAGTTTGTATGTCTTAGTATTTAAAAGTGCAACTGTCTTCTTGTTACAATGTGTCGTGTTCAGCATTACCCCTGTACATATCACATAATGGAATCCCGCAGTTTTTTTTTTGCTTCCATGTCCCATGTGCTTGCATGGTCATACACAACCATTACACAGTACCTAGCAGGACACATAGATAAGATTACTAGATGGTGGCCTGATTCTAATGCATCGGGCATTCTAGAATATGTATGTAGTTTATTTATGAAGATTTAAAAATAATGCAATGAATACACGATATCTATCTATCATCTACCTATGTGTCTATCATCTATGTATGCTATATTTATTTATCATCTCTCTATACATGTTTTATCTATCTATCTATCTATCTATCTATCTATCTATCTACAAAGAAAAAAAAAACTAAACAGCACTCAAGGCATAGTCTGAACTGGTGCAAGCTGCAATACTGAACAATACACAGAAAAAATTCACAGCAGCACACAGTCACTGCTAATCATGTGTGAATACAGACATACAGATAGAAGTAAAAGCACCTATGCATTTGAAAAAAAATATAAAAACTCGTTTTTTTTCAAAAAACTCAATTTTTGGATTTTTTTTTTCCTTTGACAGGAGTGAAGTTCGTCACACTGACTGACAGCCTTGTAGACAGGAGTGAAGTTCATGACACTGACTGACAGTCTTGTAGACAGGAGTGAAGGATGTCACACTGAATGACAGCCTTGTAGACAAGAGTGAAGGACGTCACACTGACTCACATACTTTGTAGACAGGATTGAAGGACGTCACACTGAATGACAGCCTTATAGACAGGAGTGAACTGTGTCCACTGACTGACAGCCTTATAGTCAGGTGTAAAGTTTGTGACACTGACTGACAGAATTATAGACAGGAGTGAAATTCGTGACACTGACTGACAGACCTTGTAGATAGGATTGAACTGCGTCACAGTAACCGACAGGCTTGTAAACAGGAGTAAACTGCGTCACACTAAGAGTGGCAGTTCAAATTGCCCACCAAAATACCAATCGGCGCGCCGCATCTCTCATTGGTCGCTATAGCGACCAATGAGAAACGCGGAATTCAAACCGCTCGCCAAGCCACGCTACTTCTCTGATTGGTCGCCACGGTGAACAATCAGCGAAGCGGCGCGGCTTGGCGGGAAATATGAATCCCGCCCCACTGATTCGTCGCTGCTGAGACCGGCAACCAATCAGTGACGCAGGATTCATATTTCCCACTTGGCGCGCGGTTTGAATTCCGTGTCTCTCATTGGCCGCTACAGAGACCAATGAGAGACGCGGAATGCGGTTTAAATGCCATGTATCTGATTGGTCGTCACGTTCAGCGCCGACCAATCAGAGAAGCGGCGCGTGCATTGGCGCCATATTTAAAATACACTGAGCACCGCACAGTGTATTTCAAATATGGTGCCTTGGCGCGCTGCTCCTCTGATTGGTTGGCGCTGAACACGGCGACCAATTAGATGAGCGGCACGCGCCAAGGCGCCATATTTAAAGTTATTTTAAAAGTATCTTAAATATGGCGCCTTGGCACGTGCCGCTCCTCTGATTGGTCGGCCGCGGCAACCAATGAGAGATGCGGCATTCAAACCACGCACCAAGCCGCACTACTTCTCTGATTGGTCACCGCGGAAAGGTACCAGGTGGCCGCGGCTGAGCTACTGCTGCACAGAGGTCAGCGGCTCGACGCCGGTCATCTCCCGGCTGGCTCGCATGCGCTGAGGCCACCGTCGGGAGATCCCGCTGATTTCCCGATGATGGCCGCGGCCGGACGCATGTATCCCGGCGACAGCGGCACCATTTCAGTTTGGCGCGAATTTTGAATAAGCGCGGCTGTTTTGCATACTCCTCACTCATGAGCACCCTGGCGCTGGCGTGCGATTTCCATTACAGACAGAGAACATTAGGCAATTATATAGTAGATCTCAGCACAGGAGATGTGTTATGATCAGACCATGTCCCTGTATGGTCATACACAACCATTACACAGTACATAGCAGGGACACATATATAAGATTATCTCAGCACAGGAGATGTGGTATGATCAGACCATGCTCCTGTATGGTCAGACACAGCCATTACACAGTACAAAGCAGGGACACATATATAAGATTATCTCAGCACAGGAGATGTGGTATGATCAGACCATGTCTCTGTACGGTCAGACTCATCCATTATACAGTACATAGCAGGGACATATATATAAGTTTATCTCAGCACATTACAAAGTACAGGGCAGAGGTGCATTTATAAGACTAGCTCAACCCAGAAACAATTTTTTTTAAACACATCCAGTCGTAGAACATATTATTCCAAGAATTATTGACTAAAATGAACTTTAAAATTACCTTTCTTTGTGGGGAAACTACTTTAATTACATTATATAATAACTTTTGCATTCATTATTATCTTCCATAGAAAAACTGCACCTAAAAAAGTTAATAATTGATCTGAAAAATGTATTCAATATTGATAATAGCTATGCCATTCTTGTAATACCTAGCACAAAACAATTATTTCTTCATTAGAAAGACAGAATATTGCAATGTAGCTAAAGTTCAAATTGGGAACAAATTAACTTTCAGCCCTGATTGTAGAAAAGCTATCTATGACCACTATCTAAAACAGCAATTACTTTTCCTACACTGGAAATGCAAGGTTCTATGTAGGAAAAGGAAATCCTAAAATCAATTTCAATTTATAGTCCACAAATTGCAAGATACTTCACATTTGCATTAAAGCCATCTGTTCTTCAGGGATAATTTTGAAATGATTTTCGATGCATCTGCTTATAGCTATTTAAAGACCAGCACAAGCTGAATGCACCCAGATATCTCTTCAAATCAGAAAGTGACATTTTTTCTAACATAATTAAATTCATGTATGTGGAGTAGTTTATTCACTGAAGAATATCAGAACTTTAATCTTCTAAATGCACATCAACGATGATGATATTGCTTTACTGTCTCAGATAACATTTGTAATTAGAGATTTTTTAATTTACTTCTGTTTCTTGCCTTTTTATATAATGAAATATGTTATCACACAATATTATTACAAATAATCTTGCCATATTGTTTTCACAGTGGATATGGATTAAAGATAGTTTGTATAGTTCATTATCATTATGCTGAATAAATTGCAAAAATTTAAAGAATATTCCATTATGATGATATTTTTGGATTAACTAATCCATTAAGAAAGACAGTTTTAGATATAATTCTAACTTTCTTTTGAGCACAGTACATTTCCACTATATTTGTCAATGCATATGCATTTGCTTTCCATATATTACAAGGGGTGGTCCCAAACCAATGTTAATCTATCTAACCATTTTTGTTACCCCATATGAGAGCAACATGATGTAGGAGCAAAGATCCTGATTCCAGTGACGTACGATTTATTGGTCTGCTTGCCGTCATTTTGATAAAATCATTGTTTTATCTGTGGCAGATATAGCAGTTATCTGAATGTAGAGCTCTGTATAACCCCGCACACACTACTGTATAATCTTGCACACACTACTGGATAGCCTCGCCCACACCTCTATATAGTTCTGCACATACTACTGTATAGCCTCGCCCACACCTCTGTATAGTTCTGCACATACTACTGTATAGCCTCGCTCACACCTCTGTATAGCCCCCACACACCACTGTATAGCCTTGCCCACACCACTGTATAGCCCTGCACACACCACTGTATAGCCCTGCACACACTACTGTATAGCCTTGCCCTCACCACTGTATAGCCTCGCCCACACCACTGTATAGCCCCGCACACACCACTCTATAGCCTCACCCACACCACTGTATAGCCCCGCATACACTACTGTATAGCCTTGCCCACACCACTGTATAGCCTTGCCCACACCACTGTATAGCCCCACACATCACTACATAGCCTTGCCCACACCTCTGTATAGCTCCGCACACACCACTATATAGCCTTGCCCACACCACTGTATAGCCCCATACATACCACTGTATAGCCTTGCCCACACCACTGTATAGCCTTGCCCACACCACTGTATAGCCCCATACATACCACTGTATAGCCTTGCCCACACCACTGTATAGCCCCGCACACACCACTGTATAGCCCCGCACACACCACTGTATAGCCCCACCCACACCACTGTATAGCCCCACCCACACCACTGTATAGCCCCGCACACACCACTGTATAGCCCCACCCACACCACTGTATAGCCCCGCACACACCACTATATAGCCTTGCCCACACCACTGTATAGCCCCATACATACCACTGTATAGCCTTGCCAACACCACTGTATAGCCTTGCCCACACCACTGTATAGCCCCATACATACCACTGTATAGCCTTGCCCACACCACTGTATAGCCCCGCACACACCACTGTATAGCCCCACCCACACCACAGTTTGGGAGCTATATAATTTTGTCCAGTATACACAGAACGCTGCTAATCAGTGGTAGGGGCAGGGTTATACAGAGCTAATGAATACTCTTTACTACTTAGTCTTCTAATCATAATCTCCTTTTGATAAAACAGTGATTTTATCAAAACTAAAATAACCAGGCCTGTAGGGAATATGTCTTTGGAATCAGGATCTCTGTATGTACATTATGCTGCTCTTAGATAAGCTGGCAAAAACCAGGTGAAAGGTTCCTTTTAATATATTAATTCAATCAATTTTATAATATACTTCAATTAAAAGTTCTCTAGAAAGTTATGACAAGCATTGTACACGGAGATGTTTTTGTGGCATTTTTATTTACATTTTTTGTGCACATTTGAGTCTCTGGTATTTTTCCCAAAATATGAAAAGCTCTACTATCTGCAGATATAACCTGGAATCCTCTAAAAAAAAAAAAACTTTCAATGAACATTAAAAATAATATGAATAGGGATGAATCCGGGCACCAACACGCTTGTAAGCCTTGCACCTTAGATAAGCCGGACCAGGTCAAATACCTTACAGCAGGGAAACATGACAGGCATTACATGGCCCAAAGATAAAACTGAAGCTGAATAGCCAAAAGAAAGCATGGATGGCACTCACCAATCTTTGTATTGAGTGCAGACTTTTATTCCATGAAAGAGGGTGTGTATAAGGTATATACAGAACCCGTTGAAGCGCCAACACGTGAAACATTTGGACCATAGTCCACCTCTGCACACCCCCTCCCTGCAATTGATGTAACCCTCTTTCATGGAATAAAAGTCTGCACTGAATAAAAAGATTGGTAAGTGCTTCCATGCTTTCTTATGAACATTAAAAGTAATTAACTAAATAGTGCCTGAATAACTTACTGTGCATATGTTCCATCTATTTTAAACTTCTTTTAGCCACTTATAAAGCTGTAAAATGGGTAAAAAATAAAAAGTGACCTAACAATTCTTCAGATGACCTCCACTTGGAATTTTATACTATTTTACAATACTCACAAATTGTTAGGGAAATTTAGCTTTTGGGTTAAATTTAAGGATGAACCCAAAATATATTATGACCTTTTCAGGTTAATTTATCTACACTTTTGAATGCACATACAGTTATGGTCAAAAGTATTGACACCCCTGCCATTCTGTCAGATAATACTCAGTTTCTTCCTGAAAATGATTGCAATCACAAATTCTTTGGTATTATTATCTTCATTTAATTTGTCTTCAATGAAAAAACACAAAAGAGAATGAAACAAAAAGCAAAACATTGATTATTTCACACAAAACTCGAAAAATGAGCCAGACAAAAGTATTGGCACCCTCAGCCTAATACTTGGTTGCACAACCTTTAGCCAAAATAACTGCTATCAACCGCTTCCGGTAACCGTCAATGCTTACAATGCTCTTACAATGCTCTGCTGGAATTTTAGACCATTCTTCTTTGGCAAACTGCTCCAGGTCCCTGATATTTGAAGGGTGCCTTCTCCAAACTGCCATTTTTAGATCTCTCCACAGGTATTCTATGGGATTCAGGTCTGGATTCATTGCTGGTCACCGTAGAAGTCTCCAGTGCTTTCTCTCAAACCATTTTCTATTGCTTTTTGAAGTGTGTTTTGGGTCATTGTCCTGCTGGAAGACCCATGACCTCTGAGGGAGACCCAGCTTTTTCACACTGGGCCCTACATTATGCTGCAAAATTTGTTGGTAGTCTTCAGACTTCATAATGCCATGCACACGGTCAAGCAGTCCAGTGCCAGAGGCAGCAAAGCAACCCCAAAACATCAGGGAACCTCCGCCATGTTTGACTGTAGGTACCATGTTCTTTTCTTTGAACGCCTCTTTTTTTCTCCTGTAAACTCTATGTTGATGCCTTTACCCAAAAAGCTCTACTTTTGTCTCATCTGACCAGAGAACATTCTTCCAAAACGTTTTAGGCTTTCTCAGGTAAGTTTTGGCAAACTCCAGCCTGGCTTTTTTTATGTCTCGGGTTAAGAAGTGGAGTCCTCCTGGGTAACTTACCATACAGTCCCTTTTCATTCAGACGCCGACGGATTGACACTGTTGTACCCTTGGACTGCAGGGCAGCTTGAACTTGTTTGGATGTTAGTCAAGGTTCTTTATCCACCATCCGCACAATCTTGCGTTGAAATCTGTTGTCAATTGTTCTTTTTCGTCCACATCTAGGGAGGTTAGCCACAGTGCCATGGGCTTTAAACTTCTTGATGACACTGCGCACGGTAGACACAGGAACATTCAGGTCTTTGGAGATAGACTTGAGATTGCTCATGCTTCCTCACAATTTGGTTTCTCAAGTTCTCAGACAGTTCTTTGGTCTTCTTTCTTTTCTCCATGCTCAATGTGGTACACACAAGGACACAGGACAGAGGTTGAGTCAACTTTAATCCATATCAACTGGCTGCAAGTGTGATTTAGTTATTACCAACACCTGTTAGGTGCCACAGGTCAGTTACAGGTGCTGTTAATTACACAAATTAGAGAAGCATCACTTGATTTTTCTAACAGTGCCTATACTTTTGTCCACCCTCTTTTTTATGTTTGGTGTGGAATTATATCCAATTTGGCTTTTTGTGTTTTTTCATTGAAGACAAATTAAATGAAGATAATAATACCAAAGAATTTGTGATTGCAATCATTTTCAGGAAGAAACTGAGTATTATCTGACAGAATTGCAGGGGTGTCAATACTTTTGGCCACAACTGTATACAACTGTTCAATGTTTTAGTTCTTTTTGCCGTACTCTAACAAGGAACTTAATGGCAAAATTCATAACAGGCGTTTGATCCAGGAATTACCCAATAAATTTTGTGGTTCAAATAAAAATGTCCTCCACATCAAGCTGTTTATATTTTGACATCCTAGGGCCAAGACAACTCATAACAATTAATGAACAGTACCTCACCATTGTGAGGCTTCAAGCCGGATGTTCTCAGATGGAGGTAGTCCCTGAGTTTAGAGTGTCACAGTCATAGAGTGTCATTAGCAGGTTGCAACAGAGATATAGACAGACTGTAAAAGTTACAGAAAGGCATATAATTAGATGTCCTTTGGCCGAATCTCTAACTGATGATCAGTTCATTATGTACTATGCCTTGTGGAAACGGAAGATGAATGCCACAAAACTCCAGACATATTTAAGGGAGATGAGAGGAAACAAAATGTCATGTCAAATATAGGTAATGAGTTACTGGCTACACCTTACTTTATTGCTTCCAATAAACCAAGTAAGCAATATTGAATTTACCCCTATTTGGGATGTTTATTAGAACTAAATTATTGGTTTACACACTTATCACTCAATTCGTGAGTGGTTGGTACTAATCGCTATAATAAATCTAATATGAAAATTAAAGTATAAAATCAAATTAAAAACCTTATTAAAAAAAAAATTAGTTTTTTTATTTTATTTATTTTTTATTTGATTTTATACTTTCATTTTCATATTAGATTAGTACCAACCACTCATGAATTGGGTGATAAGTGTGTAAAACAATTATTTAGTTCTCATAAACATCCCAAATAAGGGTTAATTCAATATTGCCTAATTGGTTTATTGGAAGTCATAAAACAAGGTTTAGTGAGTAACTCATTACCTATATTTGACATGACATTTTGTTTCCTCTCATGTCCCTTGAATGTGTCTGGAGTTTTGTGGCATTCATCTTCCGTTTACCTATATTTGATATTCAACACACCTCGATGGTGAGACACACGTGGTGACACCTTAGAGCTACTGCAGCCACACAGATATACAAGCTAGCTCTGGAGTAACATCTCATTCCAAAATGTCAGGTCAGACCATTAAAAACTGTTTACATAGGAGTGGTCTGTGTGCTAGATGATCTGCAAGTGTACCTGATCATACCACAAGCACATGCATGATCATCTTGCATGGGCGAGAGTGCATTTATGCTAGACAAGGGACCAATCGGCTCAGTACTATTCCCTGAAAAAAGTTGATTCACGCTAATCAGAAATGATGGCCACCAATGATGTTGGAAACATCAAGGAAAGCACTGTGCATCAGCCACTGTTGTCACCAGATGAGCTATTGGTGGTGGTGGTGTCACAGTTTGAGCAGGTGTGTCTAGTCAATACTGAACTGCCCTACACTTTATAAATACAACAGTGACAAGCCTTTACTTCTCAAAATAGCATCATCATTGTACCCCTACATGAAGGACATAGGCCTAATTTAATCTCGTGAACAACAGATTTCCAGCTCATCAAGGTCACAGCATTAGAGAACAGCAGATGGATACTGGGGTACCTCACCTGGAGTTGCCTTTACTTTCTCCAGACCTGAATCCCTTAGATATCCTATGAGATCAGTTGAGTTGCCATGTAGAGGCTCATAACTAATAACTCTGTACCTTAGAAACTCAATGACCAGCACCATTCTTCATGAAGGGTGAGATGCCATGCATCAGCAGACAATAAATTGACCTGTGAACAGCATAACATTTTGATGTCAAGCTGTAACTGATGCTTAATGCCAGATGACAAGTTATTGAAACATCTACATTTTTTGTTGTGGTATAAATTAACCACTAATGGTGTTGGCTTTTGTTCAGTAATTTGCGATGAGGAAATCACCATTATATGCTCCTACTTAAATGCCCTACTTACATGATGAAACATCATGAACTTTATGTTTCCTATAAATTTCACCCAAAAGCCAAATATTTTTAACTTTTTGTGAGTAGCATATGTATATATGTAAACAGAAGAGCAGAGTCGTCGCTGGCGCTGACTGAGAGTGACTCCAATGGTCAAGCTGGGTTGGTGCCAGACCCAGAATTTCTAACATGTGTTGATATTAACATATCATGAGAAGTTATTATTCTGATTATGAACAGGAGTAACCTATGAAGTCACTCTATGTCAGCACCAGACCCAGAGTTTAAAACATGCGGTGATGTCAGTAACAAAGTGACATCACCATGCGTGAGAAATCCTGAGTTTGTCTCAAACCGAGAGTTAACTATGGTTGGCGTGCAGAATCGAGAGATGTTGTGGGACCACTGCACCATGGATTACATTGGATTTTTATTGCTTTTTTTTAAATAAATTGGCGAATAAGAGGTAGTGTTGGGAAGTCTATTCAAATAAACTATTTTTTCCTGTGTTTTTGAGTGCTTTTTTAACTACACATACATGATTAGTAATGGAGGTGTCTGATAAATGCCTCTTCATTACTAATGCCTGGGCTTCATGACAGCTGACAATTCACTGCTGACATCAACCCCAAAATTATTACCCTGATTGTCACCACACTAGACAGTTGAGAAGAGTCAGGACAAAACATCAGAATTCAGGAGCTGCTACAGGCTGGCACATTTAGACTGGGAAGAGCCAAATAACTATCGGCCTTCCTAGCCTGATATTACCAGCCCACATCTATCTATACCTTGGCTAGATATAAAAAAAATTGGGGGGGCATGTAATTTCTTTTCAATTATTTATCAATAAATAATAAAAAACTAAAGAACTGGGGTGCCCTCTGATTTTGAAAGCTAGCTAAGATAAAGCAGAAAACTGTGGGCTGCACAGCAAGTTTACCTTGGCTGGTGATCAAAATAGGTGGGAACTCAAGCTGTTTTATTTCATTATTTATTTATTTTTCATGTTAAATAAGGCTAAAAACACCCCTTAATGCCAAATGAAAGGCACTAATGGATGCAAGTGTAAAAACCTGCCTATATGCTTGCACTAATCTAAGCTTTCCCTCCTACATCAACTCTCTCTGAACTGCAGTGTACAAAGCAGCGTACACCTGGGTCTCATCTAAGACCTGATAATGTGATGCGTCCAGCCAATCACAGTAATGCCAGTAGCCAACATGGCAAAGGCATTATCATGTTTGGCAGGCAGTCCCGCATGTTTAGTAGCTAAGAAGCAGCCACAAAACATGCAGGGTGGAGACTCAAGCTTTTGCTTGAGCACCAACAATACTCAGCTCAGTAACAAGCATGCCCGAGCTTCCCGACGTTCAATTGAGTAATGAGCAATGTCAAGCATGCTTTCTCATCACAGTTAATAAACACATGAAAATCAAGGAATTTTTAGAAGTATCTCTTGCTCTTAAAGACCTGATGGTCCAAGATTTATATAACCATCTGTATTAAACTGAATTTTTGCTGATAGATTCTTAACATGTGGTCACACTGCTGTGGTGGTTCTTATTAGTTCTGAAACAAATAATCTGAATTTATATGAATGCTACAGCTGTGATGCTAGCATGTAAGGCTGATGAGGCCAATGATTGGTTGTGGCTGTTGTACAGCTGTTGTGTGAATGACGGACATGACTACTACTCTTTACCAAGATTGGGAAGGCCAGAGAAAAAGAGATTTAAAGTATTTTCTTAGATAAATCAGTTAAAATCAGAATGAAATTGAATTTCTTTATGCCAAATAATAGCCATAAAGATACAACATCAAATAAAATAAGATCAATATTACTTAATAAACATTTTTGACTGAAGAGAATAGAAATACAAGACAAAACTTTGAAAAAAATCAATGCTCACCCCTCGGCAATTATAACTTTTACAGACAAAACTGTATTGAGTTGCTCAAATAGAAATTTTCTCTAAGCTATATTATTTTGCTAGACTATTTGATACCTTAATATACTCAAAATAAAGTAAGCTTTAACTTTGAACAGTCTATTAATATTTTAACAGTCCCTTGTTTTTTTCAATTACTTTTGTTTATTACAATAAAAAACAATTGAAGGCCAAGTACCTCTGTTACATTACGTGTATATATATTAATAGTTACACCGAGTTAATAAAAAATGTTGTCATGACCGCTAGCTCCAATATATATTCCTTCCATTTTCAGGCCCCCAGATGTGCAGTTTGTAACCTGCTCCTAGTTTCAGACATTACTTGTGAGGGTGTGTCACTCCAATCACTTTTTTGATGTGTGTTTTGTGTACTCAAGATGGTGCTGACTTTGCTAGCTGTGATTTATCAGTACAGTTTAATTCCTTTTCTGTCTTTTTTTCTAAAGTCAATGAAAGATCTCTTCTGACAATTAATAAAGCAAACTCTTATTAAAAGCAATCTGTCAGCAAGTTTTCGCCATCTCAGTTGTGACCAGGGGCTGGATTCCATTGATGTATCACATACTGCATTGCATGGTGCAGTTTTCACAGAATCCCTGTTTTTGCTTTCGTAGATGTGACTGTGCTCAGAAAGCTGAGCTGTGTATGACCGTGCCCACACTACTGATTGAAAGAACCCTGTGCAAACAGTGCATTGTCAGCAAGCTGTCAATCAGTAGTAGGGGCAGGGATACACAGATTAGCCTGACTGGATTGCATGTGAAATAGAAAAACAAACAAGGAGCGCAACATGTGAAGAACCTGGTGGTCCATTGGGATGGGGCTTATAATAGGGCCAATAAGTCACTCACCTCAATGTTTGTGTACCCCTGCACAACCACAGTATATAGCATGGAGGTGAGGACACCAACATGCTGGTGCCATCGCTCCTTGCAGCTCTTCTTGGTTCGCATCATGTGACCGGGATAGGCGTAGTCAAGATTGTGTCACCACAGGTCCTTAAGCCACTCGAGTGTGGATAATGGGCCCAAAGCTGCTCCAGAGGGATGCGAGTAAATAAGAAGAATCAGAGCAGTCTAAGGAGCGCTAGGGCTAGGGAAGATATTAGGCAAGAAATTGTTAAAAGGTGAAAAACCTTTATTTACAAATTAGTGCTCCACAATGTGTTTTGATAGCGGCATCTTCATCAGGTAGTGGTCCTTAGACTGCTCTGTATTGCATGTGAGAGCTAGTCATGGAGTGATAATCACCTATTGATAAAACACTGTTTAAATTGAAATTACACCACATAGCCAGCCTAATAAGTGACATATCCCTTATTAGACTGTTATGCTGCTCTCAGATTATATCGCATAAAAACTTGCAGACAGATTTCCTTTAAAGCACCACACCAGCAGTTTTTTTTCAGTGCTGGAATGATGCTTTAAATATAAGTACCCCTCCCCTGCTCACCTGCTGCTGTCTTTATCTTTTTTCAGCTTTGCTCTGGTCCTGTGGCACCCTCTTGTAACAACTTCTGACTGGCCAAAAGTTGGAAGATAGATTACAAGCTCTTAATGCAAGTCTTTGAGGAACAGTATGAGGTTTTCTAAGGGTGGATTCACATTGGCGTTCCCCTCCACATCATTCTGCGGAGGGGAACCGCCATGTGAGCGCAGCCACCGCAAGTCCCTATGTTTATAATGGGGACGCACAGTGCGGCGCTTGACTGCGCATGACTGTGCGCTCCCATTCATTTGCCTGTGTGATTTGTATGCATGCGCATACATCGTCGTCTGCACCAGGAATGCGACATGTCATGTTCCTGGTGCGGATGAGAGAGTGTGATTTGTACGGAAGCATGAGCATACGTACAAATCACACAGGCAAACAAATGGGAGCGCACAGTCATGCGCAGTCAAGCGCCGCACCGTGCGTCCCCATTATAAACATAGGGACTTGTGGTGGCTGCGCTCACATGGCGGTTCCCGTCCGCAGAACGCTGCGGAGGGGAGCGCAAATGTGAAGCCAGCCTTAGAGATGTATTTAATTATTACCTCTGGCTCGCTCCATGAAACACTGAAGTGGCCATTAGGTCACAAATCACCAAAGACTGACCAAAGAAATGCTGGAAAAAATTTAGATGGCGGCAGGGGAGGATAATACAGGGGTAAGGGACTTAAATTTAAAGTACCCCTCCAGCGTAGAAAGAAAAAAAATGAAGTGGTGCTTTAAATATTGTGTGTTTCTTCTATCTTCCAAAGTCTTCTGAACATTGTCTTTTCTACATGTGCTAATACACAGTCTATGAGATGTACTCCCTCTCCATTTATTTTCCTCCCAGTCCTTTCACTGATGTAGTTTAGTCTGCACATTTGCCCTTTATGAAAACTTGAATCCCTGTCTCAAATATATGCATATGTTCATTGTCTCTGGGGTAAGCTATCTATTAGAAAGGGGTATACAGACTCTACAGCAGAAAATAGTGGAGAATTTTAACAGTGTTAAGAAAGTTGCTTACAGGGTTTGTCCACTACTTTTATATTGATGACCTATCCTTAGAAGTGTCTTCTTTGGAAGAGAATAGTAGCTTATCTGCAGTACCCAACAGTTTGCACTAAAAAATTTTTTATTTAGTTTTAATTAATTTATTTAGTTTATTTGATACTGCACACTGTTTATATCAAGTAACTGTCAAAGGTGATAACAACTGATTTGGTATAACCAATACTATATTGATGATACAACTAATGATGAGCGAGTGAATTTGTTACTATTCGCTACTCGCATGAATAGTATGTTATTCACAATACGCGTTAGTCTGCGAGTATCGCTGGCTCTTGTGAGTGATGTGTCCATTGTTATCAATCTGACACAAATGACAGCTCCTTTGAGTTAACAATGGGTGTCGGCACCCCAGCGAGAACAAATTGAATGTTAGAGTCTCTCTGGGGCGCACAGCAAGGTGTTTTAGGCATTGAAATGGTAAGAAAGCCCACCCTCCCGCCATATCCTGGAAAGACTTGTTTTATAGCCGGATGTGTGTGGGCGGAGTCTATCACTAATTGATTATGATTAACATTGAACTCAGTATGAGAGTATTACATAGTACTGATTACGAGTATAGCGAATGCAAATATTACACTACTCACTCATCACTAGATATAACTTTAGAATGAGACTAATTAATATATTCATACTGGTTGTTCCTTTTAATTTTGCATTTGGTAAGTAAATGAACAATAAAAATATACCGTAATTGCAAAGGTTTGCATAGCCATTAGATCAATATTTTAATGTCTTTTTTTTGTTTCGCATTCAATGTTAAAATCAAAAGCTATAATTGATTTCTTACATATGTTAAATTATATGAATGGATTATGCCATGCAAACTGTCATTAATAGAAAAAGTGCATTGATTCCTGGGTGTGACTGATATCTCTATACCTATTAGAGCTACCATCCTGATTTTTCAGATAATTACATTTGAATCAGCTGTTTGCAAAAAAGCTTAAAGTATGCGTTTAAAGGTGATGTTACAAAATAGGGAAATTTCATCTAAATACACCAATTGTTAACTAATGTACAGTTTTGCTCTTCCTTTCATTTGATAAATATTTTGGGATTAGTTAAAATCCATCACCTGTGTTACAATGTGATTAAATTATAATCTATTACACGGATGTATTTTTCCTTTGAAACAACTTTGTAAAAAAAAAAACATGATTTAGTGATACTATGTCAAGAGTTGTTTATGCTATGTGGCTATATGTTGTCTTTGTAGTGGTTGTAATGTGTATGACAACCTTTCAAATGTTCTATACAGTTTTAATATTTTGAGTATTTATCACACAAAACAATACTCATTTATGAAATTTGCTGAAAAATAAGGATGGGTTACATCTGTTTTTAGGTCTGGACAAAGTACTACCCTCTATTGTGGATAATTAAATAATGCTTTATTTGCAAAATAGCACATTGCAATTATTGTTTTAATATAACTTCTTTTATATCATCCAACTTAGGAACCACATTTACATTACAATGAATGTAGACTTAGGAGTACTTCACACACTACAATATCGCTAGCGATGTCGTTGAAACATCACAGGTTTTGTGACGTAACGGTGACCTCTCCAGCGATGTCACAGTGTCTGACATGTAGCAGCGATCAGGCCCCTTCTGTGAGGTCGCTGATCGCTGCACTTCATTCAGGACCATTTTTCGGTCCTTGGTGTCCCGCTGGTCAGCACGCATCGCTGTGTGTGACAGCGAGAGACCAACGCTCAGTGACCTCCCAGGCTAGTAACCATGGTAAACAATGGGCATCTAGGCAGCATGCAGTGCCTAGTTACCCGATGTATACCTTGGTTACCAGCCTTCTCCGCTTCTAGGCTGGTATCCAAGGTACACAGTGGGTATCTAAGCACATCGCTGTCCCTAGTTATCCGCTGTGTACCTTGGATACCAGCCTGGAAGCGGAGAAGTGTGGTAACCAAGGTATACATCGGGTAACTATGCGCTGCATGCTGCCTAGATACCCACTGTTTACCATGGTTACCAGCCTGCTCCGCTTACTGCAGCCAGTCAGAATACAGGAGCGGGAGCTTGAAATCGTGGAAAGAATAGTTTATATTCTTTCCACGATGTCGCTGGTCCACTGGTTTGACAGCTCACCAGCGACTACATAGAGACTTTCCAGTGATCCCGGCCAGGTCGGATCGCTGGTGGTATTGCTGGAAAGTCTCAGCATGTAAAGGGGCCCTAACCCACCCTTTCCATCAGGCTCTGTTGACCATTTAATGTCTATGCAGACTTCTCGACCCTTCTTGACTGATGGTCATAGATGATATGCAAATTGTTGAGGAAGTAGACAAACTTGAATGCCACCTAATAAAGGTAGCAATCCTAAAAGTCATAATTGACTCTTTAACAAAGCAGTTTTAATTCAGAAGTCAATCATTTTGTTCTTCGGTCAGATGGGTCTGGCATTGCTTAGTCTTCTTTTTCCATACAGAACACACAAACACTTCATACATATGTGGGGTGAAGGAGATAGTTGTTGGTCCTACACTCGTTCAGTAAATGGTTATTTAAAAAGGTATATGAGTAATTTTGGGGATTTACTTTAACTTAATAACAGAGAAAAAGTAGTGAAGATTTCAGACACAAAGTGATCGTAGGAGAATAACTTAGTAATGGCAAACCATTAATTGCATCAGAAATAATTTATTTACATTTTCCTTAATCCATACATAATAACATTTTTGTAATTGTATTCATCCCAATTCTGTTCTAAAATACATTTCTTCTAGAGATTAAAGTAGCTTTCATATGGAGAAGCATAAAAATGTTAAAAATGTCATATCCATAACAACTGAATGCTGGAAATATCAAATCTATTAAAATATTGAGTATGTTTGCTGTCTTATTTCTTTTGCTCCAAATTAGAAAGCTTTAATTTACATGTTAATGAGAATATGCTAAATTAAGTACTGTATCTGCTACTTTTACCAGAACACCAAATATATGTGGCATAATTGGTGTTGCTGCACTGAATAACAATTATTTGACGGGAAAACAATCTATTCAGCACATTACTTATTGTGCAAACTTTTTAGTGCATGGTGTACTTAAAGAGGACCAGTCACCGGTGCTAAATTGGCAAGCTTTTTTGCTTTTATGTAATTCCTGCTACCTTGAGTATTCTGCTTTTTTCTAATCTTCCATATTGCAATATGGGCTTTATCATTTACTGCTATCTTTTAAGGTCTTTACAATGGGGTTGGTGCTCACAAGAGTCCATTGAGAAAGTTTATTAGGCACCTTTGTATTATTACTCTGTAAGCCACACCCCTTTTGGAAATGACCATAGTAATTAGCACTACCCTAAGTAAAAAGGCCTATATATCTGGAGCCATAGGCAGATAAAAAATATGATATGAATAGTGGGAATAATATCAGATCAAAAACTGCCATCATTTAAAGGGAATCTGTCACCAGATTTTTGCCATCCCATCTGAGAGCAGCATAATGTAGGGACAGAGACCCTGAATCCAGCGATGTCTCACTTACTAAGCTGCGTGTTGTCATTTTGATGAAATTACTGTTCTCTCTGCTTCAGATTTCTCAGTTCAGGAATATGCCGGACTATTTGCCAGCAGGACAAGTAGTCCTCTAATGATAATCTCCAGCCTATTTAAACAGTGATTTTATCAAAACTACACTGAGCAGCCCAGTAAGTGAAGCATCACTGGAATCAAGATCTCTGACCTACATTATGCTATTTCAGATAAGGTGGCAAAAGCCTTGTGACAGATTCCCTTTAATCTAATGATAGGTCCTTTCTAAGAGATATTTAGGCCAATTGATATAAAAAAAGTTTTGTTGCGATATGTACATCAAACTCTTAATTAACACTTCAGTACACAAGGTGTGCTGCTTCCTTTAGTAGCAAGTCTGTTTTGGTGGGATGTTTTTTACTTGCACCACTGCTGTTGTACTGGATCTTCCCTGTGAACACTACTATATTGAGCAGAGACAGTTATGTGCAGTGACACCTGGTGCTTGAACATGTAAAGAACCACTCTAGCGTAGTATCTTATTGTTTTTATTTCACTGCTGAAGGAGGGCTTTCAATGGAAGTCCCCTGTCCCCTGTCTTATACTCCCGTTCTGGCAAATTCATCATCTATCACTGCCACTCCAGTCGGTCTCCTGTGATTTGTGATCTTCCAGCAGCTCCAGTGTTTCATATTGCATGCTAGAGGTCACAATTAAATACATCTCTATAAGAGCCTTGTTCTGGCCTGATTCTGGCTCTCATAGACATACATTAAGAGCTTGTGATGTAACTTCTGACTTCCAACCAGTCAGAAGTTCCAGGCACAAGATGGCGCTGCAGGATTTGAAATGCATCAGTAAAAGTTGAAGCCACCATAAGGTGAGTATATGACAGAGAGCAGGGGACTTAGACTTAGATTTATAGCGCCGTTCCCAGGCTTCAAACAAAACAAACAGTTGAAGGGAAGCTTTACATTTCCGTTGCTGTTGCTAAACTGAAAACTAAATAGATAACAAGGAACCACTCTGACAGATAAGTTGAGCAGTGATAAAAAAAAGAATTTCAGAAAAAATTAAAAAGGCTGTCACAAACCGAACAAACTTTCCATTTGTTTGTTTAGTATAAATGAATAGTCATTGGGAGTCTACCCCTTAGATGCAGTGTCTGATAATGGTTGATTTCTACACCAGTAAATTACAATGTGAAGTATTTGTAGTTATACCTTCAAATATTTATTATTTTTGAACTCCTTGCAGTAAAACTTTGCTCAGGTGCACCACTTTTAACTGTTTGAGTTTCACATTGGTCTCGAATCCAAGGCTGGGCTCTTTTCTATTTCCTAATGATTGCTACCATTTGCTGTGTTCAATGTTGGGCTTCACAAGTTGCCCTGTAAACTCCAGTGACATCATCATTCTAGGCTTTTAAGGCCAACTTTGAGACTTATGGCCACTTTACACACACCAACTTATCTGCCCAACTTCTGACCAACTTACTGGTTGCAGTGAAATCATGGACACATTGTTACATTTGTACACAGCCACAAAATGGAGCAATGTGTCTATGATTTCACTGCAACCAGTAAGTTGTTCAGAAGTTGGACAGGTAAGTTGGTGTGTGTAAAGTGGCCCTTACATGTGTCTGGGTATTAAGGAGTTTTGAGTTCTATTACTTTTAGGAGTTTTATTTATCAGCTCTCCTAGCTGGCAACTGTCACTTCAAACTTTTATCTGCATTTACTTTCTAGCTCAGACCTCAAAGTTACCCATTGACTGCTGTAAACATAGCAGATGTTTATATTACAAAAACTGTAGCATCAGTATATACAGTGTGTTGTGTGTTGTGAAAGTATTTGGCCCCTTATACTTTTCAAACTTTTGCCACATTTCAGGCTTCAAACATAGAGATATAAATTCTAATTTTTTGTGAAGAATCAATAACAAGTGGGACACAATCGTGAAGTGGAATGAAATTTATTACAGATTTTAAACTTTTTTAAAAAATAAAAAACTGAAAAGTGGGGCGTGCAATATTATTCTGCCTATACTTTCAGTGCAGCAAACTCAGTGCAGAAGTTCAGTGAGGATCTCTGAATGATCCAATGTTGTCCTAAATAATTGGTAATGATCAATAGAATCCACCTATGTGTAATCAAGTCTCTGTATAAATGCACCTGCTCTGTGATAGTCTCAGGGTTCTGTTTCAAGTGCAGAGAGCATCATGAAGACCAAGGAACACACAGGCAGGTCTGAGATATTGTTGTGGCGAAGTTTAAAGCTGGATTTGGATACAAAAAGATTTCCTACGTTTTAAACATTTCAAGGAGCACTGTGCAAGCGATCATATTGAAATGGAAGGAGTATCAGACCACTGCAAATCTACCAAGATGCAGCCGTCCCTCTAAACTTTCATCTCGAACAAGGAGAAGACTGATCAGAGATGCAGCCAAAAGGCCCATGATCACTCTGGATGAACTGGAGAGATCTACAGCTGAGGTGGGAGAGTCTGTCCACAGGACAACAATCAGTCGTACACTGCACAAATCTGGCCTTTATGGAAGAGTGGCAAGAAGAAAGCCATTTCTCAAAGATATCCATAAAAAGTCTCATTTGAAGTTTACCACAAGCCACCTGGGAGACACCAAACATGTGGAATAAGGTGCTCTGGTCAGATTAAACCAAAATCGAACTTTTTGGCCACAATGCAAAACGATATGTTTGGCATAAAAGCTACACAGCTCATCACCCTGAAAATACCATCCCCACTGTCTAACATGGTGGTGGCAGCATCATGGTTTGGGCCTGCCTGTCTTCATCAGGGACAGAGAAGATGGTTAAAATTGATGGGAAGCTGGTCGGAGCCAAATACAGGACCATTCTGGAAGAAAACCTGCAAAACACTTGACACTGGGAAGGAGATTTATCTTCCAACAAGACAATGATCCCAAATATAAAGCAAAATCTACAATGGAATGGTTCAAAAATAAACATATCCAGGTGTTAGAATGGCCAAGTCAAAGTCCAGACCTGAATCCAATCGAGAATCTGTGGAAAGAGCTGAAAACTACTGTTCACAAGCGCTCTCCATCCAACCTCACTGAGATTGAGCTGTTTTGCAAGGAAGAATGGGCAAGAATTTCAGTCTCTCGATGTGCAAAACTGATAGAGACATTCCCCAAGTGACTTGCAGCTGTAATCGCAGCAAGGGGTGGCACTACAAAGTATTAACTCAAGGGGGCCGAAATATAGCACACCCCACTTTTCAGTTTTTTATTTGTTAAAAAAGTTTAAAATATCTAAAAATTTCATTCCACTTCACAACTGTATCCCACTTTTTGTTGATTCTTCACAAAAAATTTGAATTTTATATCTTTATGTTTGAAGACTGAAATGTAGCAAAAGGTTGAAAAGTTCAAGAGGGCCGAATACTTTAACAAGGCACTGTAAATGGCCCACCCTGTAGAACAGACAGGACCAGGTTGGTAAAATCTGACAGGGATTTAGGCAGACACCTGGGCAGCACCTGACGCCAACTTCTCTCCTGATTGGCCTCCTCCTACCACATCTCAATTTGGTAGGTGGTGGCAAGCAAACATACACCAACTGCAAGTCACGCCTTGTTGCCCAACAACTTAATGAAAGTGACCTCCTCCCCAACAAAGATGGTACATAATCTTTGGGGAAGATTTTTGCAGAGCAGGCTGGAGCAGTTGATGTAGCGATGGCATCTGCATGTCGAATCACATCAACAAAAGACACAGGAGGAAGGGGTGCTTGATGCCTTGTTAGTTAGCTGCTTTGAGACAGTAGGGGTCCCCACATTACATTATCCCAGTTGAATGCCTCTAGAGGCTGATCCACATAAATGGGAAACAGTGCCTTCTAGGTCCTCCAAATAATGGTCCCGCTCCTGGTTGTATTGGGGAATGGGTTACAGTAGCTGCAACACCGGCCGGAGGTGGAATCTAGCCAAACATGCTACAAGATCATGTGAAGTCCGACACGTGGTGCTCCCAGTCCCAGATGCCATAGGGAAAGTGTCACCTGACTGCTTGTCAGGCATCGGAGCTCGGGACTGCTTCCGCACCTCACTGCAGATGAGGCCTAAAGTGGGTAGTGCAGTGAAACTCCAGCTCACATATGTCTCCATCTCCTCATCATGATGCCACTTTTGGTCTGGTTCTGCCAAGTCTGATTCACCTTGTGCCCCTGGAGTGGTTAGGAAGATGATGTCCTCTGAGTCCAGGTCAGCCATGCCTTGCATGTGATCCATCTCCAAAGTACTGCATCATGCCATCATGGTACCAAGTTGAACTGTAGTAACAGACAGCATAGAGGTAAGATAGCTTGAAGGCAGTGACTGAGTTCTGTTGGTTTGTGTGTTTGCTTCCCTTAAAGGGCATGTCTCTTCCATTGAGTGACAGGAATCAGACCCAAGTAATCAGTATCAGAGTTTAATGTTTGCACATAACATCCCATGTACGTTGAGAATCATTTATTGTGTCTGTACTATGCACCTATGTCTGCCTCTACTAAATGGGGTTTGACTGCATCTTAGTAAGTTCTTTTGGTGTTAGATTTTTGTGGCTGTCCATGATGACTGTTTTTTATCACTGTCTTTTTAGTAATTTTTCTGAGTATATGGATAGAAACTCATAAGCTTGAGGAACCGTGACATGGATTATGAGCTTAACGTGTTCTGGCCAAAACATCTACCAGTAACTAACAACATTTTTTTTTTCTATTCTAAAAAAATGTTTTTTTGCACTTTTTTTTATTCTTTTTGCAGGGTGCAGCTAGGCTTCATGTGGGGTCATTCATCTAGTGGAGGCCTCATGCTGGGCTTCTTGCTTGGTCTAGTAGCTGGGACTGGATCAGTGGTTAGCATACAGACACTCTGCATCATATGTATCATTGTGAATGGCATTATCTGTGTGCATAATAGATGCTGCCAGTCACCTCCCCCATTAATTGGTAGGTTGAGAGTGATTTATCATATTGGTACTATGCACCTGGTCTGCCTCTACTTATTGGCTCTTACTGCATCCTGTTAATGCTTTTGATGTTAGATTTTCGTGGCTGCACATGGTGAGTTTTTTGATTATTGTCTTTTTAGTAATTAAACTGTTTCCAAAACTCAGACCCTGCAGGTGTCAAAAACACCTATAAACTCCAGGAAACTTAAAACAATGAATTAAAGGCTCCAAAAAATTCTACACTTGAGCCAGGAAACCTGATAGCTAGGGACACGCCTAACTTTTGGTTAGTGTTGTCTCCAGCCAGCAGGTCTTCTGGCAAGTGTATTGGCCCCAAATATATAGGTACATTTTTAGGACAGGGCCATTTTAACTTTCAAACTTTTTCCCAAACAAAGCCGCATTCGCTGATTTTCTGGGAAAGCGTTCATGTTCCCAATCCCCGTGCCAAATCGCTCAAGCTCATGCTGAAATTGAAATTGGTGAACATATTCAAGCAAAGTTTGCTCATCACTACTCACCACCATGATCCTCTGCCCTGACTTTCTATCACCACTGGTAGTGGTAACAGAAGGAAGTTATATATCAACACATTGCAGTGGGTTATGATAACATGGCACCGGGCTCCACCTTAAGCAGTGAGGGGAGTAGCCCGTGCATGCATAATCCACAGCAAAAGCAGCCACCACATAGGAGATGCTTTGGAATACCAATTGCAAACTCGTTAGGTCCCATTGCACTTTGTCATGCTCTGAAACGTACACATCAGCAAATAAAAATAACAGCCCCTTGTGGCTGCAGAAACAAAATAGTACAAACTATAGTTAATAAAGCTAGTTTTATTTTGTTTTAAAAACAAAAATTAAAAAAAAAATCATTATTAATTTAAAAAAAAATTGCTGCAGCTAATGTTTTATCTCCTTTTGAATATTTTAGTATTGTTGTGCCTCGTGTTAGGGGCCTTTCACACTTGTGTTTTTTTCCTGATTTGGAAGATTAAGCAAAAACCTGATTCTTAGGGCCACGTCACACACACAGATAATTGTGCAGATATTGTTCGCAGATCTCTGTCTGCTGTCGGAATCTTTTTTTTTTCCAGTAGTTGCTGGCCCGTTTCCAAAAACGCTAGCGTTAACGCATGTGTCTGTATTTGCCCTGCGTTAACGCATGCGTTTCCCATAGGGCCCCATGTTAGAAAAACGAATGCGTTTTTGGGAAACCACCCCTGCGTTTTTTTCCAGCACCCAAAAACGCTGCATGCAGCGTTTTTTGGACTGGGGGAAAAAACGCAAGTGGAGCTGAAAAACGCATGTACACTCAAATGCACCCTGCGTTAACGCACCTGCGTTTTTTTTAACAGACCAAAAAACGCAGAGATGCCCAAAAAAACGCATGTGTGTGAACATGGCCTATGAGTTGATCTTTACACTCACACCTTCTATGGTATAACATCTTTGTAATTTTTAGGATATTGTCTAGTGCTTTTATGCAGACTGTGAATATATATGCTGTGTGTATATATATCTATATCTATATATATATATATTTTACCAGTATCAGTGTCCCAATATAAGGCAATTTTTGATGATTTTATTTGCAGAACCTTATTTTGCTACTGCAACGTATACTTAATAGTGCAATGAAGGGCACCATATTGCTATCTTTTAGGGTGCTGACCCCTGCTGTAAGGTCAGGCTATTAATAATGGGCATATTTTAGGGATTTATTTTTGATGTGTATTCACTATTGGTATTTTTAATATTTATAATAAAGTACTGTATTTTTCGCTTTATAAGACGCACCTGATTATAAGACGCACCCCCAAATTTGATGAAGGAAAAGAGAAAAAAATATTTTTTAATGTTAAATGGGGTCTGTCTTATAATGTCAGTGTCCGTCTTACAAATCATATAGGGTATATGTCTCTCATAGCCCCTCTTACTGGTACATGGTCCTCATCTTGGGATATAGCTCCCCTATCCTAGATATGGCCCCCTTATTCTGGTTATGACTGGCACATGTCCCCCAGGGCTGGCATACGTCCCCCAGGACTGGCACATGCCCCCCAGCGCTCTCACACATTCCCTAGGGCTGGCACATGCCCCCAGGGCTCTGACACGTCCCCCAGGGCTGGCACATGCCCCCCAGGGCTCTCACACATCCCCTAGGGCTGGCACATGACCCCAAGGGCTGGCACATGACCACAAGGGCTGGCACAAGTCCCCCAGGGCTGACACCTCCACCCCAGGGCTGGCACATGCCCCCAAGGGCTAGCACACGTCCCCCAGGGCAGGCACATGCCCCCCAGGGCTGGCACAAGTCCCCCAGGGCTGTTTTATGCCCCCCAAGGCTGGCACAAGTCCCCCAGGGCTGTTGTATGCCCCCCAGGGCTGGCACCTCTGCCCCAGGGCTGGCACAAGTCCCCCAGGGCTGTTTTATGCCCCCCAAGGCTGGCACAATTTCCCCAGGGCTGTTTTATGCCCCCCAAGGCTGGCACAAGTTCCCCAGGGCTGGCACCTCCGCCCCAGGGCTGGCACATGCCCCCAGGGCTGGCACAAGTCCCCCAGGGCTGGCACATGCCCCACAGGGCTGGTACACGGTCCCCCTTGCTGCTGGGCAGAAAATAACAAACATTTTATACTTACCTCTCCGGTGCTTGCCTCAGTCTTTCAGTGCCTCTCTCCCTGACTGCCGCAATCTCCCTCCGAGGTCCCAGAGAAGCCGGTCATGTGATCGGGTGCACACTGATGACATCACCGGCACTGCAGTCATCAGTGAGCCCCCGATCACATGACCGGCTTCTCTGGGACCTCAAAGGGAGATTGCGGCAGTCAGGGAGAGAAGCACTGAAAGACTGAGGCAAGCGCCGGAGAGGTAAGTATAAAATGTTTGTTATTCTCTGCCCAGCAGCGCAGGGGGGCCATATCCAGGAGGGGGAACTGCAGGAACATTTAATATGCCCTGCTCCCCTGTCCATACCTTGGCGCTAGCTTCAGCACCGAGGTGATGGACAGCGGCAATGCAGTGCATATTAAATGAGTTAATGAGCGGAGGGTCACGACCTCCCGCTGCCTCCTCCAGCCCGCAGCCAGCCCGCCCCAGCCCCCGGAGACACTCCAGAGCTGCCCCCACTCTCCCCTGCACCGTATGTTCGTTTTTTAAGACGCACCCCCCACTTTCCCCCAAAATTTGGGGGAACAAAAGTGCGTCTTAAAAAGCGAAAAATACGGTAATAATTTTAATATGGTTTTGTTCTGTGGTTTCACAAAACTTAGCTAAAAGATATACAACGACACTACAATTCACTACAGTTAGATTATTAAAAAAAATGTTAGAAATTACACAATATGCTGAGTAAACAAATTTGAAATAAAAATATAAAATCAATAGTTGTGTTACATAAAATAGAACAACATGGCAAGGTCTAGTCTCGGATCCATTGAGCGATACTTTTAAGGATAGTAAAACACAAAGTGTCCTTGACTTTCAATGTGCAGAAGCTGAGGTAAATTGCTTTAGACATTCAAAGCCTCTGACCAAAGAAGAAACAACTTTTTTTGAGTCATTTGCACAAAAGTTTGCACAGAATGCTTTTGTAGTTGAGAATAAAAGGATAAGGAAGAAGAAAGGCTTTTTAATCATGAGCGAAGGAATCTAACATAAAAACTTAATGAGAGCATGTGACTTTAAAAATATCCAGAATAATTCTAACAGAAATTTTGCTCATGCCAAAAAAGTGGTTTTTAATATTTTATTTTATTTCAAAATTTCTTAATAAAATGATTGTATGGAAAAAGGTATATAGAGGGCAAACTGTCCAGATAATATATCTCTTATGGTACCTTTACACGCCACTACCGAAGGTTAGAAACCACCGGGTGTCGCACGTGCACGCGCGCATTTCAACGGTTGCTAACGGTACCTGATACCGCCTTTACACGCCGCTACAAGGTGCTCCACAGAAGGTTTTTTTGATCCATGGAAGCACCGACGGGTGCCGCAGGATACCTTCTGTAGAGCACCTTCCCTGATTTACACACCGCTACCACAAGGGAATATGGGAGGACCTGGGGCAGCAGGGACAACACATAGGCATTCCAGAGTTGTGGATTACGAGACGCTCGTACGGTGATTGGACAAAGCAATAACATCATGATTGGCCAGCCAGCGCAGGGAGGCTGGCTAATACATGACGCTATAGCAAATATGTAGTGACTGGTCAGATCGTTAAATATGCCGCCCTTTGCAGTGACAGCCAATGGGTACACAGTACTCCCCACCAATGATAGCTGATGGGGCGTGGTATACATGATGCTCAAGCACGCCCCAGGTAACTCAAATACCGTACCTGTGCCCCGATTACACGCCGCTACCATAGGGTTTATACCTCCTTGTTTTTGAGCACAGCTGGGAAACAGGTGTCCAAAGAGACCGGTGGCAACAACCAGAATTACACGCCGCAACCTCGCGGTGTTTTGAAGGTAAAAGGTACAATTATCTCCGACACCCGGTGGTTTCTAACCTTCGGTAGCGGCGTGTAAAGGTACCATTAGGCCACCTTCCCAATCTGTATTATCAGTAAGTACGGTGTCCATTTTCTTATGTACTGCAGAAATTCAAATGCATACACATATCCCCTTCTTGACCATGGACGAATAAAATCTTTCAAGTAGGTCTGTTTCACATCTATGCGCTCCATGCGCTGGGCTGCCCTGGCTGCCCTGCGCCAGTGCAGATGCAAGCGCAGGGCCTGGGGCAGCCTAGCGCATGGAGCACGTAGACGCACCCCTTAGCGCTCAGCTGCGCTCAGTACCCCTATTATCTCCTAAGGCCGAGCACAGCTGAGCGCGCGCTCTGCCAGTGAGAAGCACAAGTGAAACTGGCAGAGCGCACGGCGCATGCGCCTGGTCTTGACGCACCCAGAAACGCCCTATTGAGGAGTTTCCGGGAGCGTCAGAGCCGGCGCATGCGCCGTGCGCTCTGCCAGTTTCACTTGCGCTTCTCACTGGCAGAGCGCGCTCAGCTGTGTTCGACCATAGGGTATAATGGGAGCACCGAACGCAGCTGAGCGGTACTGCAGGGCATGTATGCGCTCACTGCGCTAGGCTGACCCAGGCCTAAATGGCGCTGTGCTTTCTTTTGCGCTGGCTCAGGGCAGCCTGAGCAGCCTAGCGCAGTGAGCACATAGATGTGAAACAGGCCTTATAGTTCTTCTCTGCAAGTTCCTCTCCTGGTTTTGGCACACAAACTGGATGGACACTGATCAGGGAAAATCTTGCAGTGTAAAACCAGCCTAACAGCACCGATGCAATTAGCTATTAGATTGGTGTTGATAACCCTTTGCATTGCACTGTCAATAACTGACAGTGCGATCCAAAGCACCAAGACAGGAATTGCGCTTTTCTCCACCAGTATCGGATGTCCCGTGAATCAATCAAAGGAGCTCCACTGTTACCTTGACAGCCCGGGGTCCTGTGATGACCCCAAAAGCTGTCTGGAGTAACTTCCTGCCAGCAATTCCCCAGTGACATTGCTGGCAGAAAGTGATGATTTCTCCTATGCTCAGATGTGTAGCGATTCTTTAGTATTAGCACGTAGGGCCAATAGAAATCTATGGGTTCATGAAAAACATGTTCAGCACATGGATGACATCCGTGTGACATCTATGTGTCGTCCATGTGACAATGACCAAAATTAAATGCACTCAAGAAATTAAAGATTTTTATGTGTTAAAGATGTACAAAGGTGATAGAAAATATATGGATAGATAGAGTGATAGAGAGAGAAATAGAGATATAGATGATAGACAGTGAATAGTTAAATAGATAGATTGATTTTACATCTGTAAGGGCCCTTTCACATCAGCGTTTTTTGAAATTTGCGGCAGATGCGGTGAAAAAACCGCATCTGCCACAATTGCCGCATAACCGATGCACTTGCGGCGCGGTTGCGGTAATCCCCATAGAAAGTATAGGGGGACTTGCGGCAGGTGCGGCAAGTACGGTTTTGCACTTGCGGCAGGTGCGGCCGCGAAAAAAACCGCGGTCGTGTTTCTCATACAACAGTAGAAAGTTTTATCAACAGTGTTGACAACACTACAAGACAACACTGTTGATAAAACTTTCTACTGTTATATGAGAAACACGATTTTTACACTAATAAATCATTCATTCTTTTTATTGAATGAATGTGCCAGGTCATTAGTACTGTGGTACAGACCCTGTTATTATGAAATCTGTGAATTTTAAAAAGAACAGTCTGTCACAGTAATTAATTCCTTTAGTAAGCACAAAACTTGTGCCTTATAAAAAGGATGAATTATGACATGCATGTAATACCCTGAGGAAGGTGCCAAGAAGGGCGCCGAAACGCGTTGGTGGAAGTGGAATAAAGGAACCGTCACATCACCCTAGGACTCATGTCTTTTTTGGGGGACCAACTGAAGCATCCAGGGATAATCACCCGGTGATAGCAGCGCGGACCGTGGACACCTATATCCTGATACCTGATTCTCGGCCATCAGGGATGGCGTGTGTGTGCTCTGTGCTGCGCGCCACCATTTTGTGCCCTGTGATGACGCGGCACGGCCCTTGACGTGACGCATATCCGACTTCCGGTGTTATGGAATGCACGGAAGTCAGATCTGGAACGCAAGACGCGCATGCGTTGTGTCTAATGCGCTATAGCACATGCGCAAAATAGAAAAACAGTGCGGACATTGTTAGATCATGGCAGGCAGTGTCAGTGAGATGGAGTGCCCAGAAGTGACAGGATTCCAAGGTAGAGGTGTCAGCTGAAGTCTCAAGATTACAATAGGTTTAGAACAGTATCTTATTACAGAGAACAAAATCCAGTTACATTAATAAACAGGAGGTCAACATAACCCTAAGTAGGCTTATACTGTCATGTGTATCAGGTAATACAAATATCACATTCTCTATTCAGTCCCAGTGGTGTGAGTGTCTGTAATGTATGAATCCAATATGCTTCTCTTTGACGTAATCGTGGTATCCTATTACCTCCCCGTCTCCTCATGTTTACGTGTTCAATAACCTGATAACGAAGTTGTGAGATGTTGTGTCCACATGAGATAAAATGCTGTGGGATGGGCAACATAGTCATCTTACATCGGATTGTGGACTTGTGTTTAGATATGCGGTCTCGAATATGTTGGGTAGTCTCACCCACATACCCGAGACCGCAAGGGCATTTAATAAGGTAGATGACAAAAGAACTGTCACATGTGAAGAATCCCTTAATAGGGAAAGTTTTACCTGAACGAGGGTGCGTGAAATTAGTGCCCTTGATGACATGTGAGCACTGCAAGCAGTGCAGACATGGGAGGGTCCCTGATCTGGAGGGAGCAAGGGTTGTCTGTCCCACCAGTTTCTTTAAAGAGCCTATGTCCGCATGGACAAGATTATCCCTGAGATTGGGGGCTCTTTTATGACAAATGAGAGGGGGGCGTTGGAATTCCGGAATGTCGGGATAGGCCTGACCTAGTAGTGGCCAATGTTTCCGTAGGGTACTTGTGATCAGGGTCTGATAGGGGTTATAGGTATTAATGTATGCTATCCTTGGTTCAGTAGAGCGGGGTACTCGTGGTGCAATGTTTCCTGCAAGGATAGAAGGTGGATAACCCCGTTCCTGGAACCTGTGTGTCATCTCGCTTCATCTGGATATGAGTATGGATGGGTCTGAGACTATCCTGTCCACCCTTGTGAACTGGGATTTTGGTAGGGCCTTTTTTATATGTCTCGGGTGTGCACTGGAGTACAGCAAAAGACTGTTCTTATCGGTTGGTTTCCGGTAAAGATCAGTGGTTAGACGATCTTCTGGATTAATAGATACAATGGTGTCCAGAAAATTGATCTCCCTCATATCATGATGTATGGTGAAGGTGAGATCAGGTAGGATCTGATTGAGATCCTGAAAGAAGGCTGTCAGTGACTGCATATCTCTCTGCCATATCAGAAAAATATCTTCAATATAGCGACGCCATACGTCGTTGTTTGTGACAAAGGATGAGTGTTTATAAACATATGACTCTTCAAATGTGCCATAAATATATTAGCGTAGGGGGGCACGACGTTAGAGCCCATCACGGTCCCCCTACGCTGTGCATAAAACTGGTCACCAAACAGGAAGTAGTTTTGTTCTAGGACTATAGTGAGAGTGTCCATGCAGATGTCTTTCTGGTTCTCAGAAAGGGTGCTGTTGGTGTTCAAAAACCAGGAGATGGCTGTGAGTCCCTCTGTGTGATTAATGCTAGTGTACAGACTGTTGATATCCAGGGTGACCAGGATGCAACAGTCTGTAGGTAATTCGATCGAGTGAATTAGGGTTAAGAAGTCATTAGTATCTTTTATATATGATGCCATAGATGGTACTAGCGGACTCTGGATTTTCTCAAGTGTGATAGCCAATGGTGATAGGACCGAATCTGTGGAGGCCACTATTGGGTGTCCAGGTGGCCTCCACAGATTCTTGTGTATTTTCGGTAACATATAGAAAACAGGGACTATAGGATCCTTTTTCACCAGGAAATCCGCAAGTTTGGTATCAATTGTGCCGCGAGTGATTTGCCTGTCAATGAGAGCCTTAATTCGATTCTGGATGGATGTAGTTCGATTAGTCATAACAGCAGTGTATGTGGAAGCATCAGTTAGTTGTGACTGGATCTCTGAGATATAGTAAGACTTATCTAACACTACCACTGCACCGCCTTTATCAGCGGGCTTGATTATGATGTCGGGATTGGTTTTCAGAGATTTGATGGCTCATGACTCTACCATGCTTAGATTATGTTTCAGGGAAAACTGTGAATACTGTGGACACATACGTATATATTGATTGCTCATTATACAGATATCAACTTTAGATACCAGGTGACCTTACAGGAATCCCAGGACCGGTGCATGCCTAGGGGCAGTCGGACTACCATATAACACCAGAAGGTGATTACATTATAATTTAACACTTGATCTAAATACCTATGCCTCATTACCATTATTTTTCCTTCATCATAGGACTGTTCACTAATCAAGAGAGATTCCGGTTCATAACCGTGATTTTGAAATGTAATCTCCTGGTCCAGGTATATGCACGAAATATAGTTTCTGAATTAATATGACCTGCAGGAGAGAGATTTTTAGGGATAGGATCACCTTACACGTGATAACCATAGTGACAACGTGTCCTTCCACCTTTATTTAGTAACAACGCACCATCGGACACATTTGTGACTCTCAGCATCTCTGCTCAGAACGCACTACATCCACTTATTTCGTAAGGTACTTTGATCATTTTGTTTTCTTGCTTCTCTGAAAAACTGTGTCCTTTTCTCTCATCTTGCTGCTGTTTTGCAGAATACTACTGTCATGTATTTGAACCTTTTTTGTCCATGTATATACTTTATTTTTCATTTTTGCTCACCTGTAATTATAGATACACCCTGAAGACGGTCCTGTTATGACCGAAACAATCGTCAGTGTGTTACAATAAAAGAAGGATCTTTTGCATCAAAACAAGTGACTCCAATTTCATTTTTTGGTGTGCCAGGGTTAATATTATTGCCACAAAGTATGGCATTGAGATAATCTCTTCAACTTTGGAAATTAGGTTTCCTAAAGTTTAGTTTCTTTGTACTCACACTAGTATACATCCTATTAAAAAATACATCAAAGCATATTAATTTGTGATTACTTAACCAAAGTGACTTAGAAACTGTACATTTGATATTCTTTCTGTCACATTGGTTAAAATTAGGTCTAGAAGTGCCTCGATTTCTAATTAGGCTCCAGTTCTGGACAATACTTGTCTTTCACTTTTATCAAAAACCTCTTTCTTTTGCTGGATTTGGAGGTTTCTGCTCCTTAATTTATCTCAGTGTAGTTGAAGTCTCCCATAATAATTGCTTCTCCCTGGAGTGATAGGCTTAGACTGCCTTCACACTGCATCATTTCATATCCGTGTCTATCTGTTTTAAAACTGATAGCCACAGATCCACTTTGGCCTCCCATGTATGCTTATGGGCACAAATTGGTCCTAAATGGCCATCTGTATGTGTCAGTTTTGCCCCTGACCCGATTTTGTCAGTTGTTTTTAAGCACCCTGAATCAGAGACTGTTTTGATTTTGGGCTGCCTTGAAAATCGCTGGCACCAACGGACAGACACAGATTCGTAGCTGTCTGTGTCAAATAACATGGATGTCTATGGAGAGCGGATCCGTATGGATCCGTGAAAAAAGCAGATCCGTGCAACAAATCCGTTTTGCTGTACTGAGCATGCTCAGAAGCAAGGTATAGCTCCTCTTACCTATATCTCTGGTAACTGATGATGGATCCCCTATAAAAAGGTCTGTGAACATCAGTTGGCATCCGTTTGAACAGATCAGTGCCTGTCCCCGTTGGCCTTGAAATTCAAAGAACCACACGGATGTGGAAATTATGCAGTGTGAAGGCAGCCTTATGCTGATAAAACACTATTATTATTGAAGCAGCAACACACAGCCCAGTAAGTTGCACACTTCTGGAATCAGTGTATCTGTCCCTACATGATCAGAGTGCAGAGAGGTTTCTGCGGTAAATATCCATCTAAAACTTCTTCTTTATTAAATTTTCATTAAAAGAGTAGAATGCGTCAGTGTAGTAATTTGGGGAGATGAAGCGAGGGGAAATAAACCGGACTATGGCCGTTTCGTGTGTCAATGCTTCAACGGGTCCACAGGCCTCTGAAATAGTCGGCTGAGCACACGCGGTTCTTCAGTGTACTGCATAGCAAAAGGATCCAGCCCAACGGTATGTCCCTCTGACCTTGTGTTATTTTCGGTAGTGCCCATTTCATGCCTTCCTTCTAGTTCCGATATGTCTCTACATCACACTGCTCTCATTGCATAGTCAAAACTGCTGATAGATTCCCCTTAACAGCTCATTCTCAAGAAGGTAGATGAGGCCAGACAAGTGGCTTTACAAATTGGTCGTGTTCCTGAGATAACCCATTAGAAACTTGATGGTCTGATTATTTTTCTACCGTACAGTATATAGACACATTAGATAAAAGCCATTTATGGTAGTTAAAAAATATAGTGTATGTATTCATTAAATATATTTGCTTGAGTATTTTAACTAATTATAACAAGGTTAATGTAGAATATTTTCCACTTCTTGAATATAAAACAGACTTGTCTAGATAGACAGGATACACAAAATTAGATCTATGCAAACACTGCTGCATATCATTAACGATAAATGACTGTATTTGCAAAATAAACTACAGATAGATCTCACTTTTCTATAAATACATATAAGTAATGCATATCTTCCTGCTCACTCAGCATTACATTGTCATCTGTTGTTGTGTTTTCGACATGTGTAATGAGACCTGGCAGATCAAACAGAATATTGTATTAAAAACAAAAACCTTTTATTTTTTTGGTGGAGCTGTTCTTAAATAGAAAAATGAGTTGACTATTGTCTGGTTTCTTTTATCGCTTTATATTTCTTTATCTTACTGAAAATATCTTTTCCTAGTCCAAATACTTACTACAACCTATTTTTTTTTTTCATTTTGAAATAAAAAATATTCAACTAATTGTTTATCACGTTATTTGCTGTTTGGTATACTTTTATTTACACAGACTGCCATCCAGAAAATGCCGTATCTTTTTGACTATAAGTCACACAGGACCATGAGACCACCTAGATTTTAGAGGTAGAAAATATATCTAAAAAATATTATTCGAAAAAATGTCATGACGTACTGTTATGGGGGAGAGGGGTTCTGCTTCTGACACTGTTATGGGGGACAGGGGTTCTGCTTCTGACACTGTTATGAGGGACAGGGGTTCTGCTTCTGACTCTGTTATCGGGGAGAGGAATTACGCTTCTGACACTGGGGGCAATGTTCCACAATTATTTACCAATGTCCCCGTGCTGGGCCCCTTTCATGTATATATGTTCCCCATGTACTTGCACTTTTATAATTGTTCATTATAGCAGTTTAAATGTATAGCATTGGTAATCCTATCATATTTTTGTGTATCTTAATTGGTAGCACGTCAGTATTTGTTGTGTAGTTTACACTTTTGGCTAACTGTGACCATTCCTGTACTATCCTGCAGTTATCATTCTCCTATATTTTAATGTTTTTTATTGTTCCTGCATATTTCAATAAAGTAAATTTTCAATCAATTTTGTTCTTATCTGGGATATTTGGCCGCAGTTTTTTTCGGCACAATCTGAGAGCGTAGCCGCTGGCTAGGCATGCTCACAGTGGATGCACATACACATGATCCTCAGCTTAGTCGTGCATACGAATCAAGATCTTACATCTCTGCAACTGCAAAAGCACAAATATCACCATGTAAGATCTTGATTCATATGTACGCACTAAGCTGGGGATCCTGTGTATGTGCGTCCACTGTGAGCAAGCCCTCAGTTATCCAACACATTTCAAAGGATAAACGTCCTTCTTCCTTACGGTGTCCATACTAAACAAGATCTAGTGCTCCTTTCACATCCGTGGTTTTTGTTGATGTCAGGCAGATCCGGAACTTGTGGCCGCGAAAAAAAACGCTGCTTGCAGCTTTTTTTTGTGGCCGCAAGTGCTAGATGCGGCTGATCTGGCATAACCGCACTTGCCACACCGGACCGCAAGCCCCATAGACAATGCATGGGGCTTGCCTGATCTAGGCCGCAAGTCAGCCGTTAGGCGGCAGATCCAGCAGATGCGGTGCCATCTCCGTATCTACCGCACATCAGCGAAAACCGCTGATGTGAAAGGGTCCTAACATCTCTGCAATTGCAGAAGGACAAACATCACCAGAGCACTGCTGAACCTCTGTACCTTCTCACGGGTTCTATCTTGGCCGGGTCCCAGGCAAGGGCCAAAACCTCACGGCTAGGCTGTGTTAGGTCAACACATAACCTTTCTCTCCTCACCGTCCACTCATTAGCCTCATGAACATCCACTCTGAGAGAGCTCACAGGCTGTGTTAGCTTCAAGCAGCCCTTCACCCAGCAGCTCCTGCTGTTCTCACACACCTCTCTCTCTCCCCAGCCCAGGGCAGCTCATCTCCTATTCACCTGCACACCTGGGCATCAGTGCTTTCAATCAGCACTCAGCTCCAGTAGCAGCTTACCCTGTGTGTGCTGCTACCGAGCAGAACATACAGACTCCCATATGCTGTGTCCCGGTCAGGGGACACATCGGGGTTGCATCACCACAGTCAGTAGTGGCAATGTACTACAAGGTGTCCTTTGAGTGAGGCCAAAATGGGTCTTGAGTCTCATGTTCCTATAAAAGTTTTGTAAATCCTTCTCCAGTTCAAAATAATTCCAATTGGGAGCGGAACAGAAGGATAACCCCTTATTTAACACTGTTAATTCTATGGTAAACAAGGTATAATTGGAGATATTAACCACTAGGTTCAGGGCTTTACTTGGGATTGAGTCATCATCTTTTGTATTTGTTCGAAGTTGGGACCTCCTAATTGCGACCTTTCTCTTTGGCCTCTGGCTAAAAAACAAAAGTTGGCACGTTGTCCAGTGCTGAAATAGGTGTCTGAGCTAAATGATCCATTTTGACGTACTCCAGAGTTGTGATATGTTCTTGTGATAGTAGGTTCATTCCAGTGGTATACTATGTTACAGAGGTAGTCTTGTATCTCTTTGAAATGTTCTGCATTTTTTCTTGAAGTTTCTTATGGTGTTCCTCTAGACTAGGCTCTATTTGGTTTTTCAAACTACTTAATCCATGGAAGTCAAGGGAGCTTTCAGTTGAGATTTAATAGTATGTATTTGTTCATTTGTATCTTTGATCACTTGTTGTAAATGTTCAATCATTAAGTAAATCAGGTCCAACGTGGATTTGTTTAAAATTTGTTGGAATTTCTCCCAGTATTCCTGGCTATCCACAAATTAGGGGACAAATGTGCTTTCTAAGGCCTCTTGAATTTTTTTTTGTTGTTTGTAATATTCAGCAAGGTCATAAATGTAAATTGTATGATATAAGGTTGTGTTGAATCTTTTCTAGATCTATTGTCCTTTAGTTTCTTAGTTGGACTTAAGTTACATATGCGAAGATGTGGTTACCGGGAATAAGATACTGTTGCTTGCATTTTCATGATAGGCAAAGGTATCGGTGGAAATCTGTAAGGCCAGTGCTACATCACAAGATGATCATAAATAGCAGGCTTTGGTGTGCACACAGTAGTCGGGTCAAAGTCCCAGTCAGCAGGATGTGTGAACCACTGTAATGTTCCAAAAGAGAATCACTGCACACTCTTATTGCCTTTGCAATTAAAAAGACTTTAATAGTGGAAGTGTATCATAAATACAGTAGGTGGGGGACATAATATATTTTTACCATTGCGGTCTTGTTCACATAGTTGTTAAAGAAAAATTAACAAAATATATAGAATTAAATAAGAATATAAATATTCAATATACATTAGTACACAAAGCAACATACAGATATGAAGAATGTATTAAGATGAATGTCAAAAAACAGCAAAATCCTTTAAAATATAGTCTAGAGAAATTCCTGGTGAAAACATGTCCAAAAATGAATAAACTACCGTACAATCAAGCGTCGGAGAAATGGATTTACCCCAAAAGACTTGCAGCAGTATTTGCAGCGAAAGGTGGTGGTATACTGACTCTGAATACAAATGCACATCACGATTTTTACATTTCATTTTCTAAGTATTTTAAAAAATAAATAAAGTATAATTTCCTTTCCACTTCACAAATACTTGCTACTTTGGGTTGATATACTGCATAAAATCCCAATAAAATAATTTGTTTGGGGATGCAATATTAAATAATGGGGAAATGTTCATATGGTATAAATAATTTTAAGGCACTCTATATATTTTTGGATATGATCTGGTTGCAGTGTAGTCTTATCACAGTTAAACCTATAAACAAGGATGATATACTGTGCTGTTTATTGTGGAATAATGCTTGCTTGTGAAAGGACAGTGCTCCTTTGAGAATTTCTCATACATACAAAGAAAAACGCTTCCACCGGGTTTTAGTATTATGACAGAAAGAATAGGACCTGTGGGAGCCATCTCCCATACGAATGATCACATTTACATATATTTCTGCTGCCTATCTTTGATTTTTTGCTGTCAAAAATTTATTTTGCATGCCATCATTTAAACATTATTTCTGAAGTACAGACTATGATTTCCCCACTCTTTCTCTTTATTTCTATAGCTTATATCCTTGCAAACTTATATGTATAACCTATTGACAAATGGATCAAACATGTTATCTTGTACGCTTAGCTGTGCTTTTACCTTAGATGTATTCTTCTACTGTTTAATAGTCAATGTATGTTAATAATTCCTTTTAAATCATAAAATGTACAGGTGTTATATGTATCACAGCAACAACTTGAATATGCAGTTTATATCAATTTATTAAATGTGCTTAAATGAATATATTTTCACAAATATCTGCATTTAAATCATGCTTTTATTCCGGTCTAATTATAGTTTTTGATGACGACTAAATTGTCACCCCATGTACTAGAATATATGCAATGTATTTACTTTATATTTACTAAAGATTACTTCAACTGTGCTGTTTAAAGTGGGACAGTATTTCCAGAATCAAATAAATCAATTTTAGGTAGGAATTTAATGAAGGCTTGATTACTTAGGGCCTAAACAGATGTGCACACCTCTACCCAGTGGTTGGTTGTCAAATTTTAGCCTGGGGCAAGCACATAGCAGTGGCCCATGAGTTGCAGCCCATCAATAAATACGTTGTCCAATGTCTACAGTCACTATATGTGAATTCTCACATTGTGCTCATGTGGCACCCCTACGGTCCAGTTGCCACAATAATGTTACCTCTTTCACCGGAGGTAATATTATACTTGGAAGCAGAAAGAGATCTCCCCATCAGGTAAACCCCACATGCACACACAAGTCCCGATCCCTGACCAAAACGGAGATCCCATAACCCCAGTTTGAGGGTGGTGCTGCCTGTTCCAGCTGGGGGGAGGGGTTAGAGGCAGAGGAAATGGAATGTGAGGGAGGAAGGGAGAGGATGCAAAGAGAGAGGGCTCTGGGAAAGGAGAGCTGGAAAAGCTCACCCCAGAGGAGCGCTGCAGAGGAAACCAGAGTCCTGGGTTATACAGGAGTTACACGCCCTGTGAGCCGAATCTGGGGGACAGGAGACTGCAAGTTTCCTGTCCGCACCTAGAGGCCCAACGGCACAACAGCTTAATGATAGATGCAATCACCACGGCAGTATCCATTACAGGTTGACACTGTCTGCCAGGCAGGAACTTACTAATAAAGAGAAAGAGAGAAGGGCAGCAGAATAGCTCGCAGGCAGCTGGGATCCAAAAAAGAGAAGCGCAACAGGCAGGCCTCCAAACCCACCTGGTGAGGTGGACTCTGACTGCTTCCAGGCTGACTGGACTTCTTGAATCTGGTGATCGGTACCCCCTGTGTCTGTTTGCTTTTTGTGTGCTTCATTTGTAACACAACTATAACCACCACCATCGACATAGACTCTCATATTCAGTCCCAGGAGCCCGCTCTGCCTGTGGGAAGTGTTACCATCCAAGCTGCTGCAACATCCATCCCCTGGGCCGACCTAAGCTGCACTGGTCAATCCTTACCAGGTACCACAGGTGGTGTCAGACATTATAATACCTTGTAAATACCCCTTAACTGGAAGGTTAGGGCCATGGAGCTGGACTACATCCACCTGGACTACCCCAAAATGACTGTTGGCCCAGCTACCGAGTACCCCAGCCCTTGCGACCACCCATGCACTGTGAGGATTTTCTAGTGCCGGCCATTGAAGCGAGAGGTTCTCAAGTGATCTCAAGTATGTGATATATACTTCCGGCCACATTGCAACTATACTGTTTCTGGTCTTGCTCAATACAGGTGCCTTAAAGGAAAACTGTCAGGTAAAAAATCCATATGTAACTGCTATCATTTTCTAATTCTTCACTCTAAACTCTTGTATTGATGTATTTCTTTTATTTATATTTTCCCTCCTATCTTCTGTAAACTTCAAATAAAGAGAATAATTCCATCTGTCAATCACAGTGAATGATCCACTTAGTTCTCTGCTGTCCACTCCCCATAAGATGAATATGCATGTCACATATTCATATTCACATCACATCACTGCACAGGACATCAGTGGGGGGGGGCTACATCCTCCTCTCTGCTCTCTGTGTCTGCATCCAAGAAAGAGGTTAAATACAACACAGAAACTGCCACAGCAGGGATTCCTGCTTACAGAAACAATTTGAGTCTAGATAAGTCAGATCTGCAATAGCTCTCTCCCTCCATGTCCTTAACATAACAGACCTCCTGTAAGTGAAAACTGACACTGCAAAGCAAAGGAAGGAGGGAAGGGGGGAGGAGGAAGAAGAGAGCTGCTGAGAGGGAGTGCGTAATTACATGACAGTTTATACAGCAGCCGGACTATTCCTGATTGCTTCTAATGGACAGGATTAATTCAGGAGCTCCCTGCAGGGTCTCACAATGCTGATAACATGGAAAATTCAAACGGTACAATAATGAATTTTACATGTTTTTAAAAGGTCTGCCCAGGCACTATTCAAGGGTAATATTAGTATCTTACTGAAAAATGACCTAATGTGTCCCTTTAAATGAGGCCGAAGAATTCTAGTCAACATGTGACCACAAGTATGCATATCACATACTTGCCGTCACACGCCCACTGTATCACCACAGTACTGTGAGCAATGTAAGGATTCACGAGTCTGTAGTGACAGAGTGACATGTAGCTGAAAAGTGGACAACGCTTTAACATGTTTACCTCCGGCTGCTTCATAGGCCATATCCACACTACCATATTGTCTGTCTTATTGAAGCTCAATGAAAAAACTGATAGCACTTGGATCAGCTCAGATGGTAATTTCTATTGATCATACAAATCCCATATGGTCATTATTACTATTTATAAACTGGATATACTGTACATTTTCAGATATATTGTAAAGCAAGATATGTTATGCTTCTCATCATTATCTAGGATTTTTTTTTACAATGCTCTATACTGGTCACACCTGAACCAGCCTACATTACATCAGATATTACATATGGAACCAATAGAATGTAGTGACAGAACCACCACCAGTAGATAAATTCAGTACCAGAACCATCTACAGTAGATAAATGTAGCGACTGAACCACCATTAATAGATAAATGCAGTGCCAGAACCACCATCAGTAGATGAATGCTGCAACAAAACCACCATCAATAGATCAATGCAGCGACAGAACAACCATCAGTAGATAATGCAGCAACAGAACCACCATCAATAGATAAATACAGCGACAGAACAACCATCAGTAGATGAATGCAGCAACAGAACCACCATCAGCAGATAATTCAGTACCAGAACCACAGTCTATAAATGAATACAAAATTAGAACCACCATCAGTAAATTAATATAACAATAGAATCACCTTCAATAGATGAATGCAGCACCAAGCTTAGTACAGTGATTAATTTAACTGTCAGATCAGCCCCATAATACACTAGTATGAAATGAACCTATATCTTCCAGTATGTCCTCAACTATGGTAAGGAGATATTGGTAGATGTTTTTACCATTAACATCGTCAGTATGACAAACATTTGCATCCTGGTACCTTATAAATGACATTGCACCTGGTTAGAGTCATTCCTTTCCCTTTTGTCTCCATCTAGTACAGGCACCATGATGAGAGTTCATACCCACAGCTAGTGTCTGCAGACTTCCCTCTTCTCCATCTTCAGCAGCATTTCCTGACATGGTGCCCTAAAAATAAAAAGTATTATTACACTTCCTCCGAAATATAAATATTTACCATGCTGCATACCTGGCTAAATAATTACCCCTCAGTGTGCCTCTACCTCTGGATCAATTTCTAAAAGGTAAATTCTATACATGCTAGTGAAAATGCTGACATTCAGTAGTAATATCCAGACTACTGGGTTGTAAAATATTAATTCACATAGCCTGAACATCATCCAAACCAGTATCATAAAATCATGTTTTCTTTTTTATTATTCAAACTGGTCAACTTCCAACACTCACCTCAAGAAGTGTCAAGTCAAGTCAAGCCATGTCTTTAGGCAGCTGGTTTTAAAGTAAAAAGATCTGAGCAGATGTATGTAGACGCTTGTGGGAAAAGTTCAGTATATCTTAAATTTTACCTATTTTATTCCCTTCCATTTCTATGCTGAGGACTTTAGTCTGCTGTTCCATTTAGTGATTAACAGCTCACCCTGTATGATTATTCATTTAGAGATACAGTGAAGGAAATAATCATTTCATCCCTTGCTGATTTTGTAAGTTTGCCCACTAACAAAGACATGAACAGTCTATAATTTTAAGGGAAGGTTAATTTTAACAGTGAGAGATAGAATATTAAAAATACAATCCAGAAAATCACATTGTCTAAATTATATAACTGTATTTGCATTTTGGGAGGGAAATAAGTATTTGATCCCCTACCAACCATTAGGAGTTCTGGCTCCTATAGACCAGTTAGATGCTCTTAATCAACTTGTTATCTGCATTAAATACAGTAGTCTTAAATTGTGACCTGTATGAAAGACTCCTGTCCACACACTCAATCAGTCAGACTCTAACCTCTACAGATGGGCAAGACCAAAGAGCTTTCTAAGGATGTCAGTGAAAAGATCCTAGACCTGCACAAGGCTGGAATGGGCTACAAAACCATAAGTAAAATGATGGGTGAGGAGACAACTGTTGGTGCAATAATAAGAAATGGAAGAAATACAAAATTAGCGTCAAATGACATTGATCTGGGGCTCCATGCAAAATCTCACCTCAAGGGGTATCCAGGATAATGAGGAAGGTGAGAGATCAGCCTAAAATTACACAGAGGGAACTTGTTAATGATCTCAAGGCAGCTGGAACCACTGTCACAAAGAAAACTAATGATAACACATTACGCCGTAATGGATTTAAATCCTGCAGTACCCGCAATGTCCCACTGCTCATGAAGACACATGGGCAGGCCCATCAGAAGTTTGCCAATAAACACCCTTGGTGATTCTGATAGTGATTGGGAGAAGGTGCTGTGGTCAGATGAGGTGAAAATTTAGTTCTTTGACAGTAACTCAACTCGCCGTGTTTGAAGAAAGAGAAATTCTGCCTATGACCCAAAGAACATCGTCCTCACTCTCAACCTGTGAAACCTTTAAGTAAAGAAAAGGATTTAAAAAAAATATGTTGTAATGAATTTTTTCCTTCAAACCTATGTAATGTGGCACAGGGCAGTAGCCATGGGCAAGGTACTCATCTCTTACGCCCCTGCTTGTTACATGTAGCTGTGGTTCTTGGTGTGTGTGACTTGTGCTATGATTGTCACTACATCTGCGTAGACCTGCATAATGCCAGTGACTGCAGCCTGACAGGACCAGATGTTGATCAGTTCAGTGAGAGACCTTAACAAAGGAATTATAACCCAATCATGGCTTCAGCATCTCTGAATCTAGCAGGGGAATACACAACATGCACAACAAAACTGGTGGGGCTAGCAAATTCAGCCATCCATCCATGGCTATTACTGCAGAGTCCTGGATATATGTGTGTACCTTACTTGCAGAATGGTGCCCTTTGGGAATCTGGAACTGTCCAAATGTTTAGATTTAATGAGCACAACATGACTTCTCAAGCTTCCAACTCCCAGTCACAGCACAACACTGGAAACTTTTGTAGAAGTTAAGCCATTTCATACCTTCTGCTATTATATTGCGCCACCTTCAGACATTGGCACTGACCATTCAGTTGCAATTTTCTTTCTGATGTTACCACTGCCTTCTGTGACACATACCTCAGATGCAGTGTCTCCAATCCATCTTGGCATCTCCATCCTGCCTACCCCTTCTGAATTTTTTTCAAGGTCTCTCTATTTTAAGAACTTTTCATTCACCTCACCTTCTTTGGGTGAATACCTCCCACAGAGAGTCAGAAATTCTCTTCAGGTCGCTCCCTTCAAGAAGCATAACTTCCAAAGCGTTGAACAATTCTTTGTGCTCATTGGTGTACTTGTGGCGCCCCTGCGACCAGGGTGGCCACATAGGGAACTGCAGCAAGGCAGAAGGTAGACAGTTTGTGCACCAAACACCCTCACAGCACACACACCCACAGGAGCACAACACCCAACCCGGAGCCCGGGACTCTAGACGGGAAAGGGGTGGTGGGGTTTAGAGGAAAGTGGGTGGGAAGGTAGGTCAGGTGGTAGACCAATACAAAAGGGAGAAACAAGGAGGAGTTAGCCAGTAGGCCAGAATGAGCCAAGAAGTAAAGACTGAAAGACACTTCCCAGAGGGATAGGGCTCCCTGGAGACGCAGAATCCAAAGAGACACAGATCCATGGAGAGAAAGCTCGTTCATAGCCTGTAGCCCACGAAGGAGTGAGGAAAGAGACCGGACCGATACCACCGGGTCCGAGGAGTACGGCAGCGTAGACAGGCTGCAGGAGGGAAAGTTTTCCCTGGAAATACCTGGATAGCCACACGGGTGGGAAAGAGCCGGTGATCCCTTGCAAGACAGGGACACCTAAGCTAGGCTGAAACCAGAGTGTCAGCTCTGAGGGGACTGAAGCTACATGCCGGCTGCCCAGACACACTGGTGGGAAATACTGATTCCAAGTCAATGTTCCAAACACACGGATTGGAGGCTCAGCAACATTCAAGAGGACCCCGCTTGCTGCCCATACACATAGGGGAAAGCCGCACAAAAGGGGCTGCGTTGCCATCATACATCCTCAAGGAAGAGCAGAGAAAGAGCAAGCCAGAAAGGTTAAATAGAAAAAGTGAGGGGTGTTAGAGTGACAGCCTGACTGCAGAGGGTTCAAAGTGTCCGGAGTTATCTGTGTAAAGAACTGAACTGTGTTGTAAACTGTTTGACTTGGAAGAATTTGCAAGTAAATCCGGAGAACCCTGCTTCAGTCTCCCATGTCTGATTCCAGGTATACAGAACTGTGTATTACAGTCAACACCCTGTCAGGAGCTGCCCCGACCCGTGGCGGGCTCATCCACCTTGCTGCAGCATCCATCCATCCTCCTGACAGAATTACACTGCAGCGGTGGTCCCCTTACTGACCACAACCTGTAGGTGGCGTCACGACAAACAATCTCCCCTGTAAAAAATTCCCTTTTATTTGAGAACCCGAGACACGGTCCGGACCAAGACTGCCGTGATATCCCCAGCAGTACCCCGGTCCGGTATCGAGTACCCTGTCCAAGTGGGCTCCACAACTTGGTGTCACGAACAGGATGGACCTGGTCCAAAAGAACCGGACCCCGTGTGCCTAAGATTTGTGTTTTGGACTTTTCCTGCTAAATCTGTGCATAATGGCGGCCATAGGAGCCTGAGACCATGTGCAGGGGAGGCGTGCCCAGACCCCCCATCATGGGCTGACCCGGTCCAGAGGGGGGAAAAAAAGCCCACCCTGGCTCCCCTTAACTCCGGGGGAACCAGCCATCAATCCAAAGGAGGAGCCTCCGCCCCCAAGTGCACCTACCAACGAGAATCTGGCGGAAGTTGAGGAAGTTGAAACCCAATGCCCAAAGGAGGCAGGGCAAAAAACCGAATGGTGAACAGTCGCCATTGCTGGACACCCGGACGGAAGGAGAGGACCCTGAGCTGAGTGCTGCTGCAAGAAGACCTGAAGTGATACCGGAGGGCCCACAGAGAGTGATCTTGGAGGAGCCTGGCCAGGGAAAGAACTTTAGTGACCGAGGCAGCATGGCAGAAGGCGGCAGGAGAGGTCCGGAGGTCAGAGACACCAGTCGGGGTGTGCTGCGACTATTGCCCCAGCAGATGACCTGGGTTCAGGCTGAGCAGAGAACCTGGATTCAGATCGATGTTCAACAAAGTCAACAATCTCTAACTGTACAGCAGCCCGGATGGGCTTGTGTCCCTGATACCTCCAACACCACCCTAAGTAGGGAACCGCGATTGCCGGTGGATCTAGAAAGCGCTATTGTACCTGCAACTACGCCACGGACTATGACTACTATGCTCGACCCACTTGGAGCCCTGGCAGAAAGAAACCTACTGCTACCAGAGCCCCTAATATCAGCACCTGCGACGACTGAGGTGAGAGGGGAGCAGCTTCGCTGTTGGTGGGAACGGGATAGCAGCGAGGAGAACTTAATGGGCTTTCCTGTGGATCCTGCAAGTGATAAAGGTCCCGTAGAAGTGATAACCAGAGACGTATTCATTAATAGAAGGGACGTGGAGGAGTACCTTCCTGAAAAGCACCCAGGACCGGGAAATGTAGGTTGTGAAAGGGTCTCCTATGTTGTGGTGCAGGGAGAAAGAGGCTCGTATGGCATGAAAGTGCGAAGACTAGCCCTAAGATCACAGCAAGATGTAGAGTCTTCAGTAGCAGAACACCCGGATCCAGTAATTCACCCGGAGGTCTGTGGCATGAATACCGTATATGCACACCGGGTTAAGTGCAACAGTTCACATTTTAAAAAACATTAAATATTCACATAAACGACACGTTACTTTTCTCCAAAAAGTATTAAAAAAAAACTAGCAACACGGCACAAGTGCTTCAAAAGCAGTTCAAAAGCACTCTGCACGTTCAAGTTCTGTGCACAGTCTTAAAGTGTAATCTGGTCTCAAAACCAATGGGGAGCACACCGGGTTGTCAACTATGTACAAGAATGTTTTTATCACATCATTGTCCGTGATATCAATGTCAATCAAACATATAAGACAAACAGGGGAAAAGACTATTCATTCATTCAGGCAGGGCCGCCATCAGGGGGTAACAGCCCTGACTGGAGTCAGGGGCCCCGAGCCCAGGGGGGCCCGGCCATGACTCCAGGGGGCGTGGCCATTTTGAGCAGGCTCCTCCGGGCCCCGTCCCCCATTAATCACCGCCGCCGGGCCATGGAGTTGCGGGGAGAAGCTGCGGCTGGGAGCGCCGCCATGTTCTTTGTGGCCGGTGCTCACTAACTGTACAGCCGGTCAGTAGAGGTTGAGACTTCTACACAATGGCCGCGGTCTCCATTAACCGCGGCCATTTTGTTGAAGTCTCAACTTCCACCGACCGGCTGTACCGGTTAGTGAATGCAGCCGGCCACAAAGAACATGGCGGCGCCCACCGCTAGCTGCCGCAGGCCCGCAGCTACTTCCCCGCAGGCAGCTCCAGTCCTGCAGATGTGCCCTCCTGGCTCCAGCACCCCTGCTCCGCATCCACAGCTCCCCCCAATGGTAAGTTATGGGGGGGTCCGGGGTAGGGATGGGGCAATGTACAGAATAGGGGGCCATATATGGGGAAGGAGGCTGTGGGGATAGAGACAGGGAGGCTGTGGGGATAGAGACAGGGAGGCTGTGGGGATAGAGACTGGGAGGCTGTGGGGATAGAGGCAGGGAGGCTGTGGGGATAGAGGCAGGGAGGCTGTGGAGATAGAGGCAGGGAGGCTGTGGGGATAGAGGCAGGAAGGCTGTGGAGATAGAGCAGGGAGGCTGTGGGATAGAGGCAGGAAGGCTGTGGATAGAGGCAGGGAGGCTGTGAGGATGAGACAGGGAGGCTGTGGGGATAGAGGCAGGGAGGCTGTGGGATAGAGGCAGGGAGGCTGTGGGGATAAAGACAGGGAGGCTGTGGGGATAGAGACAGGGAGGCTGTCAGGATGGAGGGATGCAGTCAGGATGGAGGGAGGTTGTCGGTATGGAGGAAGGATGGAGAGAGGCTGTCAGGATGGAATAGGCTATTGGGATAGAGGGAGGCTGTCAGGATGGAGGACCACTGTTGGGATGGAGGAAGTATGGAGGGAGGCTGTTAGGATGGCGGGACGTTGATGGAAGGGAGGGAGGCTATTGCGATGGAGGAAGGATGAAGGGAGGCTGTCAGGATGGAGGAAGGATGAAGTGAGGCTGTTGGGATGGAGGAAGAATGGAAGGAGGCTGTCAGGATGGAGGAAGGATGGAAGGAGGCTGTTGGGATGGAGGGAGGCTGTCGGGATGGAGGAAGGATGGAAGGAGGCTGTCAGGATGGAGGAAAGATGGAGGGAGGCCGTCAGGATAGAGGGAGGCTGTCGGGATGGAGGGAGGCTGTTGGGATGGAGGAAGTATGGAGGGAGGCTGTCAGGATGGAGGGACATTGTTGGGATGGAGGAGGCTATCGTGATGGAGGAAGGATGGAGGGAGGCTGTCAGGATGGAGGAAGGATGAAGTGAGCTGTTGGATGGAGGAAGGATGGAAGGAGGCTGTCAGAATGGAGGAAGGATGAAGTGATGCTGTCGGGATGGAGGAAGGATGAAGTGAGGCTGTCGGGATGGAGGAAGGATGGAAGGAGGCTGTCAGGATGGAGGGAAGCTGTTGGGATGTTGTCAATATGGCTGGCAGCCATCTCTATTGCATACGGCCAGCAGTAGTCTCTATTGTGTATTCTCTATTGTGTATGGCCAGCAGCAGTTTCTATTGTGTATTCTCTATTTTATGTATAGCCAGCAGCAGTCTCCATTGTGTATATGGTCCGCAGCCATCTCTATTGTGTATACAGGTAGCAGCTGTCTCTATTCTGTATTCTCTATTGTATATACAGCTATTGTGTTTAGCATTATAGAAAAGAAGTTGCAACACACAATCAGCGTGTTTATTCACTCTTCGTGGGGTGGCGCTTCAACAGGCATATAGTCAACAGGCATATGGTGGACTATATGCCTGTTGAAGCGCCACTTGCGGTGTGAAACGGCCATCACCTTTGAGAACCCCCCGTCCTCCCACCCGCACCATGTAAGACCACACGAAGAGGGAATAAACACCGTTGATCCTACGATGTTGCAACTTCATTTCTATAACGCTAACCGGAAGTGATGAACCGCTAACTGGAAGTGTGCACCGGGTTGTTTGAGCGTTCAGCAGGCTGAATGCTGGAGTGCTGGTGATCAGGAAGGGGGCACCCTGAAGCGATCTGCAAGCTGCAGCTCTCCAGAAACACCGTGGACAGATTGGTGCTGGCACCAAGAGTCGTCAGAACCGTGACTGATACAGCTATTGTGTATTCAGCCCACAGCAGTCTCAAGTGTGTGTGTGTAATATATAGTAGAGAGAGTGTAAAAAAAGGAAAAACAGCACAAAAAATAGAAAAAAGTGGGCTTTATTACCCAATGGCGTGGCCACGCATTGGGCAATAAAGTCCACTTTTTTTCAATTTTTTTTGTGCTGTTTTTCTTTTTTTTTAATCTATTGTAAGGAACCATCTGGATTGCTGGTTGGGAAAGCTTTGCACATAAATTGAGGTAATTTTTGGTGCTGTTCCAATTTTTCACTATATATGTAATGTGTGTTTGGGTGTAGGTGGTTCTAGTGTGGAGGCGGAGCCTGGGTGCAGTCTGGGCGGAGTCTCAGGGGGTGGAGTCTTGGCGGAGTCTCAGGGGGCCCCCAAAATTTTGGCAGTCAGGGGCCGCGAAATTCCTAGTGGCAGCCCTGCATTCAGGTATGGGATGGGGTCAATAAGGATCACATCACATTCACACTTACAGTTGTTGATGAATCCGGTTTCTGTCCTAAATGAATCTGTGCTCTGTTACTCTTTCTCCTTCTTCCAGGGTAATACTTGTGGCGTTCGCTGGGTTGGAAACAGTTCCAAGGACTCCAACGCGGCGGGCTCATCCACCTTGCTGCAGCATCCATCCATCCTCCTGACAGAAGTACACTGCAGCGGTGGTCCCCTTGCTGTCCACAACCCATGGGTGGCGTCACGACAAACAATCTCCCCTGTAAATATTTCCCTTTTACTTTTGAGAACCCTGGACACGGTCCGGACCAAGACAGCCGTGATATCCCCAGCAGTACCCCGGTCCGGTACTGAGTACCCCATCCCAGTGGGCTCCACATACTGTAAACACATGATGCATGGGCTGATTTTTTTCTGCCTTGATACCAACAGCCATTCTGAAGTTCATACTCGGCGCCATCTTAGACTGCATAACAGTCACTATCCTCCATGAAACTTGAGTCTTCCACATATCCATTCATACTTCCTGGTTTGAGACTCGATCCTGTCAACTATGCCAAGTATAACATGATGAGTAACGGTAGCTGTGGATAAGGAACTCATCTTCCACACCACATCACATTACATGAAGGACGGGTCCTGGCAGGAACAGATTTCGTAACTTTTTCTTCACAATACAGATCATGTCCACACTCAGGCTCAAATCCTTTCTCTTGCTTGTACTCTGTTTCCACTGATTTGCCTGCCTTCACCACAATCCAGCTCAGTACTAAAGTATGGTTAGTGAGAGCCTCAACTTGCAGTTCTGCAATTTCTCTCCTCTCAAAGGTATTAGTTTGCAAATATAGCCAATGCTTAGCTTCTCTATATCTGATGCTTTGGAACCTCCACCCAGAGCATTCTCTTCAGCTCACATTCTCTGTTTTGTCCTTGTTCATTACCTTTTTTAGTTATAAACTCGGCGGTGTACTGCAGACATCCCATCCCAGGACCCATCTCCTGTTGATAACTTTGTCCATCTATTTTCCTTCCTCCTTACTCAGGATCACACTTTCCATTGTTTTGGTCTCATTGCACATCAGGGTCATCCATGTCATGCGCCTCTTCTCACTAGTCAGACTTAAGTTCCTCTTTAACTCCATGCTGGATCATATCCAATCTTTTGACATGAAACTGTCTTTGACCCATCACTTTAGCGCTTCACATTCAGGGCTGGTTCCAAACATTTACCCTAACTCTCCCTACTATCGGAAAAATACAATCTAAAACTATTAGCGCTTGTCATAATAAACATTATACATCATAACAGTACTCATGTCTTCAAGGGGGAAAGTTGGCAGCATTTCCATCTCCTTACACTTATATATCAGTTTGCTCAGTATATTCTCTTTATACAAAGTTATTAAAGATATGTATACAGGTGTAATTTGAAAAGTTCTCTTTACCATTCTGCTGAAAAGGAAATTTGGAAGGGGTATTTTGAGCAATACTAATTGGCTCATAGCAGCTTCTAAATGTTTCTTTTTAGATACACTCCAAGAGAGAGTATACATCCTACCAAACTCTCATTTTGGGTGCTCTGTGATGTGGGATGCTATTCTTTATCAGTGTTCAGCCTCTGTGGACTTGTTATACATGCCTTTGAAAATAGTGACTTTGCCTCATGACAAGGGTCCTTCAAGCAACACATAAGTCTGATATAAAAATGTAACATCCAATGAATGAAAAATAAATTTACTTGGTGTTACCATTATTTTTAACCATTGTGCTGCAGATTGACTAATTCACAGGGTTCTTGAGTTACTATTTCTTCCCCAATTGTGGCCGCATTAGATCATGCATCTGATGTGCAGTATGCTTATATTATCTAAGGCTGTGGTCACAGTTTTTTTAGTGCCTTTTAAAAACGCATGCTTTTTTACATGCGTTTTTCATGTCAGCATGACTTTTGTAAGGTGTGTGATGGCTCCCTGCGTTTTTGGCTGCATTTTTGAATCTGCACCTAAAAATAGTGCTTGTAGTATTTTTTTGAGCGTTTTGAAAAACGCATGCGTTTTTGTAGGAAACGCATGCGTTTTTTATAACATGGGTTCCTATGGGAAACGCATGCAAAAACACATGTACAATTAGTACCTTTTAGTGCCATTCAAAAACGCATGCGTTTCCCATAGGAGCCCATGTTAAAAAAACGCATGCGTTTCCGGAAACGCATGCGTTTTTTTAACATGGGCTCCTATGGAAAACGCATGCGTTTTTGAATGGCACTAATTGTACATGCCTTTTTGCATGCGTTTTCCATAAGGCCCCTTATTAAAAAACGCATGCGTTTTTGGATATGCTCCAAAAACGCATGGGACAGTCACACATGCTTTTTGGCTATTAGGGCATGCGTTTTTTAACATGGGGGCCTATGGGTGCGTTTTTTACATGCGTTTTTGAAAACGCAGGTCTCCAAAAAAGCATGTGAAAAATGGTACTGTGACCCCAGCCTAATTCAGTTCCTCAGCTCTTGAAGTAGCTCACATGAGAAGCCATTACAAGAATAGGAGGACTGTCTTTATGAAATATGTGAACTCAAATCGGCACCACTTGCTGAAAGCCAGTCCATTTAGCAGGTTCCAATGTCAATAAGGAATTTAACCTTTAACACCTATTTATGGATCTACCCTTTGCTGAAGAGGCCCTGGTCTTGCATTAACAATGAATATTCAGGAAACAGAAAGAAGCCGCACACAGGACTTATCAAATTAGATCAGCGGTTTTATTGTGCCCAGGAGCACATAGCAGGGTGTGGGTAGTGAGTGGGAGGACGGGGGGGTGGTAGTACAATGGCGTTTCGTGCCGCTAATGGCACTTCAGCGGGTACAAGCATTTCTGAATATTCATGTGTCTAATGAGTGGCACTGGAAGTGAGCACCGGGACGGTCAGCTGCGGATTATCAGGGAGAACATCCTCACCACCCCGTTCGGCCATTCGAGCCATGGACTGCTGCGGCGAAAGACCTCCGGAGGAGGAGGTGTCACGCTGGGAAGGAGTGCTGGCCTCGAATATCTTCAAAACCGTGAGTCTTGCATTAACAATGTAGCTGCAGGTCAGTAAATTTAAATAACGGAAGCAGAGTTACATAACAGGGTCAAAAATAAAAAGGTTGAAACAATCAAGAATTGGATAACCAAATTCAAGTGAGAAGCATATTAAAATTTAAGTCCAGGGTGAGCAGGTAAAGATATCCACGGATTCATATCCAGAATACCTACGAATAACTATGAACAAAACAAGGTCAGAACATGATAGGTCAATTCTGTGTAAGTAAACCAAGAACAAGGAATACAGTTCAATAACTGTCAATGCAGAATTATCTGCTGAATCCATCCCACCATTGGTCTACCAACCAGCAAAACCAAATGGGTGGTCATCAAAACTTTTATTTGCATCTGTAATGTTTTTATGAATCACAAGGTTGCATGCACATGATCAGAAATTACAGTGTTTTGAACACAGTGTATTGCCACTGTGTATAAAATGCTGCAGTGTACAGTACCAGCACAGTGGAAGGGATTTCTAGAAATCCTATGCTCAATATGCTTCACCCTATCGCAGCATGTTTTCAGCTGCGGTGCGGGTTGCCGTTCTTTCGCATCTCCGCAGCATGTTAATTTCATGCTGTGTAGTCATGAGTGATCTCCAGTAGGTGAATGCAGGGAGAAGCCACCTTGCACTGAACGCTCTCCCTGCACTACTTTCCTCCGGTTCTGAGGCACTGTATCCAACACACAGTGCCTCCAAATCATGTGCACATACCCTAAGTGGACTTTAATCTAACAATGACCTCCAATGCTGTCAATGTCTTCCATTACGATCCTGGGGTTGTACCTGAAAGATAAAACAGCTGGCCTGAAAACTGGAACAAGCGAGTTTTTACACTATCCATATACAGTGTACAGGGAAGATTGATAAGTGCTTTGGCCGTGTTGGAACTAAAGAATCATTGGTAACCCAATGTATTAAAGGCAGAATACTAGGTACCGTAATTTTACTAATCATTTTCTCAATAATTCTGCATTTGTCTGTCAGGTTGAATGCTCACTTTCAGATGTCATCAACTTTGATTTTTCTATTGTAACATAAATAACTAACACTTGAACAGAGACCGAAGGTTACCTTGGATAAGGTCTCTAAATCACAGAACAGCTTGTACCAGATAAGTAGGTTTTATTTCTCCTTTCTACCAATGTCATCCAAATCTGTGTTATGGATCTTCTTCATCAGGTATATTATACCATTTATTTCTTCTTCTGTATCTAAAGCACAAACATCATCAATCGAAAGACTGTGACCTTCTGGATATCTTCATTTTTCAGCTCTACCACAACCTTACTAGTCAATATTATATTTCTCTCTTCTTTATAAAAATTGTGGAATGCTGGAGCCACAAAGAGAATATAAATGCATGACATGCAGGAAAATTCAAAGTAAAAAAAATCATAATGGTAGTGAATTATAATAATACCATTTTATTGGTTGAATATAATACTTTTGTTATTTTCCTTGATAATTTTTATGTCTATAACTTTTTTGCTAAGTAAAAATTATTCATACCCCACCCCATATTTCATAGGCTATCTCAGTTTGGAAAACCTGTATTCACTTGAATGGTCAATTGAAGATGGTTTAAGAATATTTATCCTCTCCCCCTCAGATGCACAGATGGCAATGCCAATGTTGTAGATGCAGTTTAAAAAGCTTGTGACAGTGACACTGACCACAGCAAAGGCTATACAGCTGGTAGAGGAACATTCCCCATCTAGTTGCTGTGGGAGATTGCCAGTAGATAAGTGATTGCATGTAAAGCGGCCGTCACACGCTGAGATATCGTGCAAGATATCGTAGACGATGTTAAATTTGCATATCGTCCGAACGACGCGCAAAATCGCTCATCACGACGCTACACCCACAGACATCGCTCAGACGATTCCCCGATCCACCCATCCAGCGATCGTCTGAGAGATGCAGTTATCAGCAGTGGACATCGTTCAGCAAAGAGTCACACACAAATCTCCTAAACGATGTGGGAGCAAATGTGGGCGTTATTGGAGCCCATAGGCGTGGTACATGGGCTCCAAGCTGCGCCCCTCACTACACCATTGGTGCTCAGTACTGCGTCCTCATTGGGTCAGATGTCCTTTGAAACATGGCGGCCACATCCCCACAATGTCCTGTGATATTGATCGCAATGTATATGTGTGCTGTACCACATAACTAAATTGCAATGGGGAAAACGTACATAACGCAATTCCCCGTGTTGCGTTGTGCAAAATTAGCTCGCTTATGCGTTGTCCAATTTAAAGGTGGTGTACAGATGCGTTTATTTAAACAGCCTACAGCGAGCTGTGTGTGTTCTCATGAGTGGATATTTTCAAACGCGTGTGAAACGCATGTGTGTTTGCTGTGTGCTCTGGCTGATGTTTGATTTAGTGTGTGAGAAAGCGCATGTGTTAATCAAGGGGAATTGGGGGTAAAATGTATGACAACGCAAAGGAGACAAAGCGTCTCAGAACATTCATTGTTCCTGGTGGCCTAATGTAGGTGTACCTCTCGACTGTGCCTTGCAACACTAGTGGCGTAAACACCATATATGTGGGCCAACATATGCGTGTTTGTATGTAATCCGGTGTTGGACACAAAAAATGTACCAAATAACAAGTGGTGTGACACAAATCAGGGCCTTTTGGTTAATGCGTTTTCGCATAAAAACGCACATTAAGCTGCCTCACCAACTTCACGGTAGGCCCTGTTCGAGACAGTCCTAACTCTGTCCCTAGGTGTGTGAAACAAAAAATGTGACCACTGTCACAAGGGCCTTTGGGGAGGTATGTGGGTCCTGGTCCCGCCCGTCTCTCACAGGACCCATAAGCCGGGCCCTTCAACACTAATTAACAAAATAGTGCCAACAAGCACCATGAACCAAAATCCCTGGCTCATGTCACAGACAAGAGGTTTGTCGGTAACAAACATCTCCCCTCCAATGGGCAAGGCCTGGCCCTCTAAAAAACATAAACAGAAATATCCCTAAATCTGGGTTATGTTGAAAAAACAAAACAAAAAAAACATTCTTCCTCAAAACTAAAAAGGAACACATGTCCTGCCTCCAAGCCGGAGCTGCAGGACACAGTCAAACAGTACAATGGCCAATTCCCCATGGCACCATAATAATTAGGGGAGGTTCTGCTGCCAGCTCACCGCCCCTGTACCATTAAAGTACTGGCAGTACCGGTCCCTCGTATCCTGTGCCTCCTGCCGGCTGCTCCCACCACCTAATGGCTGGAGTCCTGCCATCTGTGGGGCATCAGCACGCCAGCCCCCCAACACCACCTCCCCATTGCTGGAGTCTATGCGGTCCTCAAAGTTTGGTGGAGTGTAGGCCTGGCGATCCCGGCGTCTTAGAAAATTGTGGAGGACACAACAGGCCATAACTACAAGGTCAATGGATTCTAGACGCATATTAATGGCCGTGTGAAATATGCGGAAACGGCTCGCCATGATGCCAAAGGCATTCTCCACTACTCGTCGTGCACGTGAAAGCCGATAATTGTAAATACGTTTGGGCGCATTTAGTTGTCTCTGGGGGTATGGCTTCATTAAATTAGGAAGGAGCGGAAACGCCTCATCTGCAACGAAAACAAAGTTCATGTTTCCACAGGTGCGAGTGGTCGGTGGTAAATTAAGACGTCCATTCTTCAGTTTTTGCCCAAACGCCGATTGGTCAAAAACCCCGCCATCGGAAACCCTACCATTTGTGCCCACGGACACTGACACAAATTCATAATTGGCGTTAACCACTGCCATCAATACTATACTAAAATAAGATTTGTAATTGTAAAAAAAAGATCCACTGTGGGGAGGTTGTGTGATCCGCACATGCTTCCCATCAATCGCACCTCCACAGTTGGGAAAATGCCATTTCTGGCTGAATTCATCGGCAGTGGCCAGCCATTCCTCGGGGTTCTGCGGCAATCGCATGTACGTGGGAGCCAGAGCCCGCAGTATCGCCTCACAGGTCTCTGGAATTAGTTGGCTAAGGAGGGGCCGTGATATTGCCGACGAGTAGACCAAGTCCTGCATAGTGCGACCTGTTGCCAGAAAACGCAGTGTGGCAGCCAACCTCTCCTCCGCAGGCACTGCTGGACGCATTACTGTATCCTGCCGTCTGATGAGCGGGCACACTGCTGCCAACAAGATCTGAAATGTCTCATCTGTCATGCGGAGGAAATTTTGGAAGTCCCGTGGGAAGTCGTCCCGAAGTTGGTGCAGAAGGCGAATGTGGGAATGCTGATCGCGCTGCTGCAGCCACTCCCTGGCCCAGATGCGTCGTGGTCTCCTCTGGCGTCTCTCCACCCTCTCATCCTCCTCACGTGCTGCCTGCACCAGCAAAGCAGCCCCCACCACGGCACGTTGATCTGGATTCATGCTGTTTAGAGGCAAACATATGTTTACTATGCTGGCTACGCAGAAAGGTGCTTTGACCACAATGTGATCATCATAAATGAAATGACTAAAAGGAGCATGACATTGGCAAAATATGGACCGGTGCACTACACATGTTTAAAAAAGGCATGAAAAGCAGATAACACCTACAGTATGAATTAAGGTGTTCATGAAGGGCACATGTTTTGACACGCCTAAATGCCTTGGCACAACAAAAATACAAGAGCCACAAAACCCAACAGACCCTGAGATCCCCACCCACATCACCCTTCCTATATCAGGACCAACGCTAACAACAGGAACATCCGACACACTGCGGACCATATGTCTGGCAAAAGTTGAACTAAACACACACAATAATTATTACTCACATGCAGTGTTCGCTGCGATGGGTGTCACTCCAATATCAAGTCACCCAAGTAACGAAATATGTCCCGATGACTCAAAATCAGCAAGACAATGCTTCAGTCCTTGAATGTTGCAAAATTACGGACAATCTAAACCCAAAACACAAAATAAACAAAACACATGGAAACCACAGAGGTGGTGCAAGGACACAAACCCAGTCATATGTATTTTGACAACGCTATAGCTATCCACCTTCACAATGTATCACATGCTGACTCCACACGTACATACCTATAGTAACTTTGCAGCAAAGACATTGTGCATCCACAGGAAACGCTCTATATACACGGCCGAGCCAATGCCAAGGCGAGACGTCACCTTACCCAGGCGTGTCTCCTCAACGAGAAAACACACACCAGCACGATGTTACGCCCTCCAAACAGGTGTGGTGAAACAATGACCCACACACAACGCCGGGGCTATGTTCTACGGCAGGCGTGTCACAAACCGCACGTACACCCCCAACGCAGCAGATACGTCCTGTCCCGGGCGTGGTAATAGCGATGTCTATGCATATCGCACCTGTCATTACCAACAGCTGTCTGATCAATTAGGATAAATAGTGCACTGTCAACATGTGTGTTGTACCTGCTGTTTTGGGTGTCTCTTGACACAAGTGGCAGCCACACCAGCCAGCACGCCATCATATCTTTGGCCTTCCAATAACTGTCTCCATTGTACACGCTGTGTTGGATTCAATCAAGGTATGTTCACATCATATGATGAGACTGACCCATGTAAACTTCAAGTCATTATATTGTACTTCAGGCACAAATTTAGGACTGTCACTGTCACAACAGCACACATCCTATTGACTTGACCAACAATCTTGGTTTAAGCAAGTGTGGTGTTGTGTTATTGAGCGGGGGCATTACAAATTTGTCATGGCTGCTGACTTTTACTCCTGTGGCTGCCATTTTACACATGTCTTGGACCATTTGCCACACTGATGTATTTTTTCGCTTTTTTGTTTTTGAATCACAGATGCCCCGGACTAATCGTGACTACATTAGTGCCCTCATTGCTGCCTATAAGGACAACCCCTGCCTGTGGCTAACTAGGGATGCAGGCTACAACAACAGGGCCCTCCGGAATGCTGCTTATGACAGGCTCCTGTTGGTGGCCCGCCAATTTTGTCCAGACCCGGACCTCGACCGTGAGGCAATAAAGAACAAGATCCAGTACCTCCGCACCGTGTTCGGCAGGGAGCACAAAAAAGTTAAACAGGCCCGGCGGTCAGGCATGGCAGCGGGGCCGGTATATCGCCCCGTCTTATGGTATTATGATCTGCTCCTGTTCACCACGGAGCAGCAGGAGCCCCGCGGACCACTGGAGAGTGAGGAGTTTGCGGAACCACAAAACCCCAATGTTGTGGATGACGTGGAGGGGGCTAATGTAAGTCGATCACCTGGCCCAATCTTGCAAAGTGATCACACATTAAAAATTGTTTGCCAACATCAATGGCAAGTTAACAATGTCGAGAAGGTAAACATAGACCCCATGGGCCTCATATCTTGATTACGTTGTTTACAAACCACTCCAATTTAAGCAAGCAATCGATTAGCACACAAGTAGTGAATGTTGTGTTATTGGCCGAAGCTGGAAGGCCCTGTTATGGACTTTCCTAGGACATCAGCCACAATATGGTTTTTTAACATAGTGTTAACTTGCTCATTCTCGACAAAATGACCAGCAAAACTCAAATGGCATGTGTGCTCATGTGGTTTTCCTTTTTTGGTTTTAGGATCTGCTTGAAGGTCCCTCTTCGGGGTCGGTGTCAGAGTGGCCGAACGAGGACACATCCCAAACGCAGGAGGAGAGTGCGGAAGCGCACAGCCGCCCACATCTGCCTTTAACACGTGACAGGGCACGGACACGCCAGGCAGCCCCAAGCTCTGCGCCGGACCTGGTGTCCCTGGCCCAGCAAGTCCTGACCCAGCAGGTGCGGGAGCCACAATGCCCCTTTGCTTCTGTGGTGGCGCAGCGTCTCCCCACGTTTACCCAGGAGCAAAGGGAGCATTGTGAGCGCGTCATGATGCTGGTGATGGACCAGGCCCGTCTGGGCAACCTGACTACCCATTCCACCTTCCCTGCTCCCCTTCCCCAGCCATCACCAACCCCCCCTGCCTGGCAGTACATGGGCCTTCCCACCCATGTGCAGCAAGCACCACCACCTGGCCCTGCCCATGCACTGCCTCGGCTAGTGGCTTTGCCACACCAGCTGCAGCGGCCGGACAACCCGTTCGTCCCAGAGGGGGAATCTTATTTTGGGCCCCGGTTACATAATCTTTAGTTTTTTTGTGGCTTGTTAAAAAGCTTTACCCTTGTTTTTTTGGTAAAGTTACCGCCTTTGGCCCCGCTAATTGGCCCTCCATACTGTTGATCTTTTTTTTGTGTGTACCCTACCTGCGACAATAGCAGTTTTCGTTTGGTTGCCCATATTGTGTTGTTATTTATTTTGTGTGATTGTGTGGGCCAGGCCTCCATATTTGTCTGTAAATTGCATTAAATTTCTGATTACACACGTTAAATATGTTGTCCCTCATTTCAGCATGTTGATTAGATGTTGACCATGAAAATTTTTCAAGCTGACCAGCTACAGTAGGCCACATGCCAGATCCATCCACAGAAACATATGTAGAGGGCAATTTTAAGGAAACCTTAGTTAGGCAGGCTTCCGGTGCACTACTTTTTGCTGTACCCCCCAGGCTGCAGTGGTGTCCGTACCATCATTGTCTGTGTTCTCCAACATGGGATAATATTAATGGTGGCAGGCTTCAAAAGCTTCCAGATGTGTAAGTGGTAAGCCACATTTATGTTTGCTGGTGTAACAGCATTGGGGCACTTTTCATATCACTTTCATTCATATAGGTTTGCTGGTTGCTCGACACACGTCATGCTGACATTGGGGCCCTTGTGTACCAAAAGGTGTTATGGAAACCTTACTCTCCCTAAACCGGTTTTGCCATTGAGTTGTCCTTGATGGTGTTAACGTGACCCAGAAACACACCCAAATGTTCGACATACATGTCTGCTTACATAGAGATAATGAGATCAAATTTTTATGTTAACATTTTTATTAGAGGTCAATAACTGCCATACCATGCACACCAAGAACACATTGCTGTGTTACGGTATGAAAAACCTGTATTCACTTGTGATGGTCCAAATGTTGGACACTATAAGAAAAGAGCCCAACGTGGTAGGGCCAACATGCTTCAGACGGTCCAAATGTTGGACACTATAAGAAAAGAGCCCAACGTGGTAGGGCCAACATGCTTCAGACGGTCCAAATGTTGGACACTATAAGAAAAGAGCCCAACGTGGTAGGGCCAACATGCTTCAGACGGTCCAAATGTTGGACACTATAAGAAAAGAGCCCAACGTGGTAGGGCCAACATGCTTCAGACGGTCCAAATGTTGGACACTATAAGAAAAGAGCCCAACGTGGTAGGGCCAACATGCTTCAGACGGTCCAAATGTTGGACACTATAAGAAAAGAGCCCAACGTGGTAGGGCCAACATGCTTCAGACGGTCCAAATGTTGGACACTGTAAGAAAAGAGCCCAACGGGGGCTTAAACAAAACAAACAAACAATGCCAAAATGGCATAACAAGGAAGAATACGTCCAACATGGACAACAGTCTTTAAGGTCCAAAATTACCCGGCCAGTGTCTCTTTGTCACCAGGTTAAGGTAGGGCACCATGCCCTTGCTGTAGGGCAGCCAGCATGTCCCGCAATCGTAGGATGTGTCCAATATGTGTGCGGATAGACGACTGGAGCTGGATGGCAAACTATAAGTGCGCCTTGATGATGTCATCCAAAGTGGGTACACCTGTATTGGGAAGATGACCACAGTTAGCAAACAACAGTTTGTGTGGATATTTATAACTCTTTGCTCCAAAGAGGCTCCTTACCCTGTTGTTCGCCATGCTGTGATCTTTCCGGGTTTGATGGGGATGCACTCAGGCTCCAGCCCGCAGCTCCAGCACGTTCGCCATCTGCACCAAACATTAAGTGTACCAATTAATGGACATTCTGGGACTACCAGGAGGGCAGATAGAGCAACATTACACATACAGATATATCATCTTTTGGTTCTAAAGGTTTTTTTTTTTGTGCCAAATAATGGGCACATTCCTCAATGTTATAAAAGGTTCAAAAATGAGGAAGGTAGCCATAATCGAACTTCAAACACACATTCCCAAAGATTATCTGCAACATTATCTGTGTGTGTGATGTGCCCCATAAACCACACACTCAATACAGTATGCATGGTCTATTAAACACAAATATGAATGTACCTCCATAGTCGTCCAAGTTTGGGACCTCTTCATCCGCCACCATCTCCTCCTCACCAGGCCCTGTTGGTGATGGCATGGGGTAGGGCTCGGCCGCCCAGGTATCGTCCTCCTCTTCTCCTTTTGGCGAGGAAACAGTGTTGGGGTCTGCCTGCGACATCTCCTCCTCACCAGGCCCGGTTGGTGATGGCATGGCGTAGGGCTCGGCCGCCCATGTATCCTCCTCATCTGCCGTGTCTGGTGACATTGCGAAGCCAGGGCTAGGCAGGGAGCTGGACACTGTCGCAGGTGGCTGAACAGGGGGGCTCGGGCTCTGGGGCCACAGGACATGGCCTGGTTGCAAGAAGGGCCCTGGGCTGGAGGGGGCCCAATCATCCACATCAGCCTGTTGTCCAGCATCCTCGCCCTCCTGTGGGCATGGTGGTGAGGGCATGTCATCATCCTCGTCCATCCATGGCTGGGAAGAGTTGTTAGATGACTGCTCAGGTGCAGACTGGCCGGACCCCTGTTCGCTGGGCTCGTGGACCGCATCAGCTGGCAGGTCGGGATCATTGTGCCCATTCGGACTTGGGGGGGATGATGCAGCTGCCGCCGGAAGCGGCGGTGTCTCCAGTGGCCCTGCACCAGGCGGCACATGCTGCCCCTCTTCCGAAGATGATTCCTCAGTACCTGTATTGGGATGCACAATGGTGAAGCTTTTATGAGAAAGTTGTTTCAAAAAATTTGTGGCTCTACGTTGAACTTGATGTGAACTAGAGTTTTGGGATTGTGAGTTTGGCCCACAGCGCCAAAGTGTAGGGGCTCCCTTTACATTTGGGGTCACTCACACTTGGAGATGTCTAAACACCATTTTGCTGAGCCATGTGCGAGCCTCTGCATGCAGCAGCCAGACCTAGGCTTGGTAAGGAGAGACACGGTGCCTGCCAATGCATGCCGACCGCCATGCACTCCCATTGGTCACCATTCGAGTTAGCCTTCCTGGTGTGTAGGGGAGTATGTTATCTTTGGGCATGGGTACGTATGCACACAGATCAGTCATTTATTGCGATAGGGCTGACGTGTTGACCACGTCCCGTGGTCTCCTGCAAAATATCGCTGTCTAGTCTTTTAACAATATGGATATATTGCTCCTATGTTAACTCACAGGCCCCCTATTGACTAGTTGGTGGTTTTGTTGTTCCCTGATGGTGTTGGTTGTCTTTACAGATGTCACTATCAGATATAAGGGGGCTATGTTAATTCAGATATGTGTCCCAAGGAATGTACCTTCCCAGGTCTGGCCCTGTGAGTAGGATCAGTCCCTCCTGCTCCGGGGTCCAACATCACGTTCAGCGCCTTGCCTGTGAGTCACAGCCAAGGCGCTGAACGCTCTTGGACACCCCGGTGCAGGAGGAACTAATCCTACTCACAGGGCCAGACCTGGGAAGGTACATTCCTTGGGACACATATCTGAATTAAGATAGCCCCCTTATATCTGATAGTGACATCTGTAAAGACAACCAACACCATCAGGGAACAACAAAACCACCAACTAGTCAATACAGGGCCTGTGAGTTACATAGGAGCAATATATCCATATTGTTAAAAGACTAGACAGCGATATTTTGCAGGAGACCACGGGACGTGGTCAACACGTCAGCCCTATCGCCTCCAATGTCTGTATGCAACGGAAATAATTACACAACTTCACAAGGAGAAATCTTCGCGTGTCCAGTGTTCCTTGAAATACGTTGTTCATATCGGGACCCAAGGGCCCCCTACACTAGCACCTCGACCACGTCCAAAAGGTCTGCACGCCAATCACTATTGTCACAGATCAGTCATGCCGGCCAATGGGAGCACTGATGTGTCCCCAAGCATGTGCTGACACTATGAGCAGCATTGATCTGGATTATGTTACACGTGTGCATGCACAGGCTTGCATATGGGTCTGCATAACGCTGTTGAGACATATGCACCTGTGAAGGCGTTGTGAGCCACATGTGCAGACGCAGGTCGGGGACTACACTATGTTAATATGTTGGTTGACGGTGGTGTCTAGTGTGCTACATGTACATGTGTGTTGTGTGTTCCAACAGTTACTCACCGCGCAGCCTGGCAATCCTCGCACGAATGTCCAGAATGCGTCCTGGGCACTTGAATTTAAGATCCGCAATTTTGTGCTGGATCTGCTTCGGAGTGCGGGCCACACACAGCTGGCGGAGCAGGGCATGCTGGATTTTCCGCACAGTGCTGCGGTTACGCAGCCTGGGGTGCCGGTGGTGATGGCGGCCCCAGTAATCCAATCGATCACAATGATCGATTAGGATCATGAGCTCCGCCATCCCCCACGTGGCAGCGCGCCCTGTTGCGGCCATGCCTGTGCTGCAATGTGCACGGGCGGAGCTAGTACCTAGCAGGCGGAATGAAAGCGAAACCTAAGTCATTACGTGACTACGGGTGCTAGCTTGGGCAAAAAACAGACAAACGCGCTGGACGCGCGGTGACCCGCCATGGAACACTTCTACGCGACCTACAAGCCAACAACCCGTGGGCGTGCCGTACGGCGTAACGCCAAAGCGTTGAGAGTAGGAGCACACTGCATTGGGGCCAGAACAAGAATATAAATGGTTGTTTCGGGTTAAGTCGCTTTTGGATTGTGTCCGTAATTTCAATCCAAAAATGCATGATCAGCTATAACAATGTGTGGATTGGTGCTGAAGTGACAGCTCCACAAAAAATGGCGCCATGTCAAGCGGGAACCAATCATGACGCTGGAGCTTTGACCAATAATAGCAGACGGTGGCCCAGCCAATCGGAACGCATGAGGGTTCAGGAATCCGAAATGAGGAGGCGTGACACAGGTGAATACCCGGCACGCCTACGTGTTGGATTTCGCCATCGCTGAAATCACACGTTTCGTGCGATGTCGTGAATTTACACGTGTCGATTGTGCGTACTTAATTGCCCGATATCGTCAGATCTGAGAACCGAACCTCAGATCACGATTTAGCGATTTGATCAGATGTCGCGCGTCGTATCTCGCCGTCACACGCACAGACATCGCTTACGCGATGTTTAATCTGCCGCGTTCGAGCGATATCTTGCACGATATCTCAGCGTGTGACGGCCGCTAAAAGAGAATAACCGGTTGAAGTGAAATTGATGTGAATGCCATTGAACAGGCCTTAGGTACAGGTGGATGTATGGAAATAGGTGCCCTATGAGTCTAGATGAGACCTGACTGCTCTGCCTCTAGCCACTTTCTATGCAGCAGAATCAGAGCTTGCATATGAGTAATGGATCAGCTCCTCTAGTAATGGAACTTGTGCATATTGTCAGCTCATGACAGTGGCTCAAATAGTCTTTGATTAACCCATGTGATGTTTCAGATTTAATGAGCTTTCTTTATAATATAGCAACAAAGCAGTACCTTACAAGCACATGGGGGCATGCATAAAAATTGTGTGTGGCCCCATAACATAGTTTTCATTGGCCACCTCAAAAAATAAAAAACAATACTTGGCTGGGTCAAGTAAGAGAATAGCTCACAAATGTGCAGCACTTACAAAGTAATTTTCCTCTTATTGAAGTCCCTGGATTCCCCTTTCATTCGCTCCATTATATATAAGGCAAAAATAAGTACCCCCAAACACAGTATGATACCCCAAGTGAATTCCTCCACATTACCCTCCACCTGCAAAGTATTATAACTAGGGATGAGCCAGTATACTCGTCAATATTCCTTACTCGCATGCATATTAAGGTATTTGGGCTACTCGGTACTCTGTGAGTGTTTTGGACTTTGCTCATGATATTCGAGTGAGCTGCCTAGATTGTGTGCTGACTGATTTTCAGCCAATAAACAGGCTGGGATAGCTTGCCAGTCATAATAATGCCATATTCATGTTTGATAATATAACCAAAACGAAAAAGAAGCTCAAACAAAACAGTAATGAGGTCTTGGGGGGCTGTAAAAAGGCAGAGATGGATGATATTTGCAAAAACTGCATGGGAACAGTATGCAGACATAATGAAGACTATGTCTGTATGCTGAGCTGTCATACAGCTGTCTGCTCTGAGTGACAGGACCTCCTGAAAGTAAAAAATAAAACATGCTGATCCCAGCTATTGGGGTCCAAACAGCTGAGAGCTGCAGCCTCTACCGCCAGGGTGATCACCTGTAACACTTGTCAATATGTTCAGGAGAGTGTCCCCTTTGATGCCAGACCAGTGTGGTTCCCAGTGAGATAATAGATGTTTGTCAAGATCCCAGATGGGTTTGGAAATCTCCTGTCTGCGCTAATGCACCGGTACTACCTATACCACTGGGATCACAAGTTTATAGCTTCTGTGTGCCTTTGTTAAAATAACAGTAAGATGTATAAGATTGTATAGCAGAGGGTCCTTCATATGGCACACAGAAGCTATATACTTGTGAACCCAGTGGTATAGGTATTACTGGTGCAGACAGGAGATTTCCAAAGCCATCAGGGATAAATCCTCTTGACAGCTACCCGCCATCTATTGCCCAGCTGGGAACACACAAGCATCAAAGGAGACCCTCTCCTGAACATAGTGACACTGTTTCAGGTGATATCAGCTGGGCACACAGAAGATAAAAGTCTATTACCTCGATGGTATAGGTATCAACCCTGCATCAGCACAGACAGGAGATTTCCTTAGCTGTCAGGGAAAAATCCTCTTGACAGCTCCCCACCATCATTGTCTGCTGCGAAAACATGCAAGAGCAACCCTACACTAACATGGCATCTATTCAATGTTGTGAACAATCTTTCAGCATGATGTTGCGGACACGACAGAATGATATTAAGCCCATTACCTCTGGTTAGGTATATCAACTGCAGTCATCTCAGAAGGAGACTGTTCCTGTGAAGTGCAGTGGATGAAACGCGTAGTGTGACATCGTCTCTCCATTTGCCACCTTTTCTGAATCTGCGAACAACACTGGCATTAAAGGTGATTTAGCTGGACACGCAGAAGATATTAGCCATTACTTGGTGGTATAAACTGCAGCTCTCAGCTGTTGGAATAATGATGAGCGAGTGTAATCGTTACTATTTGCCACTGAACGAATAGTACAGTATTCGGGTTCTCATTACATTGCGAATATTTCTGTATCGCCTTGTGATATTTGTATCTCCTGTCCAGCAGTATTGGTGCCTGATTTGCAGCTACTAAACATGCTTGGCTTCTTAACCAATCACAGTCATGTTACAGCCATCTTGGTTGTGGCATTACTGTGATTGGCTAGCCATGCAGCGTCATAGGGTCTATAAAGCCATTCCACTGCCATTTTGTGCATAAAGAATTTTCTTCCAGGCTATTTGCGCTTCCGAATAACTTGTGTATACAAGCTATAGTATTATCCTGTATAGATCTTTATTAGTTCTCAAAAAACATGTACATACAATGCGTTTTGACAAATAAAATGTCTTCCTCAGGTATTTTGTTATATAAATGCTACAAAATTCTGACTAGCTTTTATATGGAGTGATACTACAATGGTCCGGGTGTGCACCACATATAAAAGCTTAGTAGCATTCATAACAAAATACCTGAGGAAGACATTTTATTTGTCGAAACGCGTTGTATGTACATGTTTTTTGAGAAATAATCTATACAAGATAATACAATAGCTTGTATACACAAGTTATTCAGGAGTGCAAATAGCCTGGAGGAAAATTCTTTACGGATATCTTTCCTATGATAACTCTGATCGAGTTAAACAATAGCCATCAGGGATCTGCAGCATACCGCTCAAAAAGGAAGATCACCACTGGATATCCTATGGTTCTAAGAGACCTAAAAGCAAGTGATCAAGGTCTAACAAAGGCGAGTGTATCTAACACTTACTATGATCTGACCATACACCTACCTACATTTAGATCGGTGTGCTTTCTGCTTTTCTTTTCCCTCTCCTGCTGGACCGCCATTTTGTGCACATTGCATCCAGAGCCAGCATTGTAGTAGCACAGGGAGAGAGCAAGCAGCTGCTAGGAAGAGTGTTTAGGCCTCTTTATAACACAAAGGCCCTTTTCAGGGCTACCTGGAGTGAATACTAGGTCAGTGAGGTGTAGGGAGGGACAGATTTCGAAGCAGGGAGAGAGTTTGAAGGAGCCGGTCACTACCTCCATAGACCAGAATACCATAGCTCTTTTCAGACCTGAAACCACTGAACAAGGTCACAGTATGGGGAGGGACAGATTGTCGATTAGGTAGGGAGAGGTTAAACTGTTATTCTAGTGTCCATATAGCAGCTGTTGTCAGAGGCAGAACTCTTTTTTCCAGCACACAAAGTAGTAGTATTTTGTGCTGCCTTTTGTTTAAAAGCACTGGCCCTTTTTTCCCTGCTATTTCTGGGGTCACAGCTTGGTCTGTGCTATCCACGTCAGCCACATTAATGTGGTACTAGTGCCCTTGCCAAATACAAAGCAGTGATACTAGCATTTTATGCTGCCTGTTACACTAAACAGACTGGTCCTTTTTTCCCAATATTTTGGGGGTCACAGATTGTCTTGTGCCCTCCACATCAGCCACATTAATACGGTGCTAGTTGCCTTGCCAAATACTGAGCAATACTACTAGTATTTTGTGCTGCCTGGTACACCAGATGCACTGGTCCTTTTTTGCCACTGTTTTGGGGGTGACATTTAGGTTGGCTTGTGCCACCAAAACCTCACCAATTAATACAGTTCTATAGTGCTTGTAAACTCCTAAGCCATACTCCTACTATTTAATTATGCCTGCCAGAAAGCACGCACTTCTCATTCTTCACCCTGTCATTCTTGGGGTCACATTTTGCTTGGCATGTGTGTCTCTAGTAGCTGAGAATAGTGTAGGGACATTTTTTGGAGCAGGGACAGAGAAAATAGAGTAGTATTCCAGTACCTGCATATTAGACCAATAAGTTCAATAACTATTTTAGAGCTACATTTTCAGCATACATTGTGTACTGTATAACAGTGCAGTTTCATTTGCTGATGTTATTTAAAAAGCACTGGTCCTTGTGCCTCCAGTCATTTTGGGGCCACATTTTGCTTGCCACCAGAAGTAAAATATGATATACATCCACTGTCCAATGCTACGGTAAATGTTTTTGTATATATTCAACTGCAGGGTGTGTGCAGGAGGCATCAGCGCCTGTTTCCGAGACAATATATTGGGAAGGAAGTAACAGCGGGGAAGTGCTAGTGGTTTCGCACTCATACACAGTTTTGTTGGTAGCCCTGGTGTTCCAATCACCTAGTGGGGTGCTGCGTATGTCAGCAGTATTTTGAGAATGATAAGAGAGGTATAATGTTGAATTCCACTTTTTATTCTGGGTCAATTGATGCCACTTTGGTGGTATCTTGGCATAATTTTTTGAAATGGGAGACTTGTCTTGTACACCACACTTTGTTGTGTTTTGTCAATATAGCAAGGCTCCATGCCTACACTGATCACTCATCTCCCTATTCCTGATCAATGTTTATGCTACACTTCTGCTGTACTATTGTGATACCATTGAATTGAATGCAGTTCAGTATTTCATTAACTTTTTCACCTATTTAGTGGACGAAAATATGCCCGTTCGACATACAGAGCTTGAACTTTCTAACGTTTGGTCATCTCTCGTCAAGACCGGTTTGAAAAAGTAACGTTTTTGTTTAATTTAATTTGGGTGGCTGGGATTATTGTCACACTTAGATTGTTCTGACTTTTCTGGATGCTGCTGTGTGTGTTTATGTTTGCATTTTTTCAGGAGCTGCATAAGATACGGATGTGAAGGGCTTGTCCTCAGTTGCTGCTTGACGTGAAGGGTTGGGTTTGATTCACATGAAATCCCATCCCCCTAGCCTTTAAGTAGCCTCTCCTTCCACCAGATATTGCTGCTGATAGAGTTTCACTCTATACCTAAAGCTGTACTGTGAAGACCTGTTTTGTTTGTGCTGAAGACCTTTCCTTTGGATTTGGTGTATCCCGTATCTGTGGAGGGAGGCGAGGTAGTAATAGCGCAGGGCTGATGGAGGAGTTTAGGGAGAAGCTGGAGACCTGAACCTTCTCACCATCAGAGATACCTTTGGAGTCAGGGCCATTCAGGGTTCCTAGACTAGGGTCAAACTAGTCTTCCCTGGTGACCCTGCCCATAACTGACATTCCCTCATCAGCATTCTCACAACACCATGACATTATCAGCAGCCCATACCTTTCACCTTGAGTCACTGTTTCAGACTGTCTCATCTGATGCATTTTCTCATCTGATGCAGACCATCTCTGAAGAGGTAACTGGTCTGCGAACTCAGGCAGTGCAACAGCTGGAGCAAGTTGTGGGTTGCCTAGCATCGGCTCATGCTCAGGCCATGCCAGAACCCAAGGTCTCTCTTACTGATAGGTTTTCTGGGGAAAGAGACAAGTTTTTTGTTGTCCGTGAAGCCTGTAAACTTCATTTCAGGCTCCGGCCCCGTTCATCTGGAAGTGAGGAACAGCAGGTGGGGATTATAGTCTCCCTTCTTAAAGGGGACTCCCATACCTGGGCCTTTTCCCTCCCAGTCAACTCACATCACTAGGGTCGGTGGATGGGTTTTTTGCTACTCTGGCTCAGGTGTATGGTGAACCTGATAGGGTGACCTTTGCTGAGTCTAATATCCGTAAACTGAAGCAGGGCACACGAGCAGTGGAGGAGTACTGCTCAGAGTTTTGGAGATGGGTGACTGACACCCAGTGGAACAACCGGGCCCTCAGAAGTCAGTTCTGCTTGGGTATGTCAGCTAGACTGCAGGAGACCCTGGTTCAGTACACTGCACCTGAGTCTTTGGAGACTGCAATGTCCCTAGACAAACGGGTTGACAGACGCCTGAGGGAGAGACTGACACCTACTATGTCTCCTGCTCCTATCCCTGCTGAGTAGACTATACCTGATGAACCCATGCAGTTGGGGGTAGTAGGTTCTCATGTTAAACCTCCTGTGGCTACTGCTTACCAAGTGGGCAGAGCATGTTTTTTCTGTGGAAAATCTGACCATTTCGGTAAGGTTTGTCCACTTCGCTCTCAAGACAAACACGCAGTCTCAGAAGCAGGCTACCTCAGGTCGTTCGGAAGGAGATGACCAGAGGGTTTATATTTCCTTCCTTGCTAAGTCTCCGTTCACACTGTCTGCCAAGGTGGTGGGTAATGGTAACACCAAGACTGTACCAGTTCTGGTTGATAGCGGAGCGGGGATCAATTTGATGGATTCTCGCTTTGCTCAGGCTCATGGACTCGCCAGCAGTGCTTTAGTGAGACCCATTCCCATCGCCTCGATCGACTCAGTTCCACTCAGCCAGAAGGTCCTCTCCCAAGTGGTGCGTAATGTGAACTTAAGCATAGGAACTCTCCACCAGGAGGTCCTGTCCTGTCACCTGTTGGAGAACCTGCCCACTCCCATTGTATTGGGGCTTTCCTGGCTGGAGAAACACAACCCAGTGATTGACTGGTGGGCCAGAAAGTTTGTCATTTTGGGGCTTTCTGTGTGAGTAACTGTCTAGCTACAACTATTTCTACCATACAGGTTGCACCGAATCTTACCCCACTATCTGAAGTGACTGGGAGTGAGCCTGGAAAGGGAGGTGGAGTCCAGACTACTCGTCAGATTACTGGTGGGTCTAGCCATCATTCCAGGAGGAGGGGGCGGGAAGGGACGGTGGTTCCTGCTTTGTACTCCAGGGGAGGGAGCCCTGGGCCCCATGGGGACACTGCTGCTGTTTGTCATGCTGGATGTGTGCCCTCTGACTGTGACCGCAGATTTGGAAAAAAAAGTGCAGGTCCAGATCCGAGAGTGAACGAGTATGTGTGGATGTTGTCCAAACACGTCAGGTGGAGGCGTGCTGCTGGGGCTCCTAGTTCTGCCTTATAATACCAGTTTAGATATCGGCCTTTGGTAATCTTGTGCTGTACCGACTTGAACTACCCCAAGTTTTGGCAACCCGTAACATCTTTCATGTCTCATCACTCAGGAGATGTGGACTTAGTTTGGATGTGTCTGTTGTTGAATTCGGAGGCCTCTCTTAAAAGAGGGGGTACTGTCACGCTTAGATTGTGCTGACTTTGCTGGATGCTGCTGTGTGTGTTTATGTTTGCATTTCTTCAGGAGCAGCATGAGGTATGGTTGTGAAGGACTTGTGCTCAGTTACTGGTTGATGGAGGGTTGGTTGTGACTCACCTGAAATCCCCTCCCCCTAGCCTTTAAGTAGCCTCTCCTTCTACCAGGTGTTGCTGTTGATAGAGTTTCACTATATACCTAAAGCTGTAGTGTGCAGACCTGTTTTGTTTTTGCAGAAGACCTTTCCTTTGGAGTGGCTGTATCCCGGTTCTGTGGAGGGACATGAGGGGGGAATGGTGGAGGAGTTTAGGGAGAATCTAAAGACCTAAACCTTCTCACCATCAGAGATACTTTTGGAGTTAGGGCCATTCAGGGTTCTTAGTCTAGGGTCAGACTAATCTTCACTGGTCACTTTGCCCGTAACTGCCATTCCATCATCAGCATTTTCACTACACCTTGACAATAATATTACAAACTGTGCAGAAATCCTGTCCTTGTTTAATTTAGTTAGAGTAAGTATGTCTACATTTTCCGTGGAGAGGCGTGTGTGCCTATCAGTGATGATAGATTGCCCCAGCATAACTGAAAACACACTCTGACATCACACAAGCAGCAGAGCAGGCGAGCACCTCTAAGGCGTATAAGGCGAGGTCAGGCTAAATATTCAGCTTGGATCCCCAATAATTAAAGGGAGTTTAAGCATCAGGAATGATGCAGGTGGTCAAAATTGCGCATTTACGCAAAAATGGAGTAATTAAAAATGTCAGCTCAAAACGCAAAAACTATGTCATAACACAGCCCCAGATCCTGAAAAATGAAAATGCTTAAAGGGATCCTGTCACCTCCAAAACGCCTCCTAAGCTATCAAAACATGTCCCTGCACCATCCTATCACTAATCTCACACTCCTTTTGTCTCCTAAAAGCATCCTGTGAAAGTGGAGAAAAACTTTTAATACTTACTCATTAGTGATTATAATTAGCAGGGGCCATATTCTTTAGTCACCAGGGGGTGTTGTTTAGCAGCTCCAGGATCCAGCCCTCTCTCTGTCTGTGCTGCTGTGAAACTGAAACTGAAGGCAGGACTAATGATTTGCATTCTGTGAGTAATAGAGAGGGGGGAGGGCAATGCCTGCACAAGCAGAGCACACAGAGACAGGGTGGATCCTGGAGCTGCACACCAGCCCACCTTGGTGACTAAAGAATATAGTCACTGCTAATTATAATCACTAATGAGTGAGTATTAAAACGTTTTTATGCACTTACACAGGATGCTTTTAGGAGACAAAAGAAGTGTGAGATTAGTGATGGGATGCTGCAGGGACATGTTTTGCTAGCTTAGGAGGCGTTTTGGAGGTGACAGGATCCCTTTAAGGTCTTGGAAAGTTGCAACAAAAGCACAATTCTTTTTTTTGAGAAATGTCTGAATTTTTTTTCAGTACTTACAAAAGTAAAAGTCTACATGTTTGGTTTATTCAAATTCGTACCAGCTAGTGGAATAAAACTGATAAGTCAGTTTTACCATATTGTGAACATAGTAAATAAGAAAACTTCAAAAACATTGGACAATTTCACTTTTTTTGCTATTTCACTGCAATTGGATATTTGCAACAGTCTTTCAGTAAACTACAGGGTAGGCCATTTATATGGCTGCACCTAAATAAAATGGGAAAGGTTGGTGATATCAACTTCCTGTTTCAGGCACATTAGTATATGGGAGGGGGAAAACTTTTCCAGATGGGTGGGGACCATGGCGGCCATTTTGAAGTCGGAAATTTTGGATCCAACTTTATTTTTTTCAATGGGAAGAGTGTTATATGCTACATCAAACGTATTGAGAATTTCATAAGATAAACAATGATGTGCTTGGTTTAAACATAATTGTATTCTTTCATGAGTTATTTACAAGTTTATGACCACTTATAAAATATGTTCAAACTGCTGCCCATTGTGTTGGATTGTCAATGTAACTCTCTTCTCCCACTCTTGACACACTGATAGCAACACCACAGAAGAAATGCTAGCACAGGCTCCCAATATCCATTGTTTCAGATGCTGCATATCTCGCATCTTCACAGCATAGACAATTGCCTTCAGATGAGGGATGAGGCAAACTTTACCACACCATTCCATTACACCATGCAACAGTGGTCCACAACCTGGCTGATATGGTATAACTTCCTATAAAAGCTATCTAGAACTTTGGAGCATTTATAACAAAATACTTGAGAAAGACATTTTAATTGTCGAAACGCGTTGTATGTACATGTTTTTTGGAGAAATAATAAAGAATTATATAGGATAACACTGTAGCTTGTATCTACAAGTTATTCGGGAGCGCAAATAGCCTGGAGGAAATTTTATTTGCACTCAGGAAGATTTCAGAAATCAATATTTGGTGAATAACCATGATTTTTAATCACAGCTGTCAAGCGTCTTAGCATGCTTTCCACCAGTGTTTAACACTGCTTTTGGGTGACGTTATGCCACTCCTAGCACAAAAATTTAAGCAGTTCTTCTTTGTTTGATGGCTTGTGACTATTCATCTTCCTTTTGATTACATCCCAGAGGTTTTCAATTGAGTTCAGGTCTGGAGATTGGTCTGGCCATGACAAGGTCTTGATGTGGTGCTCCATCATCCACACATTGATTGACCTAGCTGTGTGGCATGGGGCATTGTCCTGCTGGAAAAAAACAGTCCTTAGAGTTGTGGAACATTGCCTGAGCGGAAGGAAGCAAGTGTTTTTCAAGGATAACCTTGTATGCAGCTTGATTCATACGTCCTTCGTAAAGATTAACCTTTCCAATTCCAGCCTTGCTGACGCATCCCCAGATCATGAGTGATCCTCCACCAAATTTCACAGTGGGTGTAAGACACTATATCTTGTACGCCTCTCCAGGTCTCCGTCTAACCAATAGACAACCAGATTATGGGTCAAAGCTGCAAAATAAGACTCATCAGAGAAGATTACCTTACTCCAGTCCTCTATGGTCCAATCCTTATGGTCTTTGCAACTGGAGTCTTGTCCTGTGTTCCTAACCCGGCCGTGTTGCTTCGCTGTGGTACAGTGAAGATGTGTAACCTTCACTAATCCGGTGTTCACTGTGCTGTTTATGTCAGGCACAATTTCAGATCCGGTATCCTGTCTATGTGCTCCTCCAGGACGAGTTTCAGGGTAACTCGGTATCCCAGGTGTGTTCCTCTGCTTCTACTGTCCCCTTTCCTCAGACCCTGGCTTGGCCTGGAACTGAACAGCGGACTGTGGGACGAGCCTGGCGCAGCTCTTTGACACCCAGGTCTTTCTTCCTCAGTCCTCTCAGGAACTGAACTAACTGCGCACTTCCGATCCACACCAGAATATATAGGGAAGCAGCTTTAGTTCCCCCTTCTGGCCTGGAGGCGCTAATGTAGTGTTGTAGGTTGTGTGGGGAGTTAACCCTTTGTGGTGTTACTGTGGCACATGAACCCTGGGGTGCCACACATACGCCCTTGTGATTACACATACACCTTCACACATAATCAACGGGACCATATCACGACTAGCTAGTCAGTCCCAATAGCAGTTATGACCGCTTGGCCCTCGAGCCGTCCTTGGTCTCCATACGACACGCAGCATGTGGTCCATCATAACACATCCACGGACCGCTACCTTACCGGGAACCGAACTGGGCTTAGCAACCTGAGCCACCGGGTACACCAGGCATCCCCCAAGGTCTCCTCCAGCACATGTTTCGCCCCATGCCTGAACAAGCACCCTCCAGGGTCAGCCATGGTTTCCCCAACTCTAGGAACCATCACAACTCATTCAGGGCCACCATCACGCACCCAAGCAACAGAGGGATAGGAGCCTCCCGCATGGAGAAGGGCCGGCTCCCCTCACATCCAAAAGGGACGGATCGTCTCTCACACGTCCTCACATCTCAGTGGTCTGGACTACACTGAGTTCCCATCTCCAGTCTGCCTCTCACACAGACAGCTGGCAGGTTAAGTCCTGTTCACCACACCCATCTGACACACCCACACCTGGGCTGGTCAATTAGCACACACTGCTCTCTCTCGGGCACTCATTGGTCTCCTGAAACCTCCTAGACCTTAACTCACTGTGTACTGCTCAGGTCTTACAGCACCCACACTCAGATAAACAGGCTCATGTGAACAGACACCTGTGCTGAAAACCTATGTGATGTTCCCCGGCCAAGGGTCACATGCCAGTCACATCACCACAATACATATACATTGGGTTGTGTCTAAGACTTGCAACATTTTTATTTTTATGTAGGAACTGTGTAAGGACTTTTGTTTTTGCCTAGATGATGATTTTATTGATAAAATATTGTGATACAAATATTTAGGGCTGGAAAAATGTGGTCAGTCACCATTTCTTTGTGATTTGGACAATCAATACCACTATTTATTTTATTTAAAATGAAATAAATGAGATGCAATTGAAGTCTAGACTTTTAAGTTTAATTAAGTAGGTGGAGGAAAAATATCCAGTGAAATGATTTGGAAGTGCAACCATATTTTTACAGAACCTCTCTATTTTAATTTCTCAAAAGTAATTTGATAAAGTAACTTTGCCTTAAATAATAATACCTTTCAGGCAGTGACTGCTTTAAGACTGGAATCCAAGGCGTCACCAAACGCTTGCTTTCCTCCTCTGTAATGCTTTGCCAAGCCTTTATTGATGCTGAATTTAGTTGTTGCTTGTTTGTGGCTATTTTTAACTTGTGTTTTGTGTTAAGAATGTGAAATGTATGCTTATGCTGCTAACGTATGGTGATTGACTTAGCTACTGCCACGTTTTTCACTTTTAAAAACAAAAAACTCCCTTAGTTTCTTTCACGATTTGTCTTGTTTCATTGTCCATCTGTACTGTAAAGCACTGTACAATAGTCCTTGAGGATTTCGTTGTATCTGGGCATAAAGCAAAGCTCTACACAATTCACAATTCATCCAGCTTCTTCTGTCTTCAGTTACATCATCAATATACACTAGTAACCCAGTGCCATTAGAAGCCATACATGCCCATACCATCACACTGCCTCCACCACCCTTTACAGGGGATGTGAAGTGCCTTAGGTCTTTGTAAGCCTTTCTTATGTTTTCTTCTTCCAATTATTCGACTACATATTAATCTTGGTTTCATCTATCTAAAGAATGCTTTTCCAGACCTAGGCAGGCTTCTTTAGATGCAAATGCCATATCTGGACTCAGCTCCAAAACTTTTTCTTGCATAATTAATGATGGACTAATGATGCAATAGACTTAGCAGCCCATTAAAGATCTTTTGAAATCATTTGTCCAATTACTTATGGTCCCTTGAAAAAGAGACAGCTACATATTAAAGATCTGTAAAGCCTAAATCCTTACTCCAGTTAGATTATGAGCAACATCAAATTAATCCTGGAACCACTTTAAAACCATATTGATTATATAACTGAATGTTGAATATGTTTTGCTAAACAGCTAAAATGGCAAAATGTGTGTCATTGTCCAAATATTCCTGGATCAAACTGTACATCCCGATTGCTTTAAATTGTATCTTTATAGATAGAGGCAGTAAACAAGCCTCCCAAAATAAAAGCCTTAGTCAATGGTGTATCCACCTGAGGAAGACGGATTACCGTGGAAACGCGTTGTGGGATACGGAGGACGAATAAAGTTAAGTTATATATCCTAATAAGATTCCTGGTCCTCCTTTAGAGCTCCTACAGACCACTTTCTTCTGCTGCTTTCCATTTAAAGTCCTCTAGTGAGGTTCAGCGGCAGGAGCAACTTGGGGGATACAAACTGAACCGATCCTGTGGTGACGTAATTCCGGCTGGCCCGGCCACGTGATCGCAGCTGGAGCCGAGGAAGAGCGGTGCCACGCTGGGAATAAGGAAGCCATCATAGCCTGTAAGGAGTGAAGCTCCCCACCACCAACGAGAACACCTGGGTTGTGCAAGGACTGCACAACCCTGTAAGGAGAGCGCTACCACACTAGTCAGGCTAAAAATATTCATACGGGTACACTCATTGCGCCTCTGATTTCTGTTTTATTACAAATATCTGCAATAAACTGGGACAATTCCCCAGAAGAATTATCTGATCTATTGGCTCTAATTCTTTTTCTCATTTGCATATTGAAATTTTTGCCTCTTTTTTTTAAATACATGGGACATATTATTTATGTATTTTTTTTTTATTTAAAGGGAACCTGTCACCTGGATCTAAGCCCCTACACTACCACTACCTGTCCCTGCACCTTCCTAGCTGCTCCCTATCTATCCCTCTCTGAGCTAAATCCGCCATATAAAACAGCAGAAAAATAACTTATAACTTACAGCAGACCCTGAGCCTGGGGACTGAAAAGACGTGGCCAGGCTCCATTCTGCCCTCCTCGATGCAGCAGCACACGCCCCGCTGGGCGGCGTTATTCTTTTTTCATCGCCACCTCCTCCATTTGGAATCTCCCACCCGCTTTACACTGTAAGGTAGCGGTTAGGATCGGCACAACAGAAGGCAGTGACTCAGGTATTTACTCACACAGCACACAGTTTAATGGCACAGTTCAGGTATTCACAGACCTCCAGGTTCCAGGGCGCAGCCGAGTACAACCTCATACAATCCCAACAGCTGATATAGAAGCTCTGTACCTTCCCCCGGGTAGGCTGTGTTAAGTCAGCACACAACCTTTCTCTCCTCACTGTCCGCTTATTAGCCTCATGAACGTCCACTCTGAGAGCTCACAGGCTGTGTTAAATCTTCACATAGCTCTCTACACAGCAGCTCCTGCTGCTGTTCTGACACACTCCACCCCCTCCCCACAGCCCAGCGCAGCTCATTTCATCTCCTATTCACCCGCACACCTGGGCATCAGTGCTTTCAATCAGCACTCAGCTCATGTAGCAGATAACCCTGTGTGTGCTGCTACCGAGCAGAAGATACAATCTCCCATATGCTGTGTCCCGGTCAGGGGACACATTGAGGTCACATCACCACAACATGATAGGAGTAAAGCAGGCGGGAGATTCCAAATGGAGGAGGCGGCGATGAAGAAAGAATAATTCCGCCCAGCGGGGCGTGTGCTGCTGCATCGAGGAGGGGCAGAATGGAGCCTGGGCCGCCTTCTCAGTCCCCAGCCTCAGGGACTTCTGTAAGTTATAAGTTATTTTTCTGCTGTTTTATAGGGTGGATTTAGCTCAGAGAGGGATACATAGGTAGCAGCTGGGAAGGTGCAGGGAGAGGTAATGATAGTGTAGGGGCTTAGATCCAGGTGACAGGTTCCCTTTAATCATTTTTGCTCGTAGTGGTTGGGGATGGTTTAAAGAAAAATAAAAATAGGAAAAAGGTTTCTATTTTTAATTTTTTTGTTGTTTTTTTAACAACCACACACGATCACTAAAACCATTTTAAATGATATCTCTCTTAATTTATATTTTTTTCAGATGGGTGGGGTTAAAAGACAGCTGGCAGGGTATTTTTTAATTTCTTATTTATTTTGTTTATGCTTTTTTTCAATTAATTTAAACCTTATGCTCCTTATTATGTTTAAAATTGCTTTGTGTGAGCATTTTAGCATATTAATACAGGCTGGTATGTTAGCCCTAGTTACATATTAAATTCAGGGTATTGCCTATATAGCATTGCTTTCTGGTTTTCTTAACCTGTATAGACAAACACTGGTATATGGTTATAAACAATGTCTATCTTCTCTTTGAGAAGTCTGACTGTGTTTGACAGCCCCTCCAAATCCCCACAGATGTAGAATTTTGTACAATCTCCCTAGGCTTCGTAGGTAGTGATGAGCGAGTGTAATCGTTACTATTCACTACTCGCACGGATAGTACGGTATTCGCAATACTCGTTACTCGGCGAGTATCGCTGGAGCTTGTGAGTGATGTGTTCATCGTTATCATGCTGAAGAGACAAATGTGGCGGTCTTTAGTAGCGCTAAGGCGAGATGAGCAAGAATTACAACTCTCAGTGAGTGAGTTTACAAACCTTTGTTTGCTCTTTAGTTCCCACTTGTGGAAGACTGCCACACTTGTCTCTTCATTGCTTTATTCCCTCCCTGAGGGATCGGCGGCAGGAGAAGCTCCGGGATACTCAAAACTCCCCTGGAAGGACCTAGCGTTTCCCAGGCAACGCTGTTACAAAGCAGCAAGACCTGCCGTGATGTCACCGCTCGCCTGATCACCTGACCGGAACCGGAAGTGATGCGGCTAACACTGCCAGTAGTGAGGAGATACTACAGCCTGGAAGGGATCCCAAAATCCAGACGCCTGACACTTGAGTTGTGCAGATGTGCACAACCCAGTGAGGTGAGTGGCCTGCAGCCACCTCCTATTCTAATATCCACTACCACCAGGTATCTCTACACATGCGCCCCATGTATATTACATCGTTATCGATCTGACACATATTGCCAGCTCCCTTCATTACACAAAGTCCCCAGTCAGCACCTCAGTTAGAGCAGATTCAACAATAGGTTCTCTCTGGGGATTATGGAAAGGTGTTTTATGCAGTGCAAAAACGTCCCCCCCCTTCCTGGCCTGTGCAAGAAATTCTCATTGTATGGTGGTATGTGTGTGGGCGGAGCCTATCACTAATTGACTAACATTGGACTCGCTATTCAGATGAGTATGCGAGTATTACACAGTACTCATTATGAGTATAGCGATTGCAGATATTTTGCTACTCACTCATCACTATTCTTAGGCATTTTTGAACATTAATACAGATGTTTGGACTTCACAGATGCTGGGCAGGCCAGAATTAGTTAAGAAAAACATACACCACCTATATTAATACAACCGTTTGAAATAGTAATCTGAGGCAACATATAACATATCTGAAAACGGCGTGACAAAAATATGAACCAATACTTTTCAAGTACAACAATAGTTCAAAAATTCACAACCTGGATGAAAATCCTCCAATCACTTCAGTGTAAATATATAAATGACAGAAATTGCCTGGAACAAGGAACAGAATGTCAAAATTATTTTAATGAGTTCTATCTGTTTTACTGATTTACACCAGTCTGCATTTTGTAATCCTATACATAAATTAAGTAAGCGAAAGTGATATAAACAGCTTTAGGTTCATGAACAACGCTTATTGCCAGATGGCATTATGGCTTGCATACAAATCTTGTTATATTCATTAAACACTTCATGCGGTTTGTTTGCTTTCTGCTTTTTTGATCTTTAACTTTCTAAAATGTGATATGTAAATTTTGATTGTGAGTATGAAACAGTGTAAAAGTTTACACTGGCATCTGCTGGTCCATGAATTTTGATAAGCTCTAAAATGTGAATTGTTTTAAAGAAAAGGCGAAATTTCCTAATTAGTTTCTTATATACAGTATTCTGAAAAGTAAACACAGATTTTCTTTTTCATGTTTCTGACTTTAGTATCTAATCAAAAGTTTAATTTATTTTTATCCCATAGGTGATTTTTTTAAGCTAATAAACTTTTACCATCCATTATTACTCAGGATAGATTCTATGTAGCATATAACAGGTTTTTGTGCTTATACATTGATAGTATTAAATTATGATTATCCTTACAACAGTTTAAAAAGAAAACGGCTCTCCTTTTTAATATTTTTTACAAAACAGTTAAATAGAAAATGTTCCCTGATCAGTTTAGCAAAAAATATAATTATGAAGACAAAAGATAGAAACAGTTGTGGCCAAAAGTACTGACACCCCTGCAATTCTGTCAGATAATACTCAGTTTCTTCCTGAAAATGATTGCAATCACAAATTCTTTGGTATTATTATCTTCATTTAATTTGTCTTCAATGAAAAAACACAAAAGAGAATGAAGCAAAAAGCAAAACATTGATCATTTCACACAAAACTCCAAAAATGGGCCAGACAAAAGTATTGGCACCCTCAGCCTAATACTTGGTTGCACAACCTTTAGCCAAAATAACTGCGATCAACCGCTTCCGGTAACCATCAATGAGTTTCTTACAATGCTCTGCTGGAATTTTAGACCATTCTTCTTTGGCAAACTGCTCCAGGTCCCTGATATTTGAAGGGTGCCTTCTCCAAACTGCCATTTTTAGATCTCTCCACAGGTGTTCTATGGGATTCAGGTCTGGACACATTGCTGGCCACCTTAGAAGTCTCCAGTGCTTTCTCTCAAACCATTTTCTAGTGGTTTTTGAAGTGTGTTTTGGGTCATTGTCCTGCTGGAAGACCCATGACCTCTGAGGGAGACCCAGCTTTCTCACACTGGGCCCTGCATTATGCTGCAAAATTTGTTGATAGTCTTCAGACTTCATAATGCCATGCACACGGTCAAGCAGTCCAGTCCCAGAGGCAACAAAGCAACCCCAAAACATCAGGGAACCTCCACCATGTTTGACTGTAGAGACCGTGTTCTTTTCTTTGAATGCCTCTTTTTTTCTCCTCTAAACTCTATGTTGATGCCTTTGCCCAAAAAGCTCTACTTTTGTCTAATCTGACCAGAGAACATTCTTCCAAAACGTTTTAGGCTTTCTCGGGGAAGTTTTGGCAAACTCCAGCCTGGCTTTTTTATGTCTCGGGGTAAGAAGTGGGGTCTTCCTGGGTATCCTACCATACAGTCCTTTTTCATTCAGCCACCGACAGATAGTACGGGTTGACACTGTTGTACCCTCGGACTGCAGGGCAGCTTGAACTTGTTTGGATGTTAGTCAAGGTTCTTTATCCACCATTCGCAAAATCTTGCGTTGAAATCTCTTGTCAATTTTTCTTTTCCGTCCACATCTAGGAAGGTTAGCCACAGTGCCATGGGCTTTAAACTTCTTGGTGACACTGCGCACGGTAGACACAGGAACATTCAGGTCTTTGTAGATTGACTTGTAGCCATCAGATTGCTCATGCTTCCTCACAATTTGGTTTCTCAAGTCCTCAGACAGTTCTTTGGTCTTCTTTCTTTTCTCCATGCTCAATGTGGTACACACAAGGACACAGGACAGAGGTTGAGTCAACTTTAATCCATGTCAACTGGCTGTAAGTGTGATTTAGTTATTGCCAACACCTGTTAGGTGCCACAGGTAAGTTACAGATGCTGTTAATTACACAAATTAGAGAAGCACATGATTTTTGTAAGAGTGCCAATACTTTTGTCCACCCCCTTTTTTATGTTTGATGTGGAACTATATCCAATTTGGCTTTAGGACAATTATTTTTGTGTTTTTTTCATTGAAGACAAATTAAATGAAGAGTATAATACCAAAGAATGTGTGATTGCAATCATTTTCAGGAAGAAACTGAGTATTATATGAGAGAATTGCAGGGGTGTCAATACTTTTGGCCACAACTGTAGATAGATAGATAGATAGATAGATAGATAGATAGATACCGTATATACTCGAGTATAAGCCAACCAGAGTATAAGCCAAGGCCCCTAATTTTACCCTCCAAAACTAGGGAAACTTATTGACTCAAGTATAAGCCTAGGGAGGAAATGAAGCAGACTCTCATCACGGTATACAGCCCCACTCATCATGATAAATGGCTCCCCATTACTGGTATATAATCCTCCATCACTGGTATATAGGACCTCCATCACTGGTATACAGTTCCCCCCATCAGTGGAATACAGCCCCCCATCAATGGTATATACAGGCCCCCCTTAGTGGTATATACAGGCCCCCCCTTCAGTGATATATACAGACCCCTCATCAGTGGTATATACAGGCCCCCCATCAGAGGTTACAGCCCCCATCATTGGTATATACAGCCACCCATCACTGGTATATACAGGCCCCCCTCAGTGGTATATACAGGCCCTACATCAGTGGTATATACAGGCCCCCCCATCAGTGGTATATACAGGCCCCTATCAGTGGTATACAGGCCCCTCCATCAGTGGTATATACAGGCCCTTCCATCAGTGGTATATACAGGCCCCCCCATCAGTGGTATATGCAGGCCCACACATCAGTGGTATATACAGGCCCCTCCATCAGTGGTATATACAGGCCCCTCATCAGTGGTATATACAGGCCCCCCATCAGTGATATATCCAGGCCCCCATCAGTGGTATACAGGCCCCTCCATCAGTGGTATATACAGGCCCTACATCAGTGGTATATACAGGCCCTCCATCAGTGGTATATACAGGCCCCTATCAGTGGTATACAGGCCCCTCCGTCAGTGGTATATACAGGCCCTTCCATCAGTGGTATATACAGGCCCCTCATCAGTGGTATATACAGGCCCCCCCATCAGTGATATATCCAGGCCCCCCATCAGTGGTATACAGGCCCCTCCATCAGTGGTATATACAGGCCCTACATCAGTGGTATATATAGGCCCCCATCAGTGGTATATACAGGCCCCTATCAATGGTATACAGACCCCTCCATCAGTGGTATATACAGGCCCCCCCCATCAGTGGTATATGCAGGCCCACACATCAGTGGTATATACAGGCCCCTCCATCAGTGGTATATACAGGCCACTCATCAGTGGTATATACAGGCCCCCCATCAGTGATATATCCAGGCCCCCCATCAGTGGTAAACAGGCCCCTCCATCAGTGGTATATACAGGCCCTACATCAGTGGTATATACAGGCCCTCCATCAGTGGTATATACAGGCCCCTATCAGTGGTATACAGGCCCCTCCGTCAGTGGTATATACAGGCCCTTCCATCAGTGGTATATACAGGCCCCCCCATCAGTGGTATATACAGGCCCCCTTGCTGCCACACACCAGTAAAATAATAGATCATTCCTACTTATCCCCATCGCTCTGTCACCGCGCATCCTCTGGTCTTCTTCCTGCTTGTACCCAGCTTCTATTCCTGTGGCGGGCGCAGTAGCGATGACGTCATTACTTCTGCGCCGGTCACATGACGCCGGGTACAAGCAGGAAAAAGACCGGAGGACGCGCGGTGACAGAGCGATGGGTATAAGTATGAATGATCTATTATTTTACAGGTGTGCAGCAGCAAGGGGGGCCTGTATACCCCTCATGTGGGGGCGCTTGCATAGTGCAATGTAATATGCACCGGTCCCCCTGCCGCTGATGGACAGGGGGATGAAGTGCATATTGCATTGCACTAATGAGCGGGGGCACGTGACCTTCCGCTCCTACTGCAGCCTCCCCCCACCTCCTCCAGCTCCTGATCACCGCCCCCCCCCCACTGAGCCTTCACACTGACTTGAGTATAAGCCGAGGAGGGCACTTTTCAGCACAATTTTTGTGCTGAAAAACTCGGCTTATACTTGAGTATATACGGTAGATAGATAGATAGATAGATAGATAGATAGATAGATAGATAGATATTTTCACACTTCAGGCTTCAAACATAAAGATATAAATTTTAATTTTTTTGTGCAGAATCAACGAGTGGGACACAATCGTGAAGTGGAACGAAATTTATTGGATATTTTAAACTTGTTAAAAAAATAAAAAAACTGAAAAGTGGGCATGCAATATTATTCCGCCCCCTTGAGTTAATACTTTGTAGCGCCACCTTTTGCTGCGATTACAGCTGCAAGTCACTTGGGGTATGTCTCTATCAGTTTTGCACGTCGACAGACTAAAATTCTTGCCCATTCTTCCTTGCAAAACAGCACGAGCTCAGGCTACGTTCACATATTGCGCATTTTTAGGGCTTTTTTACACGCGCTTTTCAAAATTGTGCAATGTACCTTGTGTCTGTGACACAGCGTAAAAATACGCCACGCTTTTAAGGGAGAAAGCGCGGGCATAAAAAGATTTGATATGTCAATTCTTCACGCAGCAGCGCCGGCGCTTTCTTCCATAGGGGCCGGCACTGCAGGATCTGATGTCCTCCTTCCCTCTGTGACATGTGTGACCGCACCATTTGGGTTTCACAATGTAATAATATACAATGCGAAACCCAAATTAAAGTTAAGCAAATGTGTTAAAAATAATAAAAATTAAATAGTTACTGGTCCGAAGCTGCTCCGGTTACCGTGAGCCGAGACAACGGCAGGTTATGAGCTGCCAGGACCTTGCATGATGTCATCGGGCGCTGTGATTGGCCGCTTGCGGTCATGTGATATGTGACATCATATGATGCGCTTATCACATGACCGTGACCGCGAGCGGCCATTTCACAGCACCCGATGACATCACGCAAGGTCCTTGCAGGTCGATACTTGTGGTTGTGCCGGCTCCTGGCCCCTTGAACACCCGCCGAAGGGTAAGTATTCATTCTTTATTATTTTTAATACATCTGGCTTTCTTTCATTTAGATTTTGCAGTGTATATTAATACATTGCAAAATCTAATAAGGGCTGGCAGACATGTCACAGAGGGGAGGAGGAACCAGGATTCTTCCTCCCCTCTGTGACATCACTTCTCCCCCGTGCTGTGAGAAAGCACTGCTTCATTTTTTGTACTTTTTTACGCGGCAGTTTTTACAGCAGTTTTCAGCTCTTTCCACAGATTCTCGAATGGATTCAGGTCTGGACTTTGACTTGGCCATTCTAACACTTGGATACGTTTATTGTTGAACCATTCCATTGTAGATTTTGCTTTATGTTTGGGATCATTATCTTGTTGGAAGATAAATCTCTATCCCAGTCTCAGGTCTTTTGCAAACTCCAACAGGTTTTCTTCCAGAATGGTCCTGTATTTGGCTCCGTTCATCTTCCCATCAATTTTAACCATCTTCCCTGACCCTGCTGAAGAAAAGCAGGCCCAAACCATGATGGTGCCACCATCATGTTTGACAGTGGGGATGGTGTTTTGAGGGTGATGAGCTGTGTTGCTTTTATACCAAACATATTGTTTTGCATTGTGGCCAAAAAGTTCAATTTTGGTTTCATCTGATTAGAGCACCTTATTCCACATGTTTGGTGTGTCTCCCAGGTGGCTTTTGGCCAACTTCAAAAGAGACTTTTTATGGATATCTTTGAGAAATGGCTTTCTTTTTGACACTCTTCCATAAAGGCCAGATTTGTGCAGTGTACGACTGATTGTTGCCCTATAGACAGACTCTCCCACATCAGCTGTAAATATCTGCAGTTCATCCAGAGTGATCATGGGCCTTTTGGGAGCACCTCTCATCAGTCTTCTCCTTGTTCGAGATGAAAGTTTAGAGGGACGGCCGGGTCTTGGTAGATTTGCAGTGGTCTGATACTCCTCCTATTTCAATATGATCACTTGCACAGAGCTCTTTGAGACAACAGTATCTTGGATCTACCTGGTGTGTTCCTTGGTCTTCATGATGATCTCTGCACTTGAAATAGAACCCTGAGACTATCACAGAGCAGGTGCATTTATACAGAGACTTGATTAGACACAGGTGGATTCTATTTATCATTACCAGTCATTTAGGACAGCATTGGATCATTCAGAGATCCTCACTGAACATCTGGAGTGTGTTTGCTGCACTAAAAGTAAAGGGGCCGAATAATATTACACGCCCCACTTTTCAGTTTTTATTTGTTAAAAAAAATTAAAATGTCCAATAAATTTAGTTCCACTTCACAATTGTGTCCACCTTGTTGTTGATTCTTCACAAAACAATTTGAATTTATATCTTTATGTTTGAAGCCTGAAATGTGGCAAAAGGTTGAAAGGTTCAAGGGGGCCAAATACTTTCACAACGCACTGTAGATAGATAAATAGATAGAAATAGTTACCATGGAAGAAATTAATGTTGAACATGTCAACAATTTTCTAAGTACCATATTTTTGAAATATAAGACGCACCAGTCCATAAGATGGACCCAAGTTAGAGGAGGAAAATAAAGGAAAAAAATGTAAACAAAAAATGTGGTCACAGCGCGCTGTTATGGTAAGGGTTCTACTGCTGACACTGTTTTGGGAGTAATGTCCACATCCTGGGCCCCTTCCAGTTATATATGTCCTTCAACCTGGTATATATGTTCCCCATCCTGGTGTATATGTCTCCCATCCTGGTGTATATTTGCCCCATCCTGGTATGACTCTTCCAGTTATATGTGTCGACTATCCAGTTATTTGATCCTTCATCCTGTCATATGACCATATCCTGGTATTATCCCATATCTTGGTATATGATCTCGCATCCTAGCATATTCCCTTTAGCCTTCCTTGGGTGCATTCGTCGAGGAAGTCATTAGCCTTAGGCCCATGCAACCAGTCCCAGGCAATGGTATTTGCATGTCGAATATCCTCAACAAAGGACACAGGAGATGGGGTGATTCATACTTTGTTGGATATTTCATGAGGTGTTTTATACTTTGTTGGATAGTTGTTTGGAGGGGTAGGGGTCACCACATGGCATTGTTCCAGTTGAATGCTAGTTGAGGTAGTTAGGGTAATCCACATGGTTTGGAAACATGCCCTTCTGCCTCCTCCCCTTCTTCCATGGTCTCCTCATCATGGTCCTGGTCCTGGTGGTATTTGGGAATGGGATCCAGTAGCTGCAACACTGTTTGGGGGTGGAAGCTAGCCAGACATGCTGCAAGATCATGTGCTGTCAGATCCACGTCTTGCAGCGGAACCCAGGATTGGATCTGTACCTCATTACAGATGAGGTCCAAAGTGGTAGTGCGGTGGAGCTCCAGCACCCATGTCTCCATCTCCTGCAAAATGCCGCTCTGGGTCTGATTCTGCCAAGTTCAACCCACCTTCTACCCCTGGAGTTGTTAGGAAGATGGGTCAGCCATGCCTTCCCTAAGGAAGGAGCTGGGTTTTAAGCTCCGAAACGCGTCGGAAATAAAGTATAATATTATTCATTCGAAGCATTCCGGTGTCTTTGATATTCCTTTTGGAGCAGCAGCACGGATCTGGAGGCACTTGGTCCTGGAGAGATGCCTTGCAGTTGATCCATCTCCAAAATACTGCGTAATGCCGTCACATTACTAAGGTGAACTGTAGTAGCAGGCACTCTACCTGCATGACACTGGAAATACACAGGTAAGATGGTGGTGAGATGCTGACACAGTTACACAGGTTTGGGCGTGTTTGCTTGCTTTCCCTAAGGGATACTTCACACACAGCGATATTGTTAACGATATCGTTGCAACATCACAGGTTTTGTAATGTAGCAGTGAACTCGCCAGCGATATCGCTGTGTGTGACACACAGCAGCAATCAGCTCCCTGCTGAGAGGTCATGACCGTTCTGGACCATTTTTCGATCAGCGATCTCCCGCTGGGCAGGCTGCATTGCTGTGTGTGACAGGGGCAGCGACCAGCTAACCCGATGTGTTTCCTGGTAACCAGGGTACACATTGGGTTACTAAGCAGGAGAACGCTGGTAACCAGGGAGAATATCAAGATTACTAAGCGCAGCGCTCTGATTAGTAACTCGGTGTGTACCCTGGTTACCAGCGCGCTGTGCTTGGTAACCAGGGTACACATCGGGATACTAAGCAGAGCGCTGCGCTTAGTAACCCAATGTTTATCCTGGTTACCAGCGTTATCCCGCTTACCTCAGCGTAGCGGGACCTCGACATCATGGAAAAAAAAATTTATATTCTTTTCCACGATGTCAAGGTCGTTACATGGGTGGCTGATCACTTGTGAGTCTGCCTGTGTGACAGGTCAACAGCGATCAGATAACGATGTCCCAGCGACTCTGATCGTTGGTCGGGTCACTGGGTCATCGTTATGTGTAATGGGGCCCTAAGAAACACGTCTCTTCCATTGAGTGACAGGATTAAGACCCAAGCAATCAGTACTGGAGTTGAGTGTTTGCACACTGTTGTTGCCTAATGCTTAGCTTCTAATTAACCCATCTATGCGATGCTCTGCAAAACTAACGTCACTGTCACAAATTCAACTCCCTAGGCCACAAGGTATAACAACTAGGTTGGAGTAACTTCGGTGCAGTCATTATTAAAATGTGATATCTTTGTAGGAGACATAGTGAAGATAACAAACAATAAGCTTATTTAGGTCACCATTTACCATCAATTCATCTGGAATGCTTTATAAGGCTAGTTGCCACTTCATAAATGCAAGGACAACTGTAATATGAATTTTACATATAACACAGTTATGCACTTGCCAAAAGTGTGTATTGTAAATCTATGGCATGAAATGTGAGCCTCAATGGCAACAGTGCTGCAAATGTATGTAAAGCACTATGGAATTAATAGTGCTATATAAATGAGTAAATATTATTATTAATAGTATTATTATTATGACATGAAATAGTGATTGTACATTTTCCAGAAGCCATATCCATACTATGGTGTTTCATCAGTGTGAACAGACCTCTAAGATCATAGATATAAAGCATACAATGGCCATATGCTATTTTTATATCAATTGCTATCACATAAGTGTAGAACAGATAGCCTTGCATGCTGCTGACCCTCTGCAATAATAAAGGTTTACTTTCCAAAAACAAATATAATAATAAAAAAATAAATGTAATGAAAGAAATATTTAAAAAACTCCCTAAAAATTATTAAGCTCTCTTAAATGCATGTTTTAAGGACATTGTAATCTTTCTGAACTTCCCAGCTGCTGCATCTTGCATGGTTTTCAAAATTAACCCCCTGCAGGTGTCAAATGCACCTTTAAACTGTTCAAAAATGGAGAAATCATACCTCTGCATATACATTAACCCCTTCACAACCTTGACCATACCTATACGTCTTGGGTCAATGGTACTTACTGACCTTGGACGTATAGGTACGTCGTGGTAATTTTGCAGCACAGCAGCACCGCGCAAGATTGCCGTCAGGTCTCTGGCTAATGTCACAGCTGAGATCAGGCAGTCACTGCCAGGAGCAGTGTGCACCGCTCCTGGCAGTTTAATTCCTTAAATTCTGCAACCAATATCAATCACAGCATTTAGGGGATTATGAGAGGAATCACCCTCTTATTCCCCTGCAATTGATGCCCCTGCGATGTAAACTCGAGTACCTGATCATTGCAATGGTAAGCTGACGTCACCATGATGACTTCTGGATCACCTGACTATGTAAGCCTCACAAATCATGCTTGCAGCATAGTCTGATGGTGGGTTTACACACACAATTTATATCTGTTCAATATCTTAGGACCAATCTCGGTTGCGATTGAAATCATGGATACATTGACTCCATTTTGGGCTGATGGTAGCTAACATGAGCAATGTATCCATGAATTTCACTGCAACCCGAATGATTGTGTTCGATATTGAACAGATACAATTGGGGTTGGTAAACTCACCATGAGGTTTGTGAAGAGCAGACTATGACAGCTGTTTGAAGTGTGTATTGCAATGATCGACCACTGCTTTAAAGTGCATCAGAACAGGAAAAGATGATGTCCCATAAGGAACCAAGTAAAAAAGAGATCTAAAAAATGTAAAAACATTTTTAAAAAGAGGAGCAGAAAATAAAGAACCAAAAAAATTCCAATAGTTATATTAATGTAAAAAAATATAAAAACAAAAAAACTACACAGACTTCATATTGCTGCACTGGTAACAACCCACTCTTTAAAACTTTCACACTAATGAACCTCTTCAGTGAACACTGTAAAAAAAATATTAAAAACTTAGTAAAAACAATGTATTTTAATCATATAGTTGACAAAATATTGGAATAAAATATCAAAAAGACATAAATAAGCCATACAGCTCCATCAGCAAAAAAATAAAAAAAATCTATAGCTTTAAAAATACAGCAATGCAAAACCTTTTTCATAAAATAAAATTTGGGGTGTAATATGGCAAACCATTAAACAAAACTATATTAATGTGGTATCGCTAGGGAAGGTTTCTCTATATGGAGAAAATAAAGGAGACCAGCGGCTCCCATCTAAAAGTACGATAACTGTTAAAGAATAACAGAATTAATTTCCCAAGTGTTATACTCACCTGGTATCCAGTATATTGAGGCTTTGATTAGAATCTTATTTTATAAGAAAATTCGGGGGATCCAAAGATAGATTCCTTATTCCAGAGGTATGCAGTAGACGGTGATATTTAGGAAAGACTCAAAAGACAACATCAAGGATCACAGGTATCCAACTCAAACATCAATGAAGCTCTTCCCAAAAAATCTTTCATATATCCTTCATCCTGGGTTGGGGACTAGAGATGAGCGATTCCATCGAAATGTCGCCAATTTCAAATTCGACTTGTTTCGGGCTATGTTCGAGTCATTCAACGAATGCAAACTATTTGTAAAAAATTCAGTAATTTGAGGTTATGTTCGATAACTGTTCGTTGACCAAAAGCGTTACTGACATTTTCACAGTAATGCTTTTGTTCAACATTATTATGAATTTCAGTATCTAGGAATAGTGGGCGGGAGGAGGGGAGACTGGGAGAGGTCTGTGGTCAAATAATGCAGATCTCCATTTTTTTTCCTTCCTGCACTTACTGTGGGTGGTCCGGTCTGTCAGATTATCAGCACGCATAGAGGAAAGTGCACTTTTTGCAAACAAGGGCTTGTGTCATTGGTTGGGCATGTCACTTGTCCTTGCCATATAAGTACCAGCCATTTTCCCTCCTTGCCATTTTCTCAATGTTGGAGCTCAATGGCAGACACCGTCACTGCTGCTGTGTGCGGTACAGAGAAAGATAGTTAGATAGTCATTCCATTCCAAGTTAGATAGAGAAATAGTTAGTAGGTTTAGGGACTACTTCCAACAACAGCCCTTTTTAGGGCTTAAAATCACTGTTTGCCAGGCATGTTTGTTCCAGTGCTGTGTTACAATGTACATAGATCCTGTGCTTTGCAAGCGTTTTTTCCAGCATCTGGCCAAATGTAGTCAAGTAAATCCTTTTTGACTAGCAGCAGTCTGTGCCAGGCAGTGGTTTAGCACTGTTGTGAAGAAAGCTACACCTCCTGTGCTTACTAGTCTTTTTTTACTGCATCTAGCCAAGCAAATCCTTTTTGACTAGTAGCAGTGTGTACCAGACAGTGGTGTAGCACTGTTGTGGAGAAATCCACGCCTTCTGTGTTTAGTAACCTTTTTTAGTGCATCTACCAAGCAAATCCTTTTTGGCTGATGCAGTGTGTGCCAGGCAGTGGTATAACACTGTTGTAAAGAAAGCTGCACCTCCTGTGTTTACTATTCTTTTTTTTACAGCATCTAGCCAAGCAAATCCTTTTTGGCTAGTATCAGTGTTTGCCAGGCAGTGGTGTAGCACTGTTGTGAAGAAAGCTACTCCTCCTGTGTTTACGAGCTTTTTTTTACTGCATTAGCAAGCAAGTCCTTAATTGCTAGAATCAGAGTTTGATAGGTAGGTGGTCCGTGTTCCTGTGAATCTACCACCTACACAGCGCAGTAAAAGACTTTTGTAATGCACTGCCAAGACTTCTACAAAATCATTTAGAGTAGTACCACTGTTTGGCTATACGCAGTCCATTGTTCTGTGAAACTTACCCCCACAGAGCAAGACAACACTATTGTAATGCTCTGCCAAAACTCTTTCCAAAACTATTTAGGTGTACCACTTGGCTACGTAGCTGTGGTCAGTGGTTCTGTTAAATCTATCGCCACCAGCGCAGAAAACTTTTGTATTGCATCTGCCAAACTACGTACCCAAATCTATTTAGGAGTACACGTTTGCTAGGTAGCTGTGCTAGCAGGACAGTGGCGTACTCGGAACCAGAGCCCTCTTGTGTGTCGGCTGTGGATGTCAGCGGTGTGATTGGTCTGTTGTCCCCTGTCGTGGCCATAAATAATATTGACACAGGGATGAAAGAAAATAAAGTAACATAACGCGTTTTTCGGACTCGTAGCGGACAGTAGAGGCTGTGTATTGAACTTGATGGAGTTAATGGTGTTTAGTCTCTCATGAATGAGCAGATCCTCAGTGGCTAACTGCTAACCTATATAGGGATTTTGTTGGGGGTGCAGGACTAGTGTACAAAATAACCGACAGACACAGGACACAGGCAGTCTCCTTTACCTTTATAAAAATAGCAAGTTGTCCAGGGCACTGTCCACAGGGGTTGGGAAGCAGTCGAGTTTCACCACAGGGTATTTGAGGCTTCCTACTGCGCTGCTTCTGGTGTCCTGGCTGCTTGAAGGTGTGCTGGACCCTCTCTCTCTCTTGTTTTATCCTTGCCGATACAGGCCGCTACAGCCCTTTTAAATTACCTTTTCTAGACTGCATTCTGCTCTTGATGCTTGTGTCTCCATGGCCTGTGGTGGCAAAGCGACGTGGATTACACTGCCCTACCAGTGTGGTTGTTTGGCATAAAGTCCTCACGACCTCAGACTACCAGTGTCCGTTTCCTGCATCGTGCTGGGAAGTTGGCACTGGCTCTACTCCCCACACCTACTTCTCCACTTCCTCAAAACCTCACCTACAGGTCTCTCACACTAGTTAGTCAGTATCCTCGGATGAACCTGACACGGCTCCCGTCCACAGGATGTCTTCCACCAGTCCTCCTACGGTAGCAACTGAACTGCCTAACCCCACCCCCAGACCAGAATTTATAGGGGACCTGCCCTTAACTCTGTTTTTGGAGCTCCGCCTTCTGGCCTGGAGTTGGGAATGTGTTGTGTGAGTGTGTTTCACCTGGTGTGGGTACCTTCCCTTGCTTCCAAACACAGTATTGTGGCAACCGGACCCTGGGTGCCTCACATGCAGGAGTATCAACAGAAGCATTTAGACAATGTTAGTACTGCTTTTCCCCAAAACACCATGGTGCACATAGTAAATATTGCAGTTCTACCTAACCAACCCGGGAACATCGAGTCATCATCACGCAAGCGTTAACAATAATGGTACCTTTACACGCCGCTACAGGATGGTGGAAACAACCGGGTGCTTCACGTGCACGAGCACGCACAAACGGTTGAAAACGGTACCCGCACCGTCTTTACATGCCGCTACAAGGTGCTTTACAGAAGGTTGAATCTATCTCTGGATGCACCGCCGGGTGCCTAAAGTTACCTTCTGCAGAGCACCTTACCTCATTTACACGCCACTACAGAGGGTAATATGGGAGGACCTGGTGCAGCAGGAACAACACATAGGCGTGCCAGAATTGTGGATTACGAGAATTTCATACGCTGATAGGACAACGCAATAGCATCATGATTGGCCAGCCAGCGCAGGAGGCTGACTAATACATGATGCTCGAGCAATTGTGTAGTGTGACTGGTCAGCTCATTAAATATGCCGCCCTATGCTGCGACTATCAATCGTAACGCAGGAGCTTCCTCCAATGATCGCTGAAGGGGGGGTGGTTTCCCGGAGCCTGTGTCACACCCCAGGTAGATAGCAAGCACTGCTCTGAAACAGGTGCCGCAAGTGACGGGTGGAAACCAACGTCTTTACACGCCGCTACCTCGGGTTGATTTGGCGGTGCAAGATACATTTCTCTCATCTACCCGGTTGTTTCCATCATGTTGTAGCGGCGTGTAAAGGTACCATAACAGTGTATATGGTAACAGCAATTTTGTAGAATCGTTTCACCTTTTTTTTTAGACCATCCTTTGCAATGCCAGAAGAGAGAACAAGTCTGGCACATAGTGAACGCCTAGAGAGGATGGTACAGGAGTATCTACAGCTGAATATCAATGCCATGACTGTGGAACTGGACCCTTGAGCATTTTGGGCTTGAAAATGGCCTGAGCTCGCCACTCATGACTTGGAGGTTTTTTTGTGCCCTGCAGCCAGCGTTCTCTCTGAATTTGTCTTCAGCACTGCTTGTAGTGTGTTGACGGATAAGCGCATGCGGCTGTCCAGTGACAGTGGACAGACTAACATTTACCAAGATGAACAAGTTATGAATCCCAAGGACTTTTCCACCCCTGTATCAGCCTGGGGAGATTAAACACTTGTGTACTTTTCAATGTGCTGCATTAAACTCCCCATTTCAATATTTAAACTCTGGGGCAATTGATGCACTTAAGTGGTGGCTGTGACCTAATAAAAAAAAAAAAATGGAGACTGTTGTTGGGGTCTCCTTGCTGTTTGTTGCTTGACTTGATGGCTCTCTGAGCTCAATACCTATCCATACACTCCTGCTGCTGTCTCTGAATATTCAGCCTTTTTGTCCATCAAACAGTGATTAACAAATTTGCTGTATTTGTGGCACCCTGGTTGGGCACCACAGGAACTCTTAGGACATGGATGGAAAGTACACAGCAAGCAGCCCCACTAACACAACAACTCCTTTCACCCCAGGCCTGTAGGGGGAGCTCCACTGGTTGCTTTAAGCCAGTTCCCCTATAAATACAGGTCCTGGAGGGAGAAACTGCGGAGTGTGCAGTCACTTGAGAACTGTAAGCAGCTAGGAGAGCTGTCCTGGTACTGGAGCCACGCTTGGCCTTACCAGCACACCCGGAAAGTGGTAGACCCCCGCAACAGGGGTCATAGGAAAGGAGGCAAATACTAAATAGAGGCAGAGGAGTCACCTTGACTCACCCTAAAAAGACCGGTCACTGGGTCCGAGATGCAGTAGCCATAGCGCAGGCTGTAGAGAAACCAGCACCACAACAAGGGGGTTTAGCTCCCTGGATGCCCGAAGCACCACCAGATGAGAGCCCGGAGTCGAGAAATCGATAGTATTCCTTAAAGAGTGCCCTCAGTGCAGAAAACTCCGGGTGTAACCTGTCACACCAGAAAGTGTACACTCCAGTTTGGTTGGATTCCATATCTAGTAGACCCCACTAGAAGCTACGTACACCAGGAAGCCTAGACCACTGCTTGCTGTGGAACGTCCAGAAGTGTCTACTTCATCCCCTGGTCGAGTGTAGCTGTTAACACCAGTAAAAGGTACCGAAAAGACTTTATGTGTCTGTCCATTCTTTCCGGACGAGGACTAAACTAACTGAGCTGCCGTATTCCACTCAGTGCAGCTCCAGGCCCCGGGGATCATTGCTCATCCTGTGGGGAGCATCCCATCTAGCTGCCGTACATCCCCCGGAGGCCTAAACAGCAACGGTGCCATCACCGGACACCCAGAGTGGGCGTCATGAAACAAAACTTTATTCCACATTTCCCAACCCGTCCATTTGACCACCGGGCCCCATAGCCTCAGGCACGGAACCATGACAGTGAAGCAGTGCCTGAGACCTGAGAACAGGTGAGTCATATTCACATCCAACATTTTTGGGTGCTTAAAAGCAGTGATTACTACATATCCCTTAATGTTTGTGTAAACTGGTTTTGGGCATCAAACCAGGTTTTGACAAATGTGCTGTATAAACATGAACATTTGTTTGGGGCCCTTAAAAGCATTGTTTGGTCAATCTCCCCTGTCCACTAGGCCTAAACAGATCACTGACCATCCTAATTAGTTTTTTTGGTAATATTTTACAAAACTTACAGTTGTCCCACCTGTGTGTGGCAGGGCATAACATTGATGGGAGCGCTTGCATGAGCTTTGAGTTTATCCGGCCCAGTAGGCCTAAATAGGTCACTGACCTACCTGACTAGTTTTGTCGGTAATATTCCACGAAACTTATAGTTGTCCCACCTGTGTTTCTTGTTGGGTCCCTTTGCTGTGTGGTACATGATTTGAGCAGGGCGTGGCATGCCTTTACCTGTGTCTCATCCTCCTTTTACTCCGTCACCTCTTTTTACTTAATGTAGAAAACTACTGCCACTTTTCCCCTGTAACTCATCCATTTGTCAATTCAAGTCAGTTTCACTCACCTCTGAAACTTTAGGTGAAGTTATCCACCTTCTATTTTGAAGTGCTTTAGAAGAGTGTGCAGGCTTGCACAGACCGTGTCTCGAGCACCCATGCTACGCCATGAGACTATTTGTATTGTGGGTAGATTGTTGTCACTTTTCCCAGTGTTTGTTGTCTATTCTGAGTAGTTTGGCAGCTTTTGGACACCTTTAAAGATGTTTTCTATGTGTTTGCTGTAGCCTGCCATTGTTTCCAATGGGGTACGACGGTTTTCAACAAACAATCGACGAACAATTCATCGAATAACCCCAAATTCAGCGTATTGAATCGAATTTGAACACTTAGTGTTGGGGACTATAAACAATGTCATCTCATCCGCAGCTACATTGCCTCTATCAGCTCAATTGTTATCTTATTCATCCCAAAGCGTGCATAGCGCTAAACCATGAGGCTATGACAGAAAGCACACTAAGACATCATACACTGATGTTCGTACAGTGTAATAATGCAAGGACATTGTTTTTAACTATCCCCTGATGACATGAAGACCACAGAAACACATTGGGATGTATAAAATAACGATTGAGCCGATAGAGGCAACACAGCTGCAGACAAGGTGACATTGTTCATGTCCCCAACCAAAGATGAAGGTTTGTTTGCTGACAGCATACAGTAGAAGGCCTCCATAGAGTTGGTGAGACATTTCCAGTTCTTCTAATTAAAAATGGCAATATACACGAATGAACATCTTTGAGGCTGTTGTCTTGACAATGGTATTCAGCACCATAGGTGTTTAAGCACAAAAGAGTGCAATTTTTGCTATCATTGAGTAGCAACTGCACTTCAATTAGAAGTAAGCATATAGAGGTCTATATTGACCTCCGTGTGTGCAATCGATTTTAAGCTGTGTCCACACCCATTGACTTATTTGAGCTTACTAGTCACTTGGGACTCAAGGCTGGACACCTGTATTGTCCTTGTTTTTAACTTGTGTTGGTGTGTTAAGTTTAATTCAATCATAATTAAAGGTTATGTTTTAATTTTTTCTGTGGTCAACCCACCTATATTTTGCTGCTATAAAGTGTGACGGTGAAGGCCCTACTTGATATTGAATTCTTTTACACTACCGCATTCATTGCAATTGCCTTTTTTTCTTCATACTGTACATTTTGCGTAAAACTATAATGAACTTTGGACAATCTTTCCAACCCTAACTTTTCAACCCTTGTCAAAAAGGAAAGAACAATAAATGTTAGGTAGATAGGTTATTTAAAACAAAGAAAATGTGTCAGGAGGCCACAACATAGGTATGGTTGTCAAATTAGGCTGGTTTCACTTTTCCAGTTTTTGTAATCTGTTTGCTCCCCATTGACGTTTAGTGGGACGCAGGAACTTACCGGTGCATCCGGGTGTATATGTTTCCAGCCAGATCAGGGTTGCTCGGGTTTTTGGCCAATACCAAAAGCACAAAATGTTATGAATTTGGTGCTCGGTTGAAATCTAGAAGCACGCGGATCCATCGCTATCGTAGTTGGCATTGAAATGGAGCTCTATGGAACCCGGATCCGGGGAACGCAGTTTGACTTCATATCCCAGCCGAATCCAGAAACTAGTAGTGTGAAACCAGCCTTGACTTGTAAAACAGCTGTGCAAAAACAGACATGCACAGTTAGGCTATCTTAACACCATGGTTTTTGGCTGTCAGGGTGGATCCTGTTTTTTGCTTGATCACCCGGACAGAATCTGACAGACAGGATGTGTTGAAAGTGTTACCAAATATGGTCCTGGATCCTGTTTTTAGCAGGATTCCTTTGCTGCTCTGTCCATGGTGCTGAAGTTACTGCCTCTGTCTGAAATACTACTGTTCATGGTGCTGAAGGAGACGGCAGGATTTCTGAGCATGCTCTGTGCTAAAAATTAGATCTGGGAAATGATTCTGTTTTTTCCCGGATCCGGCGCCCATAGACTCCCATATTTTGAGCGCTGGATCGCCCCGAACTCATTTCTGTACAGCTTTGTCCAATTTTTTCACCGGAGCCCAAAAATGCTGCAGTCTCCGGTTTTGAGGATGGTAAAAAACAGGACAGAAACGAATCTCTGCTGAATACACAAAACTGGATGGCCACATATGACCAATTCAGCACCATAGGGATACATGGGAGGCAAAACCGGATTCTGCAGGATCCCAAAAACTGTGGTGTGAAGCTAGCCTTAAATGTGCACATATTTTTTTAAATTTTGTAACAAAATTGAACTTCTTCCCCAAACATTCTGTGATAAATATTGCTGAGTAATTCCACTGTCAAATTCCCATTCAGCTTCTGTAAGTAAATGTATGTAGAAATAATTATTTAAAATGTATATATATTGTTTAAGGTTTTTGAATAGCCTGTGTGTGAAATTAATATTCTTCAATAAAAATAAGTTCATTTCTTTAGATGTATTATTTTAGCCAGAGGAATTATTTATGTTGTATGGTAAGAACATTATTGTTAGCTAGCTAAAACAAGTTAAGACACTACAAGATGTTCTGCGGAAGGTCTGTTTGTAGCTTCCGGCAGCTGAATCCAGCAAGCACGCTATGTTTTAAAGTGGATAATAAAAAAAAGATAATGTTTCCTTCTGGTGGAAAAGATTCAAGAGGAGGGTTTCTTTAATAGTGTACTAATGAAGATGCACTATGATGGCCTATGGGGAACATTCTGGTTATAATTAAGCTAGAGTGCACTGTTAGCTCTGTCCTTTGGAATATTGTGTACAGTAGAGTGAAGAAAGGAAGGCCATAAGAAAGAACCTTGGGAATTATTCCATGGGTGCAGTTTAGTCTATGTTACCTTTTCAGCGTTATATTTTTTAAATTTTATCTACTCCAAGTAGCCTCACAAACCATTACTGCACATGTCTATTTTTGCTGATGTTCTTTTATCTACTGGTCATCACCTTAATATTTTATTTTGTAAAGTTTCTCAGACATGTTTCTCAGACATTTAAGGTCTAGTGCACTTTACATAGTAGTGCATCTGGTGAAAACACCGATAACAGAAGGCAATCATTAGCAGTGTTAATTAAACATGTGATGTGAACTAGAACTGGGTGGGCAGAATAAAGCCAGTTTATATTAACGGGAGTTTAAAAGAAACTGGCTCTATTCTGCACACCCAGTTCTAGTTCACATCACGTAATTAATGGTGCTACTGATTGCATTATGTTACTAGTGTTTTCACCAGATGAACTACTATGTAAGGTGCACTAGATCTTTAGTCCACCATCATGTGTATAACATCTTAAACATGTAGCTGTGTCTTGTACTTAATGTTCTCATGAGGAACAACTGCCTTGTAATGCTTCTATAAAGCTGCCAATGAAAATAAAAATTCTATTCTGATGAAGCTGGATTTTCCCTTATTTCATCCAAAGCTGGTGGTAGGCACTGTGACGCACAAGGGTGGAAGAGAGAGTAAACTGGGGGGCACAAAGAGTGCTCAAAGTGACATAGAGAAAGCACATGGGGGCACAGAGAGCACTCAGGGAGCACAGAGAGCACATATGGGTGAACGGAGCGCAAAAAGGAGTCCAGACACAGCACATGGGGGGCAGACAGAGAGTGCACAGAGGTAGAGAGTGCACAGGTACAAAGAGAGTATACAGGGGGGGCACAGAGAGCAGAGGGCCAGAGACAGCGCACAGGGGCAGAGAAAGCGCATGGGGGCAGAGAAAGCACATAGGGGCAGAGAGAGTGCACTGGAGGGCACATAAAGCACAGGGGGGACACAGAGACCACACAGGGGGCACAGAGAGCACTCAGAGGGCACAGAGAGCTCACAGGGGGCCACAGAGAGTGCACAGGGGGGCACAGAATGTGCATAGGGGGAAACAGAATGCACATGAGGCACAGAGAGTGAACATCTGTGCACATTGGAATATCCCTAAGGCGGCCGTCACACGTATCTATATCGTGAGCGATATTGTAAGCGATCACATGCACGCGCGATCGCTAACAATATCGCTCACATCGCTGGTGAGCTGTCACACAGACAGACTCACCAGCGATGTGGACCAGCGAAATTGCTGGTAACTATGGTACACATCGGGTTACTAGGCGCCGCGCCGCGCTTAGTAACCCGACGTTTACCATAGATACCATCTCCCAGCATAGGCTCTGCAGCTGGGAGATCGTTCATCGTGGTGTCACACACCACGATGAAGCAGATTGAACAAGCGATGATCGCTTGATATGAGCTCCGGCTCACAAATCTGCGATGTAACGATCAAGCGATTTTACATTGTAAAATCCCTTGATCGCACGCAGCGATGCACAAACGATATCGCTTAAGCGATCAAAAAGCAGATCGCTTAAACGATATCATTCGCAATATTGAACCATGTGACGGCCGCCTAAAGGCCACTTCACACACACAGATATCTGAGTCCAATATCTGAACAGATCTCTGGTTGCAGTGAAATCATGGATACATTGCTCCATGTTGTACACAGCCACAAAATGGAGCAATGCATCCATGATTTCACTGCAACCAGAGATCTGTTCAGATATTGGACTCAGATATCTGTGTGTGTGAAGTGGCCTTCAGTGCAGTATCACAAGATGACTTCTCAGGCCTAGCTTCCTGATCAACCCTGTAAGTTAAGGCCCCGTTACTCGTAGCGACACACCAGCGATCCCAACAACAATCCGACCTGGCCGGGATCGCTGGTGCATCGCTACGTGGTCGCTGGGGAGATGCCACACAGGCAGACTTACCAGTGATGACCCAGCAATGTGCCGACAACCCGACAGTCGTTGTGATCCGTCAGGTTCTCGGCCACAGAAGGGGGATTGCTGGTTGTTGCCCCTGTCACACACAGCGATCCAGCATGCCCAGCGGGAGATTGCCAATGAAAAAATGGTCCAGGCCATTCATTAACAATCAGCGATCTCCCAGCGGGGGGCGATCGCTGCTATGTACCACACACAGCGATATTGCTGGCGAGGTCGCTGCTACGTCACAAAACCTGTGGCGTCTCGGCGATGTCGTTAGCGATATCGCAATTTGTATCAGGGCCTTTAGAAAGGACAGAGTGCACCTGAAATGTCCCTCAAGCAAGCAGTCACTAGACTAGTCCATGTTCTCAAGATTATCCTTGAGGCTAGGGTCTAACTAGCGTCAGTCCTCAGCCTGCCAAATCCATCAATAACTTAGGTTTTGCAGGCTGAGCGTACAGCGCTAACAGCATGTATCACTATGCGCCAGCTGTCTATGCATTGCTGTGGAAACCTGATGCTTCCTGCAGCCACCGACTCCACACACAAGTCCCGGATATGCGCTATTGCAGAGCGCACAGGAAACATGATTTGCAGAAAGGGGAGACAATCACAACCTGCAGTTGGAATGAAGGTTGAGAATACTTAGGCTGCCTTCAGACTGCGGCAGCGTCCGGTCCGGGGCTGTCAGGGATGACAGCCTGGAGCGGAGTTTTTCTGCATAGAATCCTGTCGGGCTGCACGGAGCTGGATCGCGCCGGGTGGTAATTAGCTGCCATCCGGCTGCCAGCTCGCCGGATGTATCCTGCAGAAGTGGGGATTTGTCTGCCGATTCCAAAAACGTTGCATGCACCGGTTTTGGAATCGGCAGACAAATCCCGACTTCTGCAGGATACATCCGGCGAGCTGGCAGCCGGATAGCAGCTAATTACCACCCGGCGCGATCCAGCTCCGTGCAGCCCAACAGGATTCTATGCAGAAAAACTCCGCTCCAGGCTGTCATCCCTGACAGCCCCGGACCGGACGCTGCCGCAGTCTGAAGGCAGCCTTAGGCTGTGGTCACAGTTTTTTTAGTGCCTTTTAAAAATGCATGCTTTTTTACATGCGTTTTTCATGTCAGCATGAGTTTTTTAAGGTCTCTGATGGATCCCTGCGTTTTTGGCTGCGTTTTTGAATCTGCACATAAAAATAGTGCTTGTAGTATTTTTTGGTGCGTTTTGAAAAACGCATGCGTTTTTATAACATGGGTTCCTATGGGAAACGCATGCAAAAACGCATGTACAATTAGTACCTTTTAGTGCCATTCAAAAACGCATGCGTTTCCCATAGGAGCCCATGTTAAAAAAACGCATGCGTTTCCGGAAAAACGCATGCGTTTTTGTAGAAAACGCATGCGTTTTTGGATATGCTCCAAAAACGCATGGGACAGTCACACATGCTTTTTGGCTATTTGGGCATGCATTTTTTAACATGGGGGCCTATGGGTGCGTTTTTTACATGCGTTTTTGAAAACGCAGGTCTCCAAAAATGCATGTGAAAAATGGTACTGTGACCCCAGCCTTAGCCAGCAGAGAGAAGGTCCTTAACCCGTTTAGCATTGAAGAGGACATACATCAGCAAAATAACAGCTACAGGTGCTTTCACACGCTGCGTATTTGCTGCAATTTTTACTTGCGAGCTCATCACAACCCAGGAGTGGAACAATCAAAGGAAAAGTATAAGGGCCTTTTCACATCTAAGGCTAGGGTCACACTTGCGTTTTTTACAAGCGTTTTTGGAGACCTGCGTTTTCAAAAACGCATGTAAAAATGCACCCATAGGCCCCCATGTTAAATAACGCATGCCCTAATAGCAAAAACGCAGCCAAAAACGCAGGGAGCCATCACACACCTTGAAAAACTCATGATGACATGAAAAACCGCATGCAGAAATGCATGAGTTTTTTTAAATCACTAAAAAAACTCATGTCAAGTGTGACCCCAGCGTAAGGCTTGTCTGTGTTTGCCAGCGTTTTCAATGCGTTTTGCGTTCGTTAGTGCATGTGTTTGGATGCGCTTTTAGTGGTAAAATGCATACAAACACAGACAAACGCAACCCAGCCTTAGATGTGAACTAGGCCTAATAGAAACAAGTGCCCCACTTCTGTATTTATTACCCATTCCTGGTTTGTGATAAGCACGCACATGTGAATGCACCCTTAGGCTGGGGTCACAGTTGACATGCGCTTTTTTAGTGCCTTTTAAAAACTCATGCGTTTTAACATGCGTTTTTCATGTCATCATGAGTTTTTTAAGGTGTGTGATGGCTCCCTGCGTTTTTGGCTGCGTTTTTAAATCTGCACCAAAAAATAGTGCATGCACTATTTTTTTGTGCGTTTTGAAAAACCCAAGCGTTTTTGTAGAAAACGCATGCGTTTTTATAACATGGGCCCCTATAGAAAACGCATACAAAAACGCATGTACAATTAGTACCTTTTAGTGCCATTCAAAAATGCATTCGTTTCCCATAGGAGCCCATGTTAAAAAAACACATGCGTTTTCTTAACATGGGCTCCTATGGAAAACGCATGCGTTTTTGAATGGCACTAATTGTACATGCGTTTTTGCATGCGTTTCCCATAAGGCCCCATATTAAAAAACGCATGCATTTTTGGAAATGCACCAAAAATGCATGGTACAGTCACACATGCGTTTTTGCTATTAGGGCATGCGTTTTTTAACATGGGGGCCTATGGGTGCGTTTTTACATGCGTTTTTGAAACGCAGGTCTCCAAAAACGCTTGTAAAAAATGCTACTGTGACCCTAGCCTTAGACAGCTTTAGGCTATGTTCACATGCTGCGTATTTTGTTGCATATTTTTATGCATGCATTTTTATGGGGAAAAATGCACGTAAAAATACACGCGTAAAGCATCTTGAATTACACATTGTCTGAATGGCAGGCAAATGTGTAATTCCAGCACTTATAATCCGGCATATGGAAGAAATGCGCATAAAAAAGTGCAAAGAATTAACATGTTTTTATGCATGCATTTTTTGCCCCAAAAGCACTGCGTAAAATTACGCGGCCTCTGAATGGCAAAAAGTGAATGTCCATTCACTTTGCTGGGAAGCGCAGATCTGCTTTTGGGGAAAAAACGTGTGTAAAAAGACGTGAAAAATACCGTATATACTCGTGTATAAGCCGACCCGTGTATAAGCCGACCCCCCTACTTTTGCACCCAAAATCTGGGAAAACCTATTGACTCGTGTATAAGCCGAGGGTGGACCCAAGCACAGGTATACAGCCCCCAGCAGTGTGGTATACAGCAGCCTCCCCAGTGGTATATACAGGCCCCAGCAGTGTTACAGCAGTCTCCCCAGTGGTATATGCAGCAGCAGCCCCAGTGGTAGTATACAGCAGCCCCAGTGGTAGTATACAGCAGCCCCAGTGGTAGTATACAGCAGCCCCAGCAGCCCCAGAGGTATATACATCAGCCCCAGTGGTAGTATACAGCAGCCCCAGTGGTAGTATACAGCAGCCCCAGTGGTAGTATACAGCAGCCCCAGTGGTAGTATACAGCAGCCCCAGCAGCCCCAGAGGTATATACAGCAGCCCCAGTGGTAGTATACAGCAGCCCCAGCAGCCCCAGAGGTATATACAGCAGCCCCAGAGGTATATACAGCAGCCCCAGTGGTAGTATACAGCAGCCCCAGTGGTAGTATACAACAGCCCCAGTGGTAGTATACAGCAGCCCCAGTGGTAGTATACAGCAGCCCCATAGGTATACAGGCCCCCCATCTGTATTCAGGGCCCCCCCCTGGCTCCGGAAACCTGTAAAGTAAAATCATTGCCTGCGCCGACCAGAGGAAGCTGGAAGAAGACGGATGAAGCCGGGTGAGCGCGATGGCAGTGGCGGGGACGGCGGCGACAGGACAGTGATAAGTATAATGATTTTACTTTACAGGTTTCCGGAGCAAGGGGGGGGGCCCTGGATACTGATGGGGGGGGCCTGTATACTCATGGTGGGGGGCGCCTGTGTACCACTGGGGCGTATGACTCGCGTATAAGCCGAGGGGGGTACTTTTCAGCCCAATTTTTGGGCTGAAAAACTCGGCTTATACGCGAGTATATACGGTACTCAGCGTGTGAACGTAGCCTTAGTCTGGTGTCAGACTGACGTTTTCTCCCTATTTTAATGGTCTGTGCTTATAACTTAGAAGATTTTCCAGAAGCGCATAGCGTTAAGGCTATGCATTTCGGGAGAATGCTGCCCCTAGTTACCTGATGTGTTCCTTGGTTACCAGTCACATACAATGCTGCTTGGACTGCGCTTTAGCTGAGCACACAAAAAACGTTGGGATTGTGCGGTTGCCAACTTACATCTTTCTCAGGAGGCTGCTCAGCATTTTGCTTACCATCATCGGTGTGTTGGTTCTTGGCTTCGCATTGGTGATTTGGTTTGGTTGTCCTCCCGCCATGTTCCTTTGAAGATTTCTTTTCCTAAATTTAAGCCTCGGTTCATTGGTCCGTACATGATTTCTGAAGTTATTAATCCTGTCTCCTTCCAATTGGTGCTTCCGAGCTCTTTTGCGATTCATGATGTTTTTCATAAGTCATTGTTAAGGCGCTTTGTCGAGCCCATGGTTCCTGCTGTGGCTCCTCCGGGCCCGGTCCTGATTGATGATGAGTTGGAGTATGAGGTTGAGAAGATTTTGGATTCTCGTCTTTCGAGATGAGGCTCCAGTACCTTTTTAAGTGGCGGGGTTATAGCCAGGAGGATAATTCTTGGATTTCGGCCTCGAATGTTCATGCCCCTGATTTGGTTTGTGCTTTTCATCTGTCTTATCCTGATAGGCCTGGGGCCTCTGTTGAGGGTTCGGTGACCCCTCCTCAAGGGGGGGGGAAATGTTGTGAATTCATTGGAGCTCCCTCTGGTGGTTGTTGCTGGTGATGCAGCTGATCGTGTGGGCTTCACAGGTGATGGTGATGATTGGCAATCTGGCTCTTCGAGCATATAATGGTTTGAAGGGGATCAATCCTTGCCAGTTGTCTTTGCTTCCTGGAGGTGTTCACATCTCTCTGGTTTCTTCTGCTCTGTGGAATTCTTTGCAAGCTAAGTGGATGGGTTTTTTTTATATTTTGTGGCACACTTCTGTGTGCTTAAGGTTCTGCTTATGTTTTGTCTCATTCTGAGTTGTAGGTTTGCAATTTAGTCTGTATATTTGTTTATCTGCTCTCAGGAAGTTTTCTTCCTAGGAATTTTACCATTCACTATTATCTGTTATTTCCAGTTCTGCTGGCATTTGATTTATAGAATTTTGCATATATAGAGGGCACTGAGTCTTAGTGACTCAGGGTAATTTTTGTACTATCTGCTGTTGTTGTTTTTTTTATAGTGTTTTATACCGACCGCAATAGTATTCCATCCTGTCTTTCCTATATAGCTAGTTTGGCCTCTTTGGCTAAACCTTTTATTCTGCCTGTGTTTGTTTTTCTTCCTCTTGTTTCCCAGTTAATATCTGTGGGGGCTTGCTATTCTTTTGGGGTTCTGCTCTGAGGCAAGATAGCTTTTCCTACATCCATCTTTAGGACTAATTAGTTCTCCGGCTGTGCAGCGGTGTCTAGGTCTGGTTAGTTACATCCCACGGTTACTTCTAGTTGCGGTGTATAGTCAGGGATTGTGGTCAGTACAGTTACCAATGACTTCTATGGAATCTGAATGTTACTCCTGAGTCATCGGTTTCTAACAGATGTCCCTTGTCCCTTGTCCAGTAACAGAAGAAAAGAAACCAAAAACAGTCAAGACAATCTTAGGAGTTCTATCTGCAGATTGGCCCCTAATAGAAGGTGCATACCTAATACTAATGTTGACCTTCCCACAATCAGTAGAAAAGCCCGTTCAAGTACAAGATGTATAGCCTGTTGCACCAGAACCAGAGATTCCTGCAATCGGTGAACCTGCCAGCCCGCTAGAGAGACTACGTCAATACTATGGTATTTCAGAATCACGTAGCTCTAACAGGCTAAGGAATAGTGCATACACAGCACCAGATGCAGACACTAGTGACACACCCGTGCTACGCAGATCAACCTGTAGTAACTTTGGTCAGGCACCACTCAGATACAGAAAGTGAAGTGTAAAGTTTTAAAATAAAGATATGTAAATAATGACTTGTATATAAAAATGTAAATATGTAATTAATATTGGTGTACAGAAGGGTGAAGAGTAGGCCAAAACAGGTTACACCAGGTACACAACATCAGAAAAAGGGATGAGGAGCTGTCTAGGGAGAGCACAATCTTGGCCAATAGGTGACCCCAGGGCCAGGAGGCCTACAGCGCTTATGACCAGTAGAGGCCCCTGCAGTACCTAGGACTCCTACACCAAGGCACCCGTAGTAAGTGTTGTTGTGTTTTGAACTTTTAAGCCTACAGACACTTTACCTGTTTGGACTTGTTAAACGTTTAACAATTTCTTAAAAGAAAAAAAATGGGCCACAGCCACAGGACTGGTGGTGGCAAAATTGTTTTAAGCAGCCTGCAGCAGATGGACTAGCGCTGTATGGACTGGTTACCTGTTTTTCCCATTTTTCCCTGTTTTTCGTAAATTTTATTTTGAGACTCTGTTCAATTTAATGTAAATAGTAATGTCATGTTATGTTTGTTGAAAAATGTTTCAGTCCCGGAGGACTGAAGTTAACAAAGGGGGAATGTGGCAATCCTGCAGGGATTGCCACAGGATCCACTGGTGCAGGGAAGGATGTACACCTTGGCACACACAGCATACAACACCTTCCACCCCAGGCCTGAAGGAGGAGCTCTACCTGCTGCCTTAAGCAAGAACCATATAAAGATCCAGGTCTGAGGGAGGAGTTAGTCAGTCAAGGGAGGTAGTCAGTCAAGGTCAGTCAGAAGGTTCAGTACAGACAGTCAGTGAGCTAGGACTGAAAAGCCTGAAGGAGCTTTTTGCTGGGACCAAGCAGGCCCAGAACCAGAAAGGACTGATCCGAGCTGTGCAGCACCCTAGGAAGAGGAAGGGAGGCCAGTGGGAGAGTTATCAAGAACAGAAGAAGGGAACATAGTTGGTATCCCTTTAGCTCACCCGGACACCGGAGTCTGAAGCTGCTATTGATCCAGTTGTAGCAGAGAGAGCCCAGACAGGCCAGGAGGATTTAGTCCCCCTGGAAGCTCAGGAAACCAAGACCCCAAACCTGACCAAGCATAGGACCAGGGATCCAAGAAGAGAATAGGGATCCCCACAGAAAGGTCCTCATCATCAGTTGTGGAGTAGCATCCTGAGAGAGAGAGAGAGAGAGAGAGAGAGAAAGAGTGGCAGGTTCAGCTCCAGGCAGAACTAGCCCCAGTCATCGCACACACTAACAGAGGAGGCCTCATAACTCTCAAAGGTGGACATCCCAAACTGCACTGACTACCTGGTTACCCTCCTGGACCGTGCCTCTAACCGGACATCAGTAAAAAAGTACTCAAACAGAGACTATTGTGTGTGTGTGCCTGATTCACCACCTCCATCTGCAGCACCTACACAGAGCTGAAAACTACTAACCCTCTCATCCACCTTGCTGCCCTGAGATAAAGCTCTGCCTGTTGGGAGCTGTACTATCACTGCTGCATCACCATCACCTCATTATCAGATACCACAGGTGGCGTCACGTATCATCCCCCAACATCATCACCCCCATCAGCCATTGAGTGCCCAGGGCACGGAACCGGGAACCGACCAGCCGTGATTCCCTCCCCGCCATCTCGGTTCCGTGTAACCCCTTCCCTGCCGGCCTGACTCAGAGATAACGTTAGTCTGACCCCAGCCTTACAGAAGACATGTGATGTATTCATTTCTAAACCCACTGACCCCAGGTCCTGAGATAACATCAAAATGTAGTACACTCATGACTGTAGTTTGTAAAATGGGTACACATGAATGTGACATTTCTACTGTTCTGGCTCCTCAAGGTCTCGGCAAATATGACATTGCACCCTGAAACCATTCCAGCCCACTCTGCAGTCCAATATGATGCTTCCTCCCTTCTGAGGTTTGCATTCGACTTGAAAAGTAGAAAAAAGAAATCCAGTGAGCCGTTCTCCTTAGATGAGTTGCAGTGTTTTATTAATATAAAAAGCTTCAAAAACAGACAAGGCAGTGTGCACAGTACAGATAAAAGTAGTTTCTGATCGCGTGTGGGGTATTGCCATACTCACAAAAAAAAGTCATAACAGATTTTGTGGTCTATTTTCTCTAAGAATGTCAGCATAATTTTTGTTAAAAAAAGGAATAATTCATTTTCACATTGCAATATTATAACATTTTGTGAAACCCCAATGGGTTCAGTATACTCACACTACCTCTAGATAAATTCTTTAAGGGTACCTTTACACGCCGCAACCGCGGCAAGGAGTCTGTCCGGCGATATGTCGCATCTGTTGTCTGGTTTCGATTTCAGAGCACTGCTCTAAAATCAGATGCAATCATGAAGGCGAGATTCCCTGTTTTTGGCGTGTGAACGGGCAATAGTGATGGAATCTGCGTCGCCTATTGATTTCCCGTAGGCGTGCCACAGTGTGCTGGAGTCCGTGCCCCGTCAGCGATGATTGGTGGTGGATACTGTGTCTCCATTGGCTGTCACTTGACACTGCCATATTTGAACAGCTGTCCATTCACCACCACACAATGGCAATGGCGTCATGTATTTGCCAGCCTTCCAGCGCAGGCTGCCCAATCATAACGCTATTGTGTTGTCTAATCAGCGTGTTTAGGGCGCGGTACACAACAGTCTGCCACGCCTATGTTCTCGCGGCGCTGAACATGTACACCCACATTCCTTTGGGGATTGCGGCGTGTGGAGCGATGAGGGAACTCAACCGGATTGGTTCCGCTGTGGGGTAGACAATTTCCGGGGCGACACATTGCCTTATGTTGAGGGCAAAATTGCGGCGTGTAAAAGAGCCATCGGCTATCTGAGGCGACCATGAAAAACGTGCACGCGCACGTTAGATTGCCTCCGATCGCCACTAAAAGTTGCGGCGTGTAAAGGAACCCTAAGGAGTATAGTTTCCAAAATTGTGTGACTTTTGGTGGGTTCTGCTGTTTTCAGCTCAGCAGCTCTCCAAATGCGACATAGTGTCCACTATAGTGTCTATTCCAGACAATTTTGCACTGCAAAAAAATCAAAGATTTGTCGTGTTCCCAAAAAAGATTTTCTTTTCCCATATGGAGTATGCCTATAAATTGCACAAAAAGTTATGTGATAAGAAAATAAAATTCAGCTCACCACTGTTCCATATGCGGTTACACTCAGCTCGGAGAAGACCTCTGTCCAGTCTTTGCATTAGCACCAAAAAGAGAGAAAAAAAAATTTCCAGCCAGCAATAGATTAGAAGTGACATGTTTAGCATGATTTGGCTTGCAGAATACTGTTAACTTCCATGCGTTTCAGGTATGGAACAATAGAAACATTAAAAACATAATCTTTCATTTAAACATGGACTATATATTGCAGAGACTTAAGTCCAAATGTGAATAACACCAAGAAAAAGACAATATCGAAACATGTCAGTTTTTAGGGGACAGCAGGGATGGGGGTTTTGGGTTTGGAATCTTGTACTGTTTTTATTTTGTTTTTTTGCACTTTAATAATACATCTTCAAGTTTTTGGAATACATGCATGGTCTATCGGTATATTTGCTCACTGGAATTTTCATTTATTTTCCTCTTCTTGGGACAATTTAGGTGGTCCATTTTATATTGTGACTGATGAGAAAATGAAAAATTTGGGGCTAAGGCTGGTTTCACACTGCAGTTTTTTTCCTGATCTGGTTCCATCCGGTTTGTGTATCAAATCCAGGAGTGTCTCCAAAACTCAGAATAGGTGTCAATCTTTCAATTATACTTTTTCTGTGCAAGTTCTTCTCCTGGTTTTGGCACACAAACCTGATCGAACCTAATCAGGGAACAAACTGCAGTGTGAAACCAGCCTTAGGCCAGGTTCACACCATGGCAGCATCAGGTCCGGGGCTGTCTGATGTGTATCGGGCAGCCCCGAACTTGATCTGGACACAGAACTGAAGGGCCAAATATGCCTTTCGGTCCAGTGTCCAGACGGATTCTTCTTATAGTAGGGGACAGCTCCATGGTGCTGAAGTTCAGCACCAGCTGGCGCTGAGCTTTAGCACCCAACGTCCGGCTCCCAGGTGCGGCTCCGGTGCGATCCGGTGCCATAGACCCCCATGTTAGGAGGCGCTGGATCGCACTGGACCGGGAGGATCCGGGAGGATCCAACTGTCTCAGATTTTGTACCCCGGACACAAAAATGTTGCATGGAAAGTTTTTGTGTCCAGGAGGAAAATCCAAATACCCCCGGATCCTCCCGGACAGATGTAAGCCGGATGGCAGATAGCTGCCATCTGGCTCCATCTGGCCCCATGGCATACTATGGGGCCAAAATCTGATCCGGACAGCCCCGGATCGGATCATGCCGTGGTGTGAACCTGACCTTAAACAAATTTTTTGCGAAAAACATAATTTTTAATTTTCCTCACACTTTTAGATAAAGTAGTCAAGGTGTGTAGTTTCCACAATAGGGTCATCTGTGAAAGTCATAATGGGCTCAGCAAAAGTGACATGGAGTTTGCTGTCTAATCCAATCAATTTTGCACTCCAACAGTCAAATGGTTCTCCTACCCTTTACCACAGTGTGATGATATTTGGCTGCAACTGTTGCAAAACTGCATTTTTTTACCACAATTTTGTAAAATCTTGGCCACAAATTTGCAGTACTATATCACAAATGTAGCAGAAAATCAGAGCACAGCTGCAGTATGTGGATGCAACTTAAAGGGAACCAACCACCCCAAATGACCCCCCCGGACTGTTAATATGTGTCCCTACACCCAGCACACACATTTGGGGCAATCGTTTTTGCTAAAAAAAACTGTTTAGTAGAAGCTAAGATATAGCTTTATAAAGTTTAAAAAATGTTGCCGACTGGGCGTTACCTAGCTTGTCCTCCTGCAGTGTTCATTTGCCTGTCAGCCTCCTCTCCCCCCCTCCCTTCAGTAAAGCCCTGCCCTTTCAGCCTCGTCACAGGCTGCTGCACGGAGTCTCATTGTTTATGATAACAGAAGGCAAACCTGAAAGGCTGAAACCTGAAAGGCTGAAAGGGCAGGGCTTTACTGAAGGGAGGGGGGGAGAGGAGGCTGACAGGCACATGAACACTGCAGGAGGACAAGCTAGGTAACACCCAGTCGGCAACATTTTTTAAACTTTATAAAGCTATATCTTAGCTTCTACTAAACAGTTTTTTTTAGCAAAAACGATTGCCCCAAATGTGTGTGCTGGGTGTAGGGACACATATTAACAGTCCGGGGGGGTCATTTGGGGTGGTTGGTTCCCTTTAATTAGTTTGCCAGACCCTTTTAATTCATTCAACATCACATACATTTGCCTTATTAACTCCTTAATCACCCATGATGCGCTATGTACGTCATGGACATCTCTCCGCCTTTTTGCGGGCTCACATGCCAAGCCTGCATCTTTTCTTGCACATGTTGGATGATCAAAAATGTCCAATCTATCAAAATATAAAATAAATTAATCTGAATGGTTAACAGGGTAATGAGAAAATAAATCTACCGTAAATGCCAGAATTTCAGTTTTTTGGCTGCTGCAATGACAAATGGAAAGTTAACAACAAGCGATCAAAAGATTGTATGTACCTGAAAACAATATCAATAAAAACATCAGTTTGGGGAACAAAAATCAAGCCCTCAAAGCTTGAAAACATTACAGCTCTCAGAATGTGGTGCAAGATTTTTTTTTCATAATATAAATAAAAAAATATACATATTTGGTATCTTCATAATCACACTGACAAGGTGAATCATACTGCCAGGATAGCTTTATGGTAAAATGAAAATTAAAAAGCAAAGAAACCATTATATACTTCTGCTTTTTTATTTGCAACACTTGAAATTTTTTTCCCACTTGCCATCATATCAGATGATACAATTAATGAAGTCGATCAAAATTGCAACTCATCCCACAAAAACATAAAATCCCACATGGCCATAGTGACAAAAAATACAAGGATCAGGGCTTTTGCAATAAGGGGAGCACAATACAAAAAGATTAAAAAAAATCACATGTTTCTTAAGGAGTTAATTCCTTCCTATCAAAACCATTTTTCATTTTTGCTCTTTTGCTTTTTTCCTCCTCATCTTCAAATATTTATCACTAATTTTTATTTTCAGTTGTTGAAATAACCATATTAAGGCTCACTTTTTAGATAACAGTTTGTAGTTGGTTAACGCCATTCATTTTACCATACAATGAACTGAAAAACAGGAAAAAAAATACTCCATGTGGAGTGAAATGGTGAAAAAAAACATAATTCTACCACTTTTATCTGTGTTTGTGTTTTGTTTTCATTCCAGGTTAGTCTGAATAAAGCATACCAAACTTTCAAGCTGTTTTTTTTTTAGATTCTAGTAGTTTTAAAAATCTTGAACTTTGTAAAAATACATTTTATGTTTATATTTTCAGAGATCCATAACTTTTTTCCTTTTCTGCTGATAACCAGCTGTCATTTTTCTTAAAATATTTAATTTTGGGATACATACAGTGTTTTGATCCTTTTAGACTTTTTTTTGGGGGGGGGGGAAATGTGGAAATTGAAATATTTATGTCAATATTGGCATTTTGATTTTCTTACTTTATGACAGAAGCATAGCTAGGGGTTTAGCTCAAGGAAGCGAAGTGGGCCTCTAACCATGTCCCACCACAGCACGATGATGTCACCGAGCTGGGACTCTGCTGTCCTGTACATGTGTCAGTGCCATCATCAAGCTGTTCCGAAGACAACAGACTTCAAGAGCATTGTGGTCTACAGAACAGAGAGCAGCATTGAAAGGACATTGTGTATCAAAGATCTAACACAGAGATTAAAAGTTACCTGTCTGCTCATTTTTACACCCCAACCTATCATTCCCCGTCCCTGCACCTTGCTATCATATCCGTAATCATCCCTGTCTGACCTACAACTGCACTATAATGTTTGTGAACATTACAGTTACATTTTCCCATGCTAATGAGGCATCCAGTCTACGTCCGTAGGCTGACATGGGTGGTCTCCAGGGCTTCGTCTCCCCCTCTTGCTGCTCTTATCATGCCCCGTTGGTAATGAGAATTCCTTCTCCTGTGTGCTCCATTATTGAAACTCCTGCCTCCTTCTCCTAGGTATCACGCTGGAATCATGTTCAGTCCTGCGCAGTGTGTGGGTGCATTTTCTGTTCAGGCCGGCTCTAGAGCATGCCCAGAGAGCATATTGAAACCGGCTTATACACCCTATAATCCCCCACAATGCTCTGGACTGGAAATGATGCCCGGCTGGTGCATGATACCCAGTAGAAGGAGGCTGGAGTTTCAAAAAGGGAACGCACATTCAAAGGAATTCTCACGGCACAGTGGGGCGTGATAACAGCAGCGAGGGGAGAGACGAAGCCCTGGAGACCACCCATGTCAGTTTACAGACATAGACTGGATGCCTCATTAGCACGGCAAAATGTAAGTGTTTTTGGTGCAATTTTGTCACAAAACTACATGCCTATCCTTATGCCCGCAAAGTCAAAGAGGATTCTGGTGTTGGGCACATGTTGCTTAATTTCCCCATGCAGATTTGGTGCTGAAATAAATCTGTAGCATGTCAATTCTTGGTGCATATTTGCAGCATATTTCCATCCAAAATGCATGTAAACAACACATGCAAAAAAAAAATGCACTGAATACTGGTCAAAAACACTTCAAAAGGACATTGCATTTTTGGTGCATTTTCTTTCCAGGCAACTCAGATTTGGTGCAGAAATTTGTACATCCAAATACTCAACATGCATACATAGCCTTATGGTGTTTAACTTATAATTTAATTACCATATTTTTCACATCATAAGATGCACCTTTGTTTCCCCAAATTTTGAAGGAAAGTCGGGGGTGCGTCTTATAATCAGTATGTATGGTCCCGTACTGTAGGGAGGGGCAGGCGGCTCTGGAGTGGTGTTCGGGGTTGGAGAAGGTTGGCAGCGGGAGGTCACATGCTCCTGCTCATTAGCCTCATATATATGCACTGCACCCACTGCCCATCACCTTATCACCTTGGTGCTGAAGCTAGCACCGAGTTATTAACAGGAGAGCAGGGCATATTATACAGTATGTTCCTGCAGTCACCCAATCCTGGATATGCCCCCCCCCAATGCTGCTGGGCACAAAATAACAACCATTTTCAACTTACCTCTCCAGCGTTTGACTCCATCTCTGACGCACTGATGACATCACTCTGCAGTGCCAATCACATAACGGAGGTTTCAGTAGGCAGGTAGAGACGGAGGCAAGCGCCTGAGAGGTAAGTTGAAAATGGTTGTTATTTTGTGCGCAGCAGCATGGGGTGCCATGAGTGCCATCACAGGGGCCGTGGGTGCTATCACAGGGGGCCACGGATGCCATCACAGGGGTTATGTGCCATCACAGGGGGACATATCCAAGATAAGGGGGATAATTCTAGGATGGGGGGGCATATATAACAGGATAGAGGGGCATGTATACCAGCATTTGGGATATATACCATGTACCAGGATGAGGGACATATATACTGATTGTAAGATGGGCATTGGCATTATAAGACGAACCCCATTTAACATTAAAAATTATTTTTTTCACTTTTCCTTTACCAAATTTAGGGGTGCATCGTCTTATAAAGCGAAAAATACGGCAATATTACCTTCCTCTTACGGACATGTCAATACAAATATGTTTACTTTTTTATGTTTTCATTTTCTCTAGTTTGGAATTGGGGCAAGGTGGGCACTTTATATATATAGTAAATATGCACATGTATGTATATATTTATATATATAAGAGAGAGAAAGATAGAGCAATCTGTCGAAACGTCGCCATGATCCAGTAAAGAGCCACTGATTCATCACTTGAATTGGAGAGCTGATTTTTTCTATTTTAAATATCGATTTGGGTGTGGGACATAACCCTTGCAGGTTTTTGCACTGATTGCTGTTTGGTAGTGCTGCCCTGCAATTTAGACTATTTTATACATATACAGTTGTGGCCAAAAGTATTGACACCCCTCCAATTCTGTCAGATAATACCCAGTTTCTTTCTGAAAATGATTGCAATCACAAATTGTTTTGGTATTATTATCTTCATTTAATTTGTCTTCAATGAAAAAACACAAAAGAGAATGAAGCAAAAAGCAAAACATTGATAATTTCACAAAAAACTCCAAAAATGGGCCGGACAAAAGCATTGGCACCCTAAGGGCCGCTTTACACACACAGATATCTGTGACCAACTTCTGAACAGATCTCTGGTTGCAATGAAATCATGGACACATTGTTCCATTTTGTGGCTGTGTACAAATGGAGCAATGTGTCCATGATTTCACTGCAACCAGAGATCTGTTCAGAAGTTGGTCACAGATATCTGTGTGTGTAAACCGGCCCTCAGCCTAATACTTGATTGCACAACCTTTAGCCAAAATAACTGCGATCAACCGCTTCCGGTAACCATCAATGAGTTTCTTACAATGCTCTGCTGGAATTTTAGACCAATTCTTCTTTGGCAAACTGCTCCAGGTCCCTGATATTTGAAGGGTGCCTTCTCCAAACTGCCATTTTTAGATCTCTCCACAGGTGTTTTATGGGATTCAAGTCTGGACTCATTGCTGGCCACCTTAGAAGTCTCCAGTGCTTTCTCTCAAACCATTTTCTAGTGCTTTTTGAAGTGTGTTTTGGGTCATTGTCCTGCTGAAAGACCCATGACCTCTGAGGGAGACCCAGCTTTCTCACACTGGGCCCTACATTATGCTGCAAAATTTGTTGGTAGTCTTCAGACTTCATAATGCCATGCACACGGTCAAGCAGTCCAGTGCCAGAAGCAGCAAAGCAACCCCAAAACATCAGGGAACCTCCGCTATGTTTGACTGTAGGGACCGTGTTCTTTTCTTTGAATGCCTCTTTATTTCCTGTAAACTCTATGTTGATGCCTTTGCCCAAAAAGCTCTACTTTGGCTCATCTGACCAGAGAACATTTTTCCAATACGTTTTAGGCTTTCTCAGGTAAGTTTTGGCAAACTCCAGCCTGACTTTTTAATGTCTCGGGGTAAGAAGTGGGGTCTTCCTGGGTCTCCTACAATACAGTCCCTTTTCATTCAGACGCCGACGGATAATACGGGTTGACACTGTTGTACCCTCGGATTGCAGGGCAGCTTGAAATTGTTCGGATGTTAGTCGAGGTTTTTTATCCACCATCCGCACAATCTTGCGTTGAAATCTCTCGTCAATTTTCCTTTTCCGTCCACATCTAGGGAGGTTAGCCACAGTGCCATGGGCTTTAAACTTCTTGATGACACTGCGCACGGTAGACACAGGAACATTCAGTTCTTTGGAGATGGACTTGTAGCCTTGAAATTGCTTATGCTTCCTCACAATTTGGTTTCTCAAGTCCTCAGACAGTTCTTTGGTCTTCTTTCTTTTCTCAATGCTCAATGTGGTACACACAAGGACACAGGACAGAGGTTGAGTCAACTTTAATCCATGTCAACTGGCTGCAAGTGTGATTTAGTTATTGCCAACACCTGTTAGGTGCCACAGGTAAGTTACAGGTGCTGTTTATTACACAAATTAGAGAAGCATCACATGATTTTTCTAACAGTGTCAATACTTTTGTCCACCCCCTTTTTATGTTTGATGTGGAATTCTTTACAATTTGGCTTTAGGACAATTATTTTTGTGCTTTTTCATTGAAGACAAATTAAATGAAGATAATAATACCAAAGAATTTGTGATTGCAATCATTTTAAGGAACAAAACTGAGTATTATCTGACAGAGTTGTAGGGCTGTCAATACTTTTGGCCACAACTGTATATATATATATTGACAGATTTTTCAGGTTGTGTGAAAGTGAGTGAAAGAGAAAATGATTATTTTTTCTTCTGGATCTAGTCCATTGATATATGACATGTAGTGAAATGCCTAATATTATATTTCCCATGTAGCAGAAAAAAGTAGACTTTAGTAACTTCTCTAGGTAAGATCACCTGCCTGGCAGAGTATTTAGAAAGCGTTGATTTTTAGTGCACTTACAGCAGGAAATGGATGTTTTCCTTCCTGAAATAGTTACCTTTATGGAATATTTGCTTGTTCTGTGCTGTACACCAGTTGTGTTAATAATTGTCTGTTCGGTTTTTCATTCATTTTTCTATAAAGATATTACATCTTCTATATTCTGAATCCCTGGATGCTTTTAAACATGCATGACTATTGCCACTTTATGGAGCCACCTTGTGAAAGCTAACAGTTTAGAGAAGCATCATAAAAGCAACTACACGTCAAAGAATACAAAAACAATCTTCTTGTTCCATTTTGTTGCATTATGTTGGAATTGGAATTTTCATGCATTAGCAATAACCATCAATGGCCTTGACATACTGTAAGTCTTAGCATAAACTATGGAATTTTTTATCTATTCTATAATGTGAGCCTTGACAAAGAAGCACTTTTCAATGAAATGAGCTGCCAGTGAGCATCTACTGTTGTTGTCTGCCCCTTTATTATTTCTAATGCTTCATTTTAAAATGCGCTAGACACCTTGCTTGCCGAATACAGGCAAAACCGAGAAAGCCAAATGCTAATACTAGGGCACCTATTTGAATGCAAATTGTCAAGTAAGTTATAATGGCCAGAGGGTCATTCTATTTTCTCATCAGTGGTGTTTATAATACCTTATTTGTTTCACCAAATAACTCGAATGAAGATACAATACTCCAAGGGAATTTAGCTTTATTCCCTCAATCTAGGGAAATGTAAAAGTGTTCTGTCTACTCAAGTTAAAACATTAAATTTAAAGCATGGCTGTGATTTGATATTGACCCTGAATAACAAAGCTATATTTTCATTTAAATTGTTTGGATAATGAATTTTGTCATTTATAGCTACTTAAACACTGAGTGCTTTGCAACGCTATAATGATCCACAACAGAAAGTCTAGTAAAAACAAGTAAAAAAAAAAATGTCCCCGGCAGTGGTTGTTGCATGCCTGATTATGTTTTCTATAAATTTTATTCAAGGAAAGAACAACAGGGAAATAGTGAAAAACTCATCGAAATGAAGGATTAAGGCAGAAAGAAATGAAATAGCAACACTTATGCATGATAAATCCTTTACACTGACAGCCATGTTTGATAGTTAGATTTCTTTTCTAATTCCATCCGGACTCTTACTCTGTTGAGATAATAGCATTCTGTATAATGGGGTAATTTTTTAGTCACCTCTCTTATGAATCAAGTATCCTGCCAGTACTGAATATATTTTTAAAACGACTAATATATTTTCATGATTTTGTGTTTTAAGACGGGCTACTATATCATTATTATATAGGTGGTTTCAGCAAGTGAGAGCAAGTTGAGTATAGTTTTCCGATCTGAGACGACGGAAAGTAACTAGATTTTTAATAGAAATGCACAATCTTTGACAAACTCTAGTTAAACACTCTGGTGTCTAGAATTGGTTTATTTAGCATGACTTATGGAACCAATTACGCCTTGACTGAGAAATTGAAAAGAGAAAAAATGTAGGGCATACAAATTGCAGCTTTGTTTCTGCAACAAGACTTACATCATTTTATCATCTAGTATGAGGATTATGAATCTTGATATAAATATATTTTAAATATGCTCTGTGATATGTCCTATGTTTTACTTTTGTTTAGAATAGGGTGTGATGTTTAATTCATTATTACATTGTAATTTAAAATTTACTTACAGTTGGGTATCATATCTACAACATATCCTAAGATACAAGTGCATCTCAATACATTTTCCTCCTATTAATATTCTTGGATAAATGACTCTAAACAGCCAGCTTCTTTAGTAATTAAAGAATATATCTGCTGCAAGACTACACCTTATAAGATATGTGAAATAGCAAAATGGCTAACAATGAATAGCAGGGATATCTGCACAGCTAGTACAGATATAAGGAAAGTGACATGGCAAAAACTGCTTGAGAATATTAAGAAACTTGAGGAAACTTAGCGTAAGAAGTCGCCATTGTGAAAGTGCCCGATAACCGCATCAAGGTGTTCCTCATCTTATCAGGTTCTAACCGTGTAGCTCTCTAGCAGTATGATGCTGCATGTGTGGGTTTTTATACCTCTGTTGGCAATTAAAACTGGCATTATGGGTATGTCCTGGACCTGGCTACAATAAGATGGCAGACTCAGCATGGATACAGGGCAGGGAAAGGGTGCACAGTCAGAAAAATAGTAATACTAGTTATTAAAGGGATCCTGTCACCCCCAAAACACCTCAAAACCTATTAAAAGCTGTCCCTACAGCATAGTAACACTTACCCTACACTCCTTTTATCTCCTAAATGCAACAAGTGAAATAGAAGAAAAATGTTATTATAGTACCTCATTATGGATGATAATGAGTGACTATGCTATTCATAGTCACTCTGGCAGGCGCTCCCTCTTCATGTTATCACGCCTCCATAGGCGTGATCTTGTAATCTGATTAAAATGCGCGCCTCCCCGCCGCTCTGTGGTGTCTCGGCCGGCCTGTAGTGGGGCTGGGTGACGCGATACGCGTAATTTCCGGTGCCGGGTGACGTATTTACACCCGCACCGCTGTTGGCTTCAAGACCCGCACTGCGCATGCGCATGCGCGTTTTGAAGCTAACAGAGCGGCACAGGTGTATACGTCACCCGGCGCCGGAAATGACGCGTATCGCGTCACCCAGCCCCACTACAGGCCGGCCGAGACACCACAGAGCGGCAGGGAGGCGCGCATTTTAATCAGATTACAAGATCACGCCTATGGAGGCGTGATAACATGAAGAGGGAGCGCCTGTCAGAGTGACTATGAATAGCATAGTCACTCATTATCATCCATAATGAGGTTCTATAATAACATTTTTCTTCTATTTCACTTGGTGCATTTAGGAGATAAAAGTAGTGTAGGGTAAGTGTTACTATGCTGTAGGGACAGCTTTTAATAGGTTTTGAGGTGTTTTGGGGGTGACAGGATCCCTTTAAACAGACGACTGGCATCATCTTTATGTGAAGGTGCAAGCAAGAAAAACAGCTTCTTTACCTGGGGGTTCAAGCTGCTCAATATGCATCTAGGTAAGTTCCTTGGGGGGTCTACTTTCCAAAATAGGGTCACTTGTGGGGGAGCTGTATTGTTCAGGCACACAGGGAGGGGCTCTCCATACGCGACACGGATTCCGCTAACAATTGGAGCTCATTTTCTATTGAAATTGTTAGTGGACAGCATGTCGCGTATGGAGAACCCGTGTGCCACCAGCACAAGGGCAACTGGAAGAGTTGGGGTACAGCACCAGAAAATGGTGCCTCTAATCAATGTGCTATTTATTGGAATCATTGTGGGTTGCAATTTGCAGCGTGGGAAGCCCACATTGTTTGGGTCTCTCCACACTGAGGATTCAAGCCCCCCAGCTGCCAAGTTGTACCTGGATGGCTACCAAAAAGGCCTTTTTTTTTATTTGTAGAACTGATTTTAGAAAAAAAAATGATGTGGGGCTCCACCATATTTTTGGTCCAGCCATGTACAGCTTGGCAGCTACAGACTGCCAGCAACCCCCAGCTGCCTTGTTGTACCTGGCTGGCTACGAAAAATACAGCAAAGCCCTTTTATTTTTATTTCTAGAACAAATTCTAGAAAAAAATTATGTGGGGCTCCGCCATATTTTTAGTCCAGCCAGGTACAAATTGGTAGCTGAGGGCTGGAATCCTCAGCATGGAGAGGCCCAGGCATTCTTGGCCTCCCATGCTGAGAATTGCAGCCGGCAGCCGCCCCAGAATATGGCGCATTAATTGAAGCGCCACTTTCTAGTGCTGCACCCAGGCTCTTCCAGTTGCCCTGGTGCTGGTGGCAAACAGTGTAATAAAGGGGTTGGGGTAAATGCCAGCTTTTTTTATTGGCAGCTGGAACTAAGCCCGAGATTCATAATGTCGGGCCAATGATAGACTCGGCCACTAGGAATCTCTTTTAAATAGTCCAAAAAAATACACCACACAGAGAAAAATCTTTTTATTTGAAAAAAAACACAAACAAAATTCGGACTCCATCTTTATTATAAAGATCAGACGTAGTCCACAACGAAGGTCCCACGACGCTCGATCACCTCCGACATAGTCCACAACGAAGGTCCCACGATGCTCGATCGCCTCACAGAGAAAAATCTTTTTATTTGGAAAAAAAAACACAAACAAAATTTTCAAACACAAACAAAAGCCTGAAGCTGAGCCACCAGGCAGTATTTCTACATGATAATAATGCCAATCTCCCCTTTAAGATGACCACTGTCTTACTAGAAGAGCTGAGGTTAAAGGTGCTGGGCTAGTCAATCATGTCTCCCTAACTAAACCCTAATGAATATCTGTGGAGAAACCTCAAACAGAAGACAGGGGAACGCAAAGTCTCCAAGGCCTCAAACATCCATTACTTTCATCAAGTCATAGTAGAGGAGAGAAAGAGTCTCCTATGAAGCTCTAGTGAACCCAAAAGAGTTAACACTGTGTTTGAAAATAATGCTAGCTACACCTAGGCTGCATTCACAAACAGCGTATTGCTGCGTTTTGTGAGGATCCATTTTTTGGTGCAAAGACTGCACCAAAATGGATCCTCACTTAACGCAGCGTTCTGTATGTGAACGTCACTGCACTATTCACCTGTGCTTACTCACCTCGCCACGCTTTCCCGGTGACCAACAGCATTGATCTTTTCTCATCCCAGAGGCCTCTAGGACCCTGCAGCCTACCATGTGACTGGGTGACGTTGCTCGGTCATATGGTACAGTATCAGGTCCTCCAAAGGCTCTACAGCCTCACGATGAGGAGAGATCAAGCGTAGGAGTGCGGCGAAGTAAGTAAAAACACAGGCGAATAGCAGCAAAAGAATTGACATGCACATTCTCTTTACGTATACGCTTTTCAGCCCAAAAGTGTACAGCAAGTGAATGGAAAACAATGAAATGCATTGACTTGGCTGGGACAGCTAACATCAATGTGTTTCACTGCATTCCACTGTAATAGCGGATCCGCGTGTGAATGTAGCCTTACTGTATATATATTTATATGTATATTTAGGTGCTGGTGTATCATATAGAGGTGTTTGTTACATAACATAGCTATAGTTGATCAGTAAAGTATTTTTACATATAAAATAATAATTGCAACAAATATTGTTCAGTGAAATTGCAAAATAAAGTATTGCCGGCTCTAATCAATCAACATTTAAGTGTCACTAATAAATTATGCCACCTGATATCAACTTAACTCTGAACCAAAAAGGTATACCGTATATACTCGCGTATAAGCCGAGTTTTTCAGCCCAAAAATTGAGCTGAAAAGTCCCCCCCTCGGCTTATAAGCGAATCACTGTATACTGTATACAATGTATACAGTATACAGTGCCCCCCGCTCCTTGGGTAACAATCCTGTAAAGGAAGAGATTAGTATACTTATCCCTCCGCTGTCCCGCTGCCGCTGTCCCGCCGCCGTCATCGCGCTGCTCCGGCTTCATCCAGCGTCTTCCGTCTTCTTCCGGCTTCCTCCGATGGGCGCAGGCAATGACGTCATTGTCTGCGCGCCAGAGGAGGAAGCCGGAAGAAGACAGAAGACGCTGGATGAAGATGGAGGAGCGTGATGGCGGCGGCGGGACAGCGGCAGCGGGACAGCGGAGGGATAAGTATACTAATCTCTTCCTTTACAGGATTGTTACCCAAGGGGGGGCCCTGTATACTGATATGGGGGGGGCTGCTGTATATACCTCTGGGGCTGTATATACCTCTGGGGCTGCTGTATACTACCACTGGGGCTGCTGTATATACCTCTGGGGCTGCTGTACACTACCTAAGGGCTGCTGTACACTACCTAAGGGCTGCTGTATACTACCACTGGGTGCTGCTGTATATACCTCTGGGGCTGTATATACCTCTGGGGCTGCTGTATACTACCTAAGGGCTGCTGTATACTACCACTGGGGCTGCTGTATATACCTCTGGGGCTGTATATACCTCTGGGGCTGCTGTATACTACCTAAGGGCTGCTGTATACTACCACTGGGGCTGCTGTATACTACCACTGGGGCTGCTGTATACTACCACTGGGGCTGCTGCTGTATATACCACTGGGGCTGCTGTATACTACCACTGGGGCTGCTGCTGTATACTACCACTGGGGCTGCTGTATATACCTCTGGGGCTGCTGTATACTACCACTGGGGCTGCTGTATATACCTCTGGGGCTGCTGTATACTACCACTGGGGCTGCTGCTGTATATACCACTGGGGCTGCTGTATATACCTCTGGGGCTGCTGTATACTACCACTGGGGCTGCTGCTGTATATACCACTGGGGCTGCTGCTGTATACTACCACTGGGGCTTCTGTACATACCTCTGGGGCTGCTGTATACTACCACTGGGGCTGCTGCTGTATATACCACTGGGGCTGCTGCTGTATACTACCACTGGGGCTGCTGCTGTATACTACCACTGGGGCTGCTGTATATTCCTCTGGGGCTACTGTATACTACCACTGGGGCTGCTGCTGTATATACCACTGGGGAGGCTGCTGTATACCCCACTGCTGGGGGCTGTATACCTGTGCTGGGGTCAACCCTCAGCTTATACATGAGTCAATAGGTTTTCCCAGGTTTTGGGGGCAAAAGTAGGGGGGTCGGCTTATACACGGGTCAGCTTGTACACGAGTATATACGGTATATGTATATTACTACACGCAGATGCATACAAGTATAAAAGTATATGAAAAGAGTTGGCTTCAAAACTCTGCCTACTACCGCCGTCTTAGAGAAAGCAATTACACAAATCCAAGGAACCATAGAACATTGTATGCTCCCTGACCTGGAAGATGAAGGATAGAGACCTGTACACATTAACTGAATCAGTCAGACAGAAGCAATGCAAGTAAAGAAAAGAGATCGATACTGACAGACCTCGTGAAGATTTTCTACAAAATCTAAAACCTGGAACATCTGATGTGCACGTAATTTGGGAACAAAAGGCAAAGTGTAACATTACAAACCGATTATCGACCCACCGATCCTTCTTGTAATTTTGACACTTTCATTGTGTATATATATTTTACAATATTTCTGCTTTGTAGGTTTTATCAAAGTTAAGTGAAAAAATATTGATCTCATAAAAGTAAAACTGCTAGTGTTTACCATGTTTCCATTGCCGGAATATAGGAGATGTGTGTGCCTTTTTGCTTTAGAAAACAATTCAATACATTTTATGTATGAATAATGATCCAAAACAAGAAATCCTTTTCTTATTTCCCATTCTTTAATAAACTCTTTTACATAGCATATTAAGTAACTAACTTCTTTATTGGTGCAGCATTCACAGGTGTGAATGAATATCCAGGGCCCCAGTACAAAGTCTTTAATAGGGCACCTAACCTAGCATGTGTTAATTATAATACTAGTGCTTACTTAGGCACTGAGTCTCCTGATACCCCTATAGAGTACCACTTTAACCAAACCCCAGAATTTATTCGTATATGGACACAGATTCTGTATGCCATGCACCATATACAACTCAATACTTGGTCGTGGTTTCTTTTGCATGAATTACTGCATCAATACGGCATGGCATGGAGGCGATCTGCTTGTGGCACTGCTGAGGTGTTATGGAAGCCAGGGTTGCTTTGATAGCAGCCTTCAACTCATTTGCATTGTAAAGTGTGGGTGTCTCTCATCTTCCTCTTGACAATACCCTATTGATTCTTTATGCAGTTTTGGTCAGGCAAGCTTGCTGGTCAATCAAGCACAGTGATACTGTGGTTATTAAACCAGGTATTGGTACATTTGGCAATGTGGACAGTTGCCAGGTCTTGCTGGAAAATAAAATCTCCATCTTTAAAATGCTTTTCAGCAGAGGGAAGCATGAAGTGCTCTAAAATTTCCAGATAGATGGCAATGCTGACTTTGGTCTTAATAAAACACAGTAGACCTACACCAGCAGATGATATGGCTCCCCAAACCATCACTGATTGTGGAAATTTCACACTAAACCTCAAGCAGCTTGGATTGTGGCCTCTCCACTCTTCTTCCAAACTCTGGGACCTTGATCTCCAAATGAAATGTAAAATTAACTTTCATCTGAAAAAAACACCTTGAACCACTGTCCAGTTCTTTTTCTCCTTGGCCCAGGTAAGACTCTTCTTGAGTTGTCTTTTAGTCATGAGTGGCTTGACACAAGGAATGTGAGAGTTGAAGCCCATGTCCTGGATACTTCTTTGTGTGGTGGCTCTTGAAGCACGGTCTCCAGCAGCAGTCAACTCCTTGTGAATCTCCCCCAAATTTTTGAATGGCCTTTTCTTAACAATCCTTTCAAGGCTGCGGTTATCCCGGTTGTTTGTGCACCTTTTCCTATGACACGTTTTCCTTCCACTCAACTTCCCATTATTATGCTTGGATACAGCAGTCCGTGAACAGCCAGGTTCTTGCAATGACCTTTTGTGAATTACCCTCCTTGTGGTGTGTGTCAAAGACTGCCTTCTGGACATTTGTCAAGTCAGCAGTCTTCCCCATGATTGCGTAGGCTACTGAAACAGAGGTCTCGTGACATTTGTGAAGTCTCGCGAGACATCTGCCCTATGTTCTATAGAATGCGGACACCACTGCATCGGCGCGGGTGCTCTTGTCACTCAAACACCGGCTAAAAGAGGGGCGGGAAGTTTAAAACATGCTGGGCGGATTTTGCAGTCCAGAGGGGTGGTGAGGGGTTTAGTCACTGTGGAGCCCACTGGGACGGGGTACTCGGTACCGGACCGGGGTACTGCTGGGGATATCACGGCGGTCTTGGTCCGGATCATGTCCCGGGTTCCGCAAGTAATGGGGGGATATTTACAGGGGATATTGTTTGTCGTGACGACACCCATGGGTTGTGGTCAGGGTGACCACTGCTGCTGCAGAACCTCCGGGGATGATGTTGGGCAGCTGGGGATGTAATGGCTCTCTGCAGGTAGAGCTATGTTCCCCAGGGCAGTGGTAGTAATAGTCTATAGATGGTGCTATGGATGTTGTAGGATAGGGTAGTAGTAGAGATGATAGTAGTTTGTGAGGGCTGCAGGGTTTGAGCACAAGGATCACGCTCACAGTTTTGAAGTTTTCCAAGGCTTTACTGGTGATGGTATTCAGTAGAGTACTGTTCACGGAGTCTGTACCGGGGTTGCTCCCACCCTGTCCGGGTCCTCAGCTTCCCACTGCTGCGCTGTGTGTGGCCCTGCTGCCACTTTAGCTAGGCTGCTGGCCCTGTCTCTCCTCACAGGTACCCCCTTTGCAAGGCAACTTGAGTCTTTCTGTATGCTTCTGACCCCGCCGTTTTGCTTCCCTGAGGTACAGTGTAGATCTACAACCTCCACTTACCCGGTGTTTTCTGTGCTGCGTGTTTCAGTCACAGATTCGGATCCGGTATCCGGTCTCTGCGCTCCTCTGGGGTGAGTTATGAGGTAACTCAGTCTCCCAGATATGTTCCTCTGTTTCTTGTACTCCTATCCTCAGACCCTGACTTCAGGCCTGAAAGTAGTCAGTGGTCCCTGTCAGGAGCTCAGCACTGCTCCCATTTACCGGTCCTCCTCCTAGTGCTCCCTGTACTAAACTGAACTGTCAACCGTCAACTATCAACTAACTACTTCTTCCTCAAACCAGAATATATAGGGGAGCTGCTTTACCTCCCCCTTCTGGCCTAGAGGTGCTAGTGCAGTGCCAGGTGTTGTGTGGGGAGTTAACCATTGGTTGATGTGCTGTGGCACATTAACCCCTGGGGTGCCACATTCCCCCTTAGTGAAAGACAGTACTCCGGAACTGTAGAAAATCAAACAAACAGTTAACATATCAATTAATATTTACAGAGTCTTAAAAAATAAAAGTACAAAAACCACTAAAATGCTCAAAAAGAGTCCAAAAGTTCAAAATAGCAGTCTTTAGTCTATTGCCTCCGGGCTGATAAATATTTACAAGTAAGTCTATACCACAACCAGTTCCGTGGTAGTTATGGTTCATAAATAAATAAGAAAAGTTCAAGAATATGCAAGAAGTTCGTACAGTAAAGTCTCTGTAGGTACTGGGCTTTTTTAACATTGCAAAACAATATAACACTTACGGGTGTCTCTGGTTACAAGTGCAGTAGGCCTCTAGGCCCTCGGGTCACCGCATAAAAGGCCAAGTTGTAACTCTCCGTGGCTGCCACCTACACCAGGCTACTCTCACCCTTTCTATACACTTTACACAGTAACTGGTTCAATTTACATTTACAGAAACATATTTACATTGCACATTTAATTTCACTTTTCAATCTCTGTACCTAGCCAGTAACTGATCCTTGGTCCTACGCTCTGATCTGCGTAATGCTGGTGTACTGGGTGTACTTAGCCTGATGGTGTGGGTGGATGTGTACCTACTTAGAGTGTCTAGTACTATTGAGGATGGAGATCTGACTGTAGGACTGGCAAGCTCACTGGGACCAGGAATTGGTTCTTACTCTTCACGCTCGACTTCCAGTTCGTCAGGTCTTGGGACTTCTGGTTGTACGGGTTCTAGTGTTGGTTCAACCATTGGAGGGAAAGCAATCATGGGGACTACAACTGCTATGTAGTAATTTGGCCATGTTTTGGGGAAATCTCCTAAGACGGTATGGAATACTTCATCTTCTTCTTTGACAGGTTGTACCTGTACGGGTAAGGTTACTTCTGGTGTCTTCAGGTTTTCAGGACACGGTTTGAGATGGTCTCTTGACACAACTGCTGAAGTTCTTCCTTCGTCTTTGCTTATTAGACACATTTTAGCATTGTCTAAATTGGATGGTAATAATGTATATGGGGTGCTTTCTCACTGATTATCCAATTTGTTAGTGCGTCTCTTTCTCTTGAGAACTTGCTCACCAGGTTGTAACGGAGTTGCTTGAGCACGTTGGTTAAAGGTTCTCTCTTGTCTTGCTCTAGCTTGCTGAAGATTTTTCTCTACGCACTCCTATACTTGGCGATACTGCTGTTGATGTCGAGAAAAACTGGATGCCAGCACAGCCGGAAATTGAAAAAAAATATATATGTGTATCTACACCTGTTTATGCCATACTGCACAAAAATAGAGACATTTAGCAGGAGATTGCAGCATTGAATCTCCTGAGCTACTCCTCCAAACGTCAAGGAATGTCTCAATTGGAGTAGTCCTAACTCTACGTATTTTCATACTTCTGATGTGTCCTATAGACAGCATAATACATTGTAAAGAGGACCATTTACAGCAAACACTCACCCATACTTACCCATAAGGATGGGATGGGCTGGTGGGGGTTAAACTGTGAAATAGCCCAGACACCTGTGGTGCAAGCTGCAAGTGTCTGAGCCTCAGTTGCTCTTCATCCACCAAACCTCCTGGCAGCATGGGAATCAATGTCTGACATGTATGGATGAGTGTTTGCTTTAAATGGCCCTCTTTACACTGTATTATGCTGTCTACAGGACACATCAGAAAAATAAAAATACGTAGAGTTAGGACTACTCCAATGGAGACATTCCTTGACGCTGGAGGAGTAGCTCAGGAGATTCAATGCTGCAATCTCCTGCTAAATGTCTCTATTTTTGTGCAGTATGGCATTAACAGGTGTAGATACACATACCGTATATATTTTTTTGCAATTTCCGGCTGTGCTGGCATTTTATTTTACTGCTGTTGATGTTGAGTATCCCAATTGGATTCTTCAACTTCTGCGTCTGGTTTTAGAATTCCCATATATAAATAAATTGGCAGCTTACCGGGTCTTGCACGCATAAGGCAGGCTGGGGTGCAGTTTGTAGAATTCACCGGGACATGGTTGTACAGGTCTACCAAATCAGGTAATTTCTCTGGTCATTGATTTCTCTCTGACTCTGGTAAGGTTTCAACAGGTCAATCACAATATGGTTCATCTTTTCACATAAGCCATTGGTTCGGGAATGATAGGCTGTCATGCTGATCTTCTTACAGCCGTACATGTTGCAGAATTTCTGGAAAATCTCTGATTCAAAGGCTGGACCTTGGTCTGCAAGGACTTGTTCCGGGTAGCCATGAGGTCTACAGAAATGTGTCTGAAACGCTCTTGCAGCCATCTTCGCTGTCAGGTCCTTGACGGGTACCACCACTAAGAAGTGTGAGTAATAGTCCACGATGGTTAAGGCATAGACATAGCCTGACCGGCTTGGTGACAACTTGACGTGGTCTAACGCAACTAATTCAAGCGGTCGCTTGGTTACTATGGACTGGAGTGGGGCTCTCTGTTGATCTTTTCTTCTGAGGTTGCACGGGCCATATTTTCTACACCAATCTTCAATTGATTTCCTCATGCCAACCCAGTAGAATCTCTCTCTTAAGAGCACTTCCAACTTCTTCCATCCAAAATGACTTGCACCGTCATGGTAGGCTTCTAAGACCATTTTGACATCTCGCTTGGGTACAATTATCTGCCAGACTAATTCATGTCTTTTAGGGTTGGTATGCCTTCTGCAGAGCTTCCCTTGATACAGGAACAACTTGCTTCTTTCCTTCCAGAGATATTGGGTCTCAGCTCGGGCGTTCTGATTAGGGTATGCACCTTGTTGTGTAAGCAATTCTTTCACTAGCTTCACAGCCGGGTCGCTATCCTGGGTGTCAGCCTATCCATGCTGTGCTAACAGGTTGAGATTTGCTTCCTGTTGTCTTTGGTAGATGCCGGGTTGATACTTTTCTACCTTAGAACGATGAAAGGCCGGTAGCTCGTTCTCTTCCAGCTCCTCCGGTTCCTCTTCCATGTCTTTCAGGTGTTGCATCCGGGATAAGGCATCTGCATTCCCGTTCTTTCGGCCTGCCCTATATTTGATGACAAAATTGTAGTTAGACAGCCGGGCTATCCATCGCTGCTCCAATGCACCTAATTTTGCTGAGTCTAGGTGGGTCAACGGGTTGTTATCAGTGTAGATGGTAAATTCTGCAGCTGCCAAGTAGTGCTTGAAACGTTCAGTTACAGCCCAAACTACTGCCAGTAGTTCTAACTTGAAGGAACTGTAATTCTCAGGGTTTCATTCCATAGGCCGGAGTTTCCTGCTTGCAAAGGCAATAACTCTCTCTTTGCCTCTTTGCTTCTGTGACAGTACTGCTCCCAATCCCACGTTGCTGGCATCCGTGTACAGAATGAAGGGTTGATGGTAATCCGGGTATGCGAGGATCTCTTCTCCTGTCAGTGCACGCTTTAGCTTTTTGAAGGAGTCTTCCCTCTCTTCACTCCACTGGAAAGGAGGATTACGGGTTGAAGACCTTTTTGACTGTCCTACCAGGATGTCTTGCAGGGGAGCTGCTAACTTTGTGAATCTTCTGATAAATCTTCTATAATGGCCTACCAGGCCCAGGAATTGCCTCACTTCTTTCACATTAGTAGGTCTTGGCCAAACCCTTATCACGGTGACTTTCTCAGGATCCGGTGCTACTTCCTCTGAACTCACGACGTGTCCAAGGTACTGTACCTTTGGCTTAAGAAGGGGCACTTGGATGGCTTGATTTTCATGCCATATCCGAATAAGGCCTCAAACACTTCTGCCAGGTCTTGTAGATGTTGCTCTTATGTCTTGGAGTAGACTATGACGTCAACTAGGTACAGGAGGACAGTTTCAAATTTCTTATGTCCCAGGTAGCTCTCCATCAGGCGTTGAAAGGTACCGGGCGCATTGCAGAGTCCAAACGGCATACAATTGAACTCACAGAGGCCCATCGGCATAGTAAACGCTGTCTTCTCCTTGTCAGCCTCTGCCACAGGAACTTGCCAATACCCACTAGTCAGATCAAGGGTAGAAAAGTAGTTAGCAGATATTAATGCAGCTAGGTAACGGGTATGCGTCCTTGTATGTGATGCGGTTGATCTGCCGGTAATCTACGCACATTCTCATGGTCCCATCCTTCTTTCTAACCAACACTAAAGGCGCTGCCCAGGGGCTACAACTGTCTCTTATTACCCCGGCAGTTTTCATTTCTTTGAGCATGTCTTTGGTGGTTTGGTAGTGAGCGGGTGGTAATGGTCTATACCTCTTTTTCATAGGCTGATGGTTACATGTGGGTATAGTGTGCTCTACCCCTTTAATTTGCCCAAAGCCTAACAGGTGTTTGCTGAATCTCTGCTCATAATCTTTTAGTACCCAGTATACTCCATGGTTTTGATGGGGAGGCGTAGAACTGGTACCCACATGTAGCTTTTGGCACCAATCCTCCAGCTTTTCCCCTGAGCCATTGTCATCCGCCTGACTTGACGGGTTCAAGGGCTCGATGGCTGTGATGGCATTGTTATCAACCGTGAATAATTTAGCCATGGTAGCATACTTTGGTAATGTGACCTCATCTTCCCTGCAATTTAGAAGGCCTAATGGCACTCTTCCCCGGTGTACTTCAACTACCCCTCTGGCTGTTAGTATAGTGGGTCTACTGTCTGAGTACACAGGTTCTACCAGGGCTTGATAGTCTCGCCCTTTAATGCCTATTGCGGCTCTACACCAGACTAACATTCAGTTTTGGGAGGTATTACAATGGGTATTGGATCACTTACTCGTACACTGCCAATTTCACCTCCGGATACGTCTACCAGTTGTTTCAACATCAGGGCTTTTATTTCTTTGTGCAGAACCCTCATAGCCTCATAGCCTCATAGCCCATAAGTTCACTACAATGTCAGTTGGACCACTATTAATGTCTGAATCAGCCCATTACCTTTTGTAAAGAACATGTGGAATCGATGTTATCTGGGACCCGGTATCCAACAAGGCATTAAAGGGAATGCCATCCAACACGATAGGGATGACTGGACGTCCTCCCACGAATCTGTCATACCAGGCTGAAGGACCTTGAGAGTTTACTCCTGGGAAGTGGCCCAGGGAATCCTCGTTTAAAGCACATTCCCAGGCAAAGTGACCTGGTTTCTGACAACGGCGGCAAATGGGCTGTCCATTTGGTTGTTAGCGGTCGCTGGGTCATCGTCTCGTCGCTTGGTGGCTCCTGGGCCTCATCCACGGGACATCCTCATTGCTGGTCGCCAACTCGATCTTGGGTGCAGGCTTGGATCCACGCAGCTCCTTGATGACTTTAGCCATGGAAATAACAGTGTCTGTCAGGGCATCTAGCTTTTGGTTGAGGGCCTCATTGGAGATAGGCTCTCTGTGTTCAGTAGCAGTCTCTGACATGGCAGACGTCGCTGATACTCCTGGCTGCTGAGGTGCTGCTGTAGTGCCTTGGATGAAGTTTAGATCCGGGGTGCCTCTACCTGCTGAAGACGGATGGCTCTATCTTTTAACTCAGCCAAAGTTATTTCAGGATTCTGAATAATCATCATACACAATTGTCCTCTGTGAGAAGGGGAGAAGAGTCCCTCTATGAACTGGTCAATTAGTATTTTGACAGCTCCCGTGGCTAAGGCAAGTTCTGCTAGTTTAAGTGCTTTGAGTGCTTCCTGCAAGTTTAAGGCATAGTCTCTGGCACTCTCCTTGGGCTTTTGTTGACCTCCAAAGAACCTTATGTTAGCCCGGGTATCAGCGCTAGATTAAAATGCTGCTTTTAGTCCAGCTACAAGATGCTCTACTGTGTCCTTGTCTGTGTCCAGCCAGGACACTACCTCCCCGCGTGCATTGCCAGTTAATTGTCCAATAATCATTCTAAAATGCTGGGCTTCAGTCAGGGGGTACATCACATAGTATGCTTGTATCTTAGTAATAAAGTGATTAAGGGTATTAGGCTTACCGAAGTATTGGGGCATCAGGAACGGCATAATGGGTGCAGCTCCTTACGCTGTAGCACCGCCGGGTGCTCCACTGGGTGCTCCGCCACTGCTCGGTGGCGCTGGATCTCCTGGTTGCGACATCCTGTGCCCCCTTAGTTAAGGTCAACCCTCCTGTCTATCGCTTCCGTCCGGATGTCTTCTAAAGGTTCCGCGGTGCACCAGGGATTCTCTTCCCCGCCGGATGTCGTCAGCACCAGGGAGGAGGCTGGCTTCGCGCCTCTGCAGGGTCCCGCCCACAATAACATGCCCCCTTTCTTCCCACTCGTCGCGTGCTCTGTAATGGCGGTTAGTTCAAACAGTCACAAATCACGGCACACAATGCCTGGCATGCCGAGCACGGTAGATCCTGTTCGTGGACATCAAGTTGGGGAGCCCACTGGGACGGGGTACTTGGTACCGGATCGGGGTACTGCTGGGGATATCACGGTGGTCTTGGTCCGGACCGTGTCCCGGGTTTCGCAATTAATGGGGCTATATTTACAGGGGATATTGTTTGTCATTACGCCACCCACGAGTTGTGGTCAGGGTGACCACCGCTGCTGCAGAACCTCCGGGGATGATGTTGGGCAGCTGGGGATGTAATGGCTCTCTGCAGGAAGAGCTGAGTTCCCTGGGGCAGTGGTATTAATAGTCTATAGATGATGCTATGGATGTTGTAGGATAGGGGTAGTAGTAGAGATGATGGTAGTTTGTGAGGGCATGCAGGGTTTGAGCACAAGGATCACACACACTCACGGTTTTGAAGTTTTCCAAGGCTTTACTGGTGATGGTATTCAGTAGAGTACTGTCCACGGAGTCTGTACCGGGGCCGGGTTGCTCCAACCCTATCCGGGTCTTTAGCTTCCCACTGCTGCGCTGTGTGTGTGGCCCTGCTGCCACTTTAGTTAGGCTGCTGGCCCTGTTTCTCCTCACAGGTACTCCCTTTGCTAGGCAACTTGAGTCTTTCTGTGTGCTTCTGACCCCGCCGTGTTGCTTCCCTGAGGCACAGTGTAGATATACAACCTCCACTATCCCGGTGTTTTCTGTAATGCCGGTTTCAGTCACAGATTCGGATCCGGTATCCGGTCTCTACGCTCCTCTGGGGTGAGTTATGAGGTAACTCAGTCTCCCAGATATGTTCCTCTGTTTCTTGTACTCCTATCCTCAGACCCTGGCTTCAGGCCTGAAAGTAGTCAGTGGTCCCTGTCAGGAGCTCAGCACTGCTCCCATTTACAGATCCTCCTCCTAGAACTCCCTGCACTAAACTGAACTGTCAACTGTCAACTATCAAATAACTACTTCCTCCTCAGACCAGAATATATAAGGGAGCTGCTTTAGCTCCCCCTTTTGGCCTAGAGGTGCTAGTGCAGTGTCAGGTGTTGTGTGGGGAGTTAACCCTTACTGTGGCACATTAACCCCTGGGGTGCCACATCACCATGACCATATAGCAACCTCTGTGACTCAATAGGAGGCAACTGCTGGACACAATAAAATTTGTTTTCACAGGTATGAGGGGTCAGTCTGGGCACATATAGGGATTACTAGAACCCCATTTACATGATGCCCAAAGGGGGTGACAGGATCCCTTTAATATTAAGATTGCGATGTAAGTTTTCAAAATTATTACACCAGCCTCATCATATTTAAGATGTTTAATAAATAATGAATGCTGTTTGTATTGAGAAATTTAGTGATACATCTGCTTTCCTTTTTATTTAACCTTTTTATGTAGATAATTTAATTAAGTTTTCATAATATATAGCTCATAAATTAGCATTAATATCAAACTTATGATGATGATGATGATTATTATTATTATTATTATGTAATTCATTTTTCATGATAATATTATTAGTCTATACTGTCATGTTTTAAGTGAGTAGTAAAATGCCAGTTTTATTGGAAATGTTTTTCTCATCAGTTCAACTGCTTATGTGATTATTTTTGCTATTGTAACTGCAATATACTTGTTTGTAGAGAATGGATTACTTTACATTAGTGTAAATAGCACAGCAACAATCAACAATCCTATTTAATGTGAGGATGCATTGAGGAATTTAAAGCAAATGAATAACTACGCAGTAAAATTAGAATTACAGTCTAGGGGCTCTACCAATTTTCTGCCATAGGAAATAATATTTCATGTTGTTTTGCTATAACATAGGGTGACAAATATGCTATTAATATCTGTCTACGAAGATTATATAACGGTATTTTGGTTGCACATAAAAGTTTTCAATGATTTGGGTTAAAAAAAATCAATTATAATAATGTTAACAGGAAGGATGTTCGCATATGTTTGGCTATACTAAGCATGTTTGACTATATAGATCAGGGGTCTCAAACTCCAGGCCTCGAGGGCCGCACACAGTCCAGGTTTTCAGGATTTCCTTGGAGTTTGACAGTTGGTAATTTGATTGCCAACTGTCAAATCCTAGGGAAATCCTGAAAATCTGCACTGTGTGCGGCCCTCGAGGCCTGGAGTTTGAGACCCCTGATATAGATGATAAATTATTCTTCAGTAATGATGAGCGAGTGTATTCACTACTCACACGGATGGTACGCTATTTGGGTTGCTCGTTATATTGCAAGTATTTCTGTACTTGCCTGGCTATATTTGGATGTCCCTCCCTGCAATTTTGGCGCTTCCTTTGCAGCCACTAAACATGCTGGGATTCTTAACCAATCACAGTGATGCCACAGACATCTATGCTGTGGCATTACTGTAACTGGCTGCGTCATAGGGCCTATTTAAGCCCTTCCACTGCCATCCTGCACACATTGCATCTGGAGCTTGCATTGGAGAAGCATAGGAAGAGATCACTAAGATGCTAGGGAGACTGTTTAGGCCTCTTGATAACACAAAAGCCCTTTTGAGGGCTACCTGCAGTGTATACTAGGTCAGTATAGAGTAGGGAGGGAGAGATACTCGAGCAAGGACAATTTAAAAAAGTCAGTCACAAGCTCCAGAATACCACAAAACAATAGCTCTTTTCAGAGCTGAAGCCACAGAACAAACTTATAGTAGAGGGAAGAATAGATTGTGGATTAGGTAGGGAGAGGTAAAGTGTTCTTCCAGTGCCCATCTTAAAACAGATCTTGTCAGAGGTGAAGCTCCATTTTTCCAGCACACAGAGTAGTAGAATTATGTGTTGCCTTTTGTTTAAAAGTACTTGTCTATTTTCCCTGCTGTTTTGAGGGTCAGAGACTAGCTTTTACTGTCCTCATTAGTCCAGTTAATATGGTGTTAGTACCGTACTTAAACAGTAGTAAACATATTTCTTAGAAATATTGTAGTAGAAATATTTTCTACCGCATGCTACAAAGGACACACCAGTCCATTTTCCCCACTGTTTTGGGGGTTAGATCCTGGCTTCTGCTGTCCACATTAGTCCAGCTAACACAGTGTTAGTGCCCTAGCCAAAACAGTAGTAAAAATATTTCCTACTGCCTGCTAAAAAGCACACACCAGTCCTTTTTCCCTGCTATTTTGGAGATCAGAGTCTGGCATCTGCTGGCCACATTAGTCCACCTAATACGGTGTTAGTGTCCTAGCAAAAGTAGTAGTTCAAACATTTCCTTCTGCCTGCTACAAAGCACAAACCAGTCCATTTTCCCGCTGTTTTTGGGATAGGAGCCTGGCTTCTGTGATCCATATTAGTCCACTTAAAAAGGAGGTTAGTGCCCTAGCCAAAGCAGTAGTACAAATATGTCCTACTGCCTGCTAAAAAGCACACACCATCCTTTCTCCCTGCTGTTTTTGGGGTCAAAGCCTGGCTTCTGCTGTCCACATTAGTCCAGTTAATACGGTGTTAGTGCCCTAGCCAAAGCAGTATTACAAACATTTCCTACTGCCTGCTACAAAGCACTCACCAGGTCATTTTCCCCACAATTTTGAGAGTGACTGCTACCTTGGCTTGTGCCATCAACATCTGAAAATCTATCAACAATACCCAAAATGCCCAAAAAAACTGTTGTTAATGGACAGGGACATAACCATGGTGTTGTTTGTGGAGCGCGACAAGGCGCTGAGTCTGTCTCCCGTCAAAAGAAGCTTGATTCATCCACTATGTTCCTGGAAAAATTTCTCGGTCTGAAACTATATGTGTGTGAAAGCCAGAAAAGCGAGAGCAGATTCTATCTTGGATAGCAGACAATGCCTTTATGCATTTTACAAGCAGCACCAAATCTTCCATGACCACACAGTCTAATTTCAACACACAGAAGGCTGGCCCATCCAATCCTGAAGCTGGTTATCCTTCCTCTCGCCATGATCAGTCACAGGATGCATATGACCCCAAGCTTGCCCTCTCCAAGGATCTGTTTTGTATGTATCTTTTAGTTGGCTCTGGCCTCTTAAAGTGCAGCATTGAAGAGGGACATGAGGATGTGGCGTGCAATGATGGCTCAAGTATTTGAGGACCAACGGCCAGAAGAAAGCCACTTTGAGGAACATCATATACTGTATCCAGAGGTGGAAGCTGATGATGATGAGACACAGTTGCCATCAGGTCAGCCTACAATCTCAATTGGGAAGGAGGATGAGATGGAAGATGAGTCCATTGATTAGACCTGGACCGTTGGCATGCATAGCCATCACAGCAACACAGAAGGAGATGGATACAAAGCACCAACACAGGCACCAAGGGGGTCATGGTTTGCTCAGAGTGAGAACTGGGTCAACTGATCCCAAGAGCACTTCCGCTGTGTGCCAAATCAAAGCAAGGGGGCATTCAGCCACTGTGCGGAAGTTTTTTTCTTAAAGTCCTTCAGAGAAAAACATTGTAATCTATAGCATCTGCCAAACCAAGTTGAGCAGAGGCCAGGGCAAAGGCAACCTGAGCATCACCAGTATGTAAAATCACATAGCAGCCAAGCACCCCAGTAGCTGGGTGGAACACCAGGGTATCAAATCTGTGTTTGCAGGTCAAACTACTGCAATGTCGCCTGGGCTATGTCCTTCCGAATCTGCTATTTAAGAAGGCGCTCATACCTCCTGTCTACAAGCTGTGGTTGCTCACACACAACAAACATCAATCACATCCACTTCTTTGTCCCAGCAAAGTGTCCACTTAATATCTTGGAAAGAAAGAGTAAATACCCAGCCACGCACCCAAAGGCACAAGTACTAAACTTGCACATTGCCAAATTGCTAGCTGTGGAGATGTTGATGTTTAGGCTTGTGGGAACAAAGTCTTTCCGTGATCTCTTGACTGTGGCTGCCCCACAATACAGTATTCCCAGCGACCAAAATTTTGCCTGATGTGCCATCCCTGCATTACAGAAGCACGTTTTTAAACAATCTGAACCATGCTCTCACCAACACCATAAACAGGAAGGTCCACTTAACAACAGACTCCTGGGCAAGTTGTTGTGGACAGGGATGATACATTTCTGTCACGGCACACTGGGTGAACCTGTTGGAGGCAGGGACCTGTGCAGCAGGGCATCGGCAAAGCAGCAACACGCTCTGCTAAAGCTGATCTGTTTAAGACAGAAACCACACACTGCAGCAGAGCTGTGGCAAGCTTTAAAGCAACAGGCCAATCAGTGGCTCGCCCTGCTGCACCTCCAGCTCGGTCTGGTGTCTGCAATAATGGGCAGCTTGGTAGTGTGGCGCCCCGCAACGAGTGCGTCACAAGGGAGTATTGCAGCCGCATTATTCTCTGACTCAGCAATGAAATAGTTAACTTTGAGATCCAACCCAACATGCAACACCTAGAACAGGGGACCAATCCTAGGTCCTGGTGGGTGGAGTGTTAGGGAAGTGTAGTAGAACACACAATAATCTAGACAGAATGGAGAAGAATCTAGAACCTGACAAGAGCAGACTAGAGCTTGGAGAGGAGCGGGGGCTCCGCACCCCTTGCGGGCCCCTGGGCCGTCACCGGTCGGGTGTCAGCACCTGAGGCCTTAACTACCGGGATTGGGCATTATCTACACGGGTTCCCAAAAGACTCCCGTGCCCACAACTCACAGCCGGTTCACTGGTACCGAAGCTGGCAGCAGTTCACCTCTGCCACGTGAACCAGAAGAGTGGAGGAGCAGCTTTACAGGAGCACCCCACCACCAGCCACTTTCCAGTCGTCTAACCAGCGGTGTACCCACTGAGGGATCCAAGGCTCCCCAAAGCATCCAGAACGTACATCATGGATAGGGCATTGAAGCAGCCTCCCCGTACCCGACCTGGTATTCCTGGGCGACGCTGGCAATCAAGTTAGGTAGAATGGAGGAACACTGCGGATCTCTGAGGGACACTATCACTGCTGAGTCCACCCGGTCTACTACTCAACCACTGTATACCATGTATTGCCTGCTGGTTACAGTAAAGACCCGTTGCAGAGACTACCTGTGTCCGTGCTTCCTTATGAACTGTTTGTCCGCACAACAAGGTAACCGCAGCTGCCGCACAACATCTTGAGCAGCTCCAGCCCCCGGGGATCACCGCTCAGCCTGTGGGGAGCGTTCCATCTTGCTGCTGTCCATCCCCCGGGGGCTCCGCAGCGTCGGTAGCCCTTACCGAATCTACTCATAGGTGGCGTCACGAATAAATTAAAAACCCCTTTAATCTGTTCCACCAAGACGTCTTCACTTTTGATCTGCACTACACCGGGTCCCACTACCGGCAGGCGCGGTCCACCCGTGACAAGGAGGAAGGAAGCATCGCCTGTATCAACCGGAGTCAGCCGGCCACGGTGAGTCAGTAGCAGCTTTAAGGGTTGACAAGCTGGTACACAAGCCATGCATGGCTAAACCATTCCTCTACCACTTTTGCTGGTCTTGCATTGCTGCAAAAGTGCTTGAATTTGCCAAGTTACCAACTCATTTGCGACCTGCCAACGTGGTGGAACTCAACTTATATGTTGGTGAGGATTAGTGAGCAGAAGAGGGCAGTAGCTGAATACCAGCTTCACCATGCCCGTCAGACTGAGAGTCAACCACCACACATAACAACTGTCAAGTGGGTGTGGATCGCTGAAATTTGTGAGGTTCTTGAGAACTTTGAGTACTACACCAATCTTGTAATCTGGCTATAATTAGTGTAACCATCTTGCTGCTTTATGTCTTGAAACAATCACTGCATAATCTCAAAGAGGAAGCTTTGAGTGCCTAGCATGTTGTTATGGAGCCAGATTTCCCAGTGGGTGATACTACCTAGCACAGCCAATATTCTGAGGCAACACTGAGTGATGAGGAGGAAAATAAGGAGGATGATGAGGGAGAGGACTTTTTTTTCTGTGCTACCAAGGGAACTTCTAATGCTACAGAGTAAACACCCAACTCGAGCTTCATGTCTGTCCAACCTGGATGGGCTAGAGAGGACGAGGTGGATGAGGAGGAGGCTAGTCAGCGTGAGGAGAGGATGGGAACGGTTCCTACTGTTGGAGACACAGAATATGTCTTTTTGCAGCTTGGCCCACATTGCACAGTTCATGTGTAAGTGTCTGTGGAAAGACAATCGCATGATACACATTTTATCCAACAACCTATACTAGTTGGCCACCATTCTCGATCCATGTTACAAGGAGAAATTTCCTTCTCTCCTTTTGGAGTCACCAAAGAGTTGCACAATGGAATCTTTCAAGAGGGCCATTGTAGATCAGTTGCTGAAAACACCGCCCTCAGACGCACTCGTGGTAGAGGTACCGCCTCTTTTCAACACCAAGTGATAATGAGAAACCAGGGAAAAGGATTTAATTACTAGTGAAACTAAGGAGCATCGAAGAAGAAAAGAGTTACATTTCCACCAATTAGGGTACCTTTACACGCCGCTACTGGCGGGTGGATACAACCAGCTACTTGCGACAAATGTAGCTTACATCGGCAATGTACCCCGTAGTAGCGGCGTGTGAAGACGGTAGTAGGCACCCGGCAGTAGATGCATCTGTCCTAAAACAGGTGGCTACACAGCCGATTGTAGCGAGCTGTATCGGCGTGTAAAGAAGGAACAGAAGGGTTGTTTCTACACCATGCTATTTACCTGGTATGTAGCTGGGGCGTGACACAGGCTCCGGGTTACCGCGCCCCATCAGCGATCATTGGAGGAAGCTCCTGCATTACGATTGGTAGTCGCTGCATAGGGAGGCATATTTAAGGAGCTGACCAGTCACACTACACAATTGCTCGAGCGTCATGTATTAAACAGCCTCCTGCGATGCCTGCCCAATCATGATGTTCTTGCTTTGTCCTATCAGCCTACGGACGTCTCGTAATCCACAATTGTGGCACGCCTATGTGTTGTCCCTGCTGCACCAGGTCCGCCCATATTAGCTTGTTGTAGCGGTGTGTAAATGAGGTAAGATGAGCTACAGAAGGTGACTTGAGACACCCGGCGGTGTATCTAGAGATAGCTGTAACCTACTGTAGCGCACCTTGTGGCGGCGTGTAAAGGTGGTGCGATTACCGTTTGTAACCGTTTGTGCGTGCTCGTGCACGTGAAGTAGCTGGTTGTATTCACCCGCCAGTAGCGTCGTGTAAAGGTACCCTTAGAGTTACTCCCATTTACAACTGATTTAATAAAAAAACTTATTTGTGCATGATAAGATCATGCAATGTTCTCGAGATTGATGTCCTTACATCTCTGAAGAGAAGTGATATTGGTTAAAACCAAATCAATTTTCAAGTAAGTTTAATGATAGTCAAAATAGAATGTAAATTCCCTAGATGATGAATTCAGACATCTAAAGAATCACATAGATGTTCTTTGAATGTCCAGTTTTTTAAGATGAACATTTTACCTCTGAGTCTGGCTGTTGTATCCATTACTTGGTCAAGAATGAAATTAAAATATCCTATAATAAATAAATTACCTTCCTAATGTTTTGGGATTTTTTCATTATTTTGTTTAGAAGTGTGATTTGCCTAAGATTAGGAGGGTACAAATTAAGTAAAACATAAGTGATTCTATTGGATTGGATTGATTGTATTTTATTTTTTTGTTTATAGAAGATCTAAAGATATAAGGGAAATTCTTATGCGAAAACATCTGTTGGATTAATAGATGATAGTTTTGTTTGTTCAGAGGAAGGAAGTCACTCAGCTTCTGAAATGTACATTGGGATTATCATTGGATTGCCATTGGTGTCAGTTACAAACCTAACATTGCTGAAAAGCATTGAGGGCAATGAGATGCAGGGTCCAGGATGCAGCTGACTTGTCCTCATTCACCCTTGTGAAGAAGATCATACATCGGTGGGCGCCTATGGCAACGAGCAGCACGCTTAAGGGTGTCAGCGGTAGAAGCTGCGGTGATCCAGGGGCTAGGGAATGGAGACTCCTCAACCTCACCTTAGAGCTCACAGAACGCACCTGTCAGCACCCCAAGTGCCTTGACACACTGGCAATCCGCAGATAACACAGGATGGGCAAATTGTGGCAAATGCCACGATGCATTATAGCAACAAATGTTAAAAATTTGGCACCACTATAAAGAGACTATTTTTCTGGAAAAAACATTTCCTTTTTTCCATAGACACATTTAGGGGGTCTGATTTAAAAATATTCTTGTTTGCCTCAGGACAATGTTTGAAAGACTGATTAATTTGATTAACAACTATGGAATTCAACTTAATATATTGCTCTTATTTTATTTATTTACTACATGGAGGCCCGATAGTGTATGATTGTGAGCCGCTGCATCACGTGACACAGCGCATGTGTGTATATATGAATATATGTGTTTGTCTATGACGTGACCTGTCACGTGTGTGTCTATATGTCCTCACCACATGACCCGCTGCCTCACATATATTTGTGTGTATGTGTGTGACCCACCACGTGTGTGTATGTGTGTATATGTGTATAATGTGATATATATATGTACAGTATATACAGTTGTGGCCAAAAGTATTCACACCCCTGCAATTCTGTCAGATAATACTCAGTTTCTTCCTGAAAAACATTGATAATTTCGCACAAAACTCCAGAAATGGGCCAGACAAAAGTATTGGCACCCTCAGCCTAATACTTGGTTGCACAACCTTTAGCCAAAATAACTGCGATCAACCGCTTCCGGTAACCATCAATGAGTTTCTTACAATGCTCTGCTGGAATTTTAGACCATTCTTCTTTGGCAAACTGCTCCAGGTCCCTGATATTTGAAGGGTGCCTTCTCCAAACTGCCATTTTTAGATCTCTCCACAGGTGTTCTATGGGATTCAGGTCTGGACTCATTGCTGGCCACCTTAGAAGTCTCCAGTGCTTTCTCCCAAACCATTTTCTAGTGCTTTTTGAAGTGTGTTTTGGGTCATTGTCCTGCTGGAAGACCCATGACCTCTGAGGGAGACCCAGCTTTCTCACACTGGGCCCTACATTATGCTGCAAAATTTGTTGGTAGTCTTCAGACTTCATAATGCCATGCACACGGTCAAGCAGTCCAGTGCCAGAGGCAGCAAAGCAACCCCAAAACATCAGGGAACCTCCGCCATGTTTGACTGTAGGGACCGTGTTCTTTTCTTTGAATGTCTCTTTTTTTCTCCTGTAAACTCTATGTTGATGCCTTTCCCCAAAAAGCTCTACTTTTGTCTCATCTGACCAGAGAACATTCTTCCAAAACGTTTTAGGCTTTCTCAGGTAAGTTTTGGCAAACTCCAGCCTGGCTTTTTTATGTCTCGGGGTAAGAAGTGGTGTCTTCCTGGGTATCCAACCATACAGTCCCTTTTCATTCAGACGCCGATGGATAGTACAGGTTGACACTGTTGTACCCTCGGACTGCAGGGCAGCTTGAATTTGTTTGGATGTTAGTCGAGGTTCTTTATCCACCATCCGCACAATCTTGCGTTGAAATCTCTCGTCAGTTTTCCTTTTCCGTCCACATCTAGGGAGGTTAGCCACAGTGCCATGGGCTTTAAGCTTCTTGATGACACTGCGCACGGTAGACACAGGAACATTCAGGTCTTTGGAGATGGACTTGTAGCCTTGAGATTGCTCATGCTTCCTCACAATTTAGTTACTCAAGTCCTCAGACAGTTCTTTGGTCTTCTTTCTTTTCTCAATGCTCAATGTGGTACACACAAGGACACAGGACAGAGGTTGAGTCAACTTTAATCCATGTCAACTGGCTGCAGGTGTGATTTAATTATTGCCAACACCTGTTAGGTGCCACAGGTAAGTTACAGGTGCTGTTAATTACACAAATTAGAGAAGCATCACATGATTTTTCTTACAGTGCCAATACTTTTGTCCACCCCTTTTTTATGTTTGGTGTGGAATTATATCCAATTTGGCTTTAGGGCAATTCTTTTTGTGTTTTTTCATTGAAGACAAATTAAATGAAGACAATAATACCAAAGAACTTGTGATTGCAATCATTTTCAGGAAGAAACTGCGTACTATCTGACAGAATTGCAGGGGTGTCAATACATTTGGCCACAACTGTATATATATATATATATATATATATATATATATATATGTGTGTGCATATATGCAAGTATATGTCTATGACATGAACGACCGCGTGTGTGTATATATGAGTGTATGTATGTATGCAAATGTGTATGATGTGACTCGCCATATGTGTGTGTATTCCTGTGTATATGTGAATGACGTGACTTGCCGCGTGTATATATGATGGTGTGTGTATGTATATATGGATGTATGCATGCATGTGTATATCTATGACATCATGACCCGCCGTGTCATGTGACATGGCAGCTCACGTCATTGACATACGCATACACACTACAGTATACACATACACCATTATACACACACACTATACACATACACACCACACACACTATACACATACACTATACACATATAAACACACACTATACACAGATACACCACTCACTATACACATATAAACACACACACTACACATACATCAAACACATATAAACACATAAACGTTATACGCATACCCACATCCGTCTTCCACTCCCCCCGCACCATCAGCCTCCCCTCGCACCATCAGCCTCCTCCGACACCATCAGCCTCCTCCGGCACCATCAGCCTTCCCTAGCACCATCAGTCAGCACCTGCACCATCAGCCTCCCCCCTGCACCATCAGCCTCCCCCTGTACCATCAGCCTCCCCTGGACGGTGTTACCGCTGGCCGCTCTCAGGATGCTGAAGGACATGTGTGACATCATGGGGTCACATGACATGCGGGGTCACGTGATCCCACCAGTTTCCGGAGGCTCTGAGGACAGCCAGCAGTAACATTGTGCGGGGGGAGGCTGATGGTGCAGAGGGAGGCTGATGGTGCAGGGGGAGACTGATGGTGCAAATGAGGCTGATGATACAGGGGAAGGCTGGTGAGATAGAAGGACGGATCGGCGAGGGGGAAGAGGGAGACTGAGTAGCGAGTAGAGCAGGCAGTGGCAACACTAGTTACCACCATATCAGAATACCCATCACTTGGATATTCCAATATGGCAGTTGGCGTACTTCCAGCACTTGGAATTGTGGGATTCCTAGACACCTCGACAAACTGGATGTCAAGACGTTATAAGGCAATTATATATAGAGATTTATTTGTGCGTTTCACCTAGTGTGTTTAATCAATGAAATATATATTTTTCTAAATGTGTATTATATCATTTTTTAAATATATTTATTCAACATTACTACATTCTAGTTATTTTTAAAAGTCCACAGCACACGCCCATCATTTGTATTAAATTGTCTGTTTTCCAGCAGCTTATTAAGGTTAGTAGTTACATGGAGCATACTGCTGGAATTGTTTTGTTAACGCTAATCCCATTATCTCTAATAAACTCAGTGTGAATGAGCTTTTTTTCTTGAAAACCTTCTTTATGTATAACTTTAAAATGTAATTTCCAACGTTTTATTCTCAAGAGGAAAAAACAATATTACATTTTGTCAAATTTTTAAAAGTTAAAATAATGTTTTTAAAATCTGTATATCTCTTATGTAAAAATATTCCTAAAATATATTATGCTTGGCCAGAAACTGAAATTTATTTTGGTTCAGAGAATAAAATTTGCATTAATTTATTATGATTTACTAATGGGGGATAGTTACAACCTTAAATTATTGTCCATATTTCTAAATATGTTTAAACTGTTATTTTGGAAAATAAAACTAAAAGTTATGTGTCATTATGTTTCAGATAGTGCAGCAAGAAGGCACTCATGTGTCTGAGGCATCCACAAGACCCAAGTCCATGAGTGTTGGTGATGGCATAAAAATAAAGCTTCCTTCCTCCATCCTCTCCCGCTAACCTCGGAAAACATTTCTTCCTCATCTCCAGACTGTTCTATGCCTTCACCTCTTCATCATTGTCCTCCAATTGTTCCTCAGCTCTTGCACCTTCATAGCCACTTTGTCTGGTACCATGAGCCACCCTCTGTCACTTTACTTCAAACTGCCATAACACCCACGAGTGTCCGAACCTATGAGATATTGACATCCTTTCCCCATCCTCCTCTTCTTCCTCCTCCTCTTTCTGTGGTACCACCAACTCATCCTGCAGACTTTCAGTTTGCTCCAGCATGTAGATGACCAGAATGGTGATGCTGATTGATGATTGCATCGTCAGCACAAACCATCTTAGTAGCCATTTCAAAACTATGAAGAAGGGTGCAGAGGTCCTTGATCTCTGTCCACTCTGCAAGCGTCATTTGCACCACATTCGGCTCACTTTGAGTCACTTAGAGTCACTGTATGCGTCATCACGTACTACGCCAGGGCTTGTTGCTGGGGCCACAGTCGCTAAAACATATGTAGAGTGGAATTCCACCGAGTCAGCACATCACATATCAAATAGTTAACCGGTTGTCCGAATGACATTTGTAGTGATGATAGTCGATGAGAACACAGCAACCGTGTCTTGTGCAGCAGCTCATCCAGGCCAGAATAGTGATGTAGGAACCTCAACCAGGTTGAGGACATGAGCCATGCAAGGCACATGTGTAAGTTTGCCCTGGTGTAGGGCCACCACCAGTTTTGTACCGTTATCGCACATGGCCTTCCCTAGCTCCAGGTTTAGCGTAGACAGATATTGCTAAAACTCAGATTGCATACCTGTCCACAACTTTTCAGCTGTGTGACTCACATCTCCAAGGCATTTTAATTTAAAAACTGCCTGACAGCAGAGAGACCTGGCAGCACTGTACCGAGGTGGGGTGGATGCTGTCTGAACTGTTGCAACATTAAATGAGAGCTCAAGGGTGCAGCTGGAGGATCTAGAAGAGGTGGATGAGGCAGAAGCAGTGGATGAAGAGGTACAGGTAGAAGTGTGTCTCAAAAGTTTTGGGGATTCCAAGACTTGGGGAATAGCCCTTTCCCTGCCTGGCCCTGAAGCCACCAGGGTCACCCAGTGCTCAGTGAGGGAGATGCAACACCCTATTTGCTTGTCCAGGTGTCTGTTGTTACATGCACCCTGTCACACACATAGTTTCTCAAGGAATGAGTGATTTTGTCTGCAAAATGCAGTTGTAGCACAGGCACAGTTTTCTTCGAAAAGTAATGGCGACTGAGCAACTGATACTTGGTGGCTGCCATGGTGTTAAAGTAAGTTTCCCTACTTATGAATTTTCAGGAGTTCTATCAGCGCTGGAGAAACTTAAATGAGTTGAGATGTCCAACTGCCATGAGAGTAACCTCCTCCACTTACTGCCCTGAATGCACAGTACAGTGTGGGTGTTCTTCTGGTATCTGAGTCTGATCATCACCACCACCACCCTCGGGAGTTAACATCTGGTGATAAGGGTCTGGAATCTGGTTAGATCATCCTTCCTCCCTCCCCAGATCCAACTCCAAAAGGTTAAGATAATCGGTTCAGATGTTTTCCTGCTCTGGAGTATGTGAATCTTTAGCGAAGATCTCTAATGTCAATGGAATAGAATGTGTGAACATTTCTGCAGAATAGGCTATCTGTGTTTTCCCACAATCAGATGTGCGGTTGGAGAGTTTTGACATGGCATGATACATGAGTCTTCTAAGGGCTCTACTGTTTGTGATGTTGAGGTGAAGGAACAGGAGGACATGTCACTTGATGCAGTACTTGCCATGAACTGTTTTAAAAGCTCTTTGTGGGCTTTATACATATCTCGTATTTCTCTGCTGCTGGCAAACTAATAAGACAAGCCAATGTCAGTATTGCTTTCAGTAAAATTAGCAGTAGCATCTACACCACATACACCTTGAGCACCAAACCTACTTCCCTTTCCAACAATCCTTTACCCCTACTCCTTTCCACCATGACCTCTGGACTTTCCACTCATGTTTTATGTACACAGATTTTGAAACCACTGCAATAAAGAAGATCGCTAAAGATTTTCAATTTATCTGCCTGCTGCTATTGGCGCCCTATGAGACCACTTTTAGATGAAACTGATTTGGCAATAACTGGTTTGAGGCAAAAAAAATGCTTTTTTAGTACAAACTGAAGACTTTGAAAATCACTGGTTAGAGGCTTAACACAGCCTTTTTAGGGGAAACTGAAGGATTTTTTAATCGCTGTTTTGAGGCCAATCACAGCCATTTTATGGGAAACCGACTGATTTGGCAATAACCAGATTGAGGAAAAAAATACATGTTTAGTACAAAGTGTAGAATTTCACAATGACAATTAGAGGCCAAACACAGCCTTTTTATGGGAAACTGACAGATTTGGCAATAACTGGATTGAGCCAACAAAATGCCTTTTTATTACAAACTGAAGGATTACACTATCACTGGTTTGAGGACAAAAACAGCCTTTTCAGGGGAAACACTACGATTTGACAATTCCTTGCTGTATGCAAAAAATGTGCATTTGGCAACTCACACTGATTTAGGTACCACACTTGTTCTCAGCAAAAAATATGCCTATGTCCGAATGGACACTCTCACTGTCCTATTCTATCTAAAAAGTGATGGAGTAGCTATCTATTTGTTTAATACAGATGGAGCAGCACAGAGCCTCAGCAGCACTGTCAATAAGCAGTAAAAAACTGAAAATGGTGATGATGGCAAATGGCAGCTTCTTATATCTAGAGGGACCTGTCTTTGGCAGCTAATGACACAAGTCCTTGTGTCTTCAATTTGTGGATGTTTTATGTGCCCTGATTGGCAGCCAGCCCACAACATCCACACAGAAAGTGACAGGAAAAAAAATCAGACGCTACTCTTAACTGTCCCCACACCTACCCTCATCAAACACATCCAGCCCAAATTTGGCTGGAATAGATTGAAGAGCTCTTGATATCCAAAACATCAGAAACCTCCACAAATAATCCAATTTTGCAAAGTAGATAAATCACTGAATTCATGAATTTATCTAGGGGTGTGTTGAGCATGTTAAACTTGTACATGCTTTATTGAACTTTTTAAAATGTGGATGTGAAAATTATTTTTCTTCCACTAAAATGATGTTTTAGCTCCAAATTTGTCATTTTCACAATGAATAATAGGAGAAAAGCGAACAAATAATTTTTTCACAATTTCTCCCAAGCATGATAATACACCATATGTGGTAAAAAAAAAAAACTGCTGTTTGGCCATATTGCTAGGAAAGGAAAGAGCGCTATTTGTTATTTGGAGTACAGATTTTGCTAAAATAAATTGCAGGTGATATTTGTAAGGCCTCCAAGGTGCTAGAACAGCAGAAAAAAAAGAAAACAAAAATCAAAATTACCCTTTGAGACATTACACCTCTTAATGAATTCATCTACAGATGCATTGACTATTTTGTAAAATGCATGCTTTGATTCTTTTTCCTGTAGACTGGCAAACATGCTAGCCTAGTGCCAACATATTGTGCCCAACTTTGACTTCTGGGAATATTTACCCTGTATTTTGTTAATTGCACTTTACAATAATGCCAAACATGTAGGCGCTGTCACTTGTAGACTGCTTTGCGGTCTCTGAAGTACTCTTTAGTGTGAGTAGTTAACTGGGAGTATATTCCCTTTTGTACCGTAGGGGTTCATTTCAGTTCTGCAGTATGAGTTCAAGTAACTCTGCAGTTGCAGTGTGTATAAGGTGATGGGATTGACTACTCCCCCAGCATTTAAGTGGACCCATGACCTATCACCTGAAGTTGCTGATAGAGTTCTTTCTCTGCATAACCATGAGCTGTGTGGATGTTGTTACAGTTCCTGCTGAAGCTGTCCTGTAGCTTTCCTGGAGATTGCTATCAAATGTGTGAGTTAATGTGCTTATGGTTGTCTCTGGATTATTATTATTGCACCTTTAAAATAATTATTGAAAGCTTCTTGAAGTTTTCAGGTGTTTTTGACACCTGCAGGGTGTAAATTTTGGAAACAGTGGCAGATGTGGCAACACCTGTGAAGTCCAGGAAGCTTACAATATCCGTTTAGGAGAGGTTATTATTATTATGGTATTTTTCATTTTTTGTTTATTTTGTTATTTTTTTGGGAGAGCAAACCTTTATGATTGCAGAGGGTCGTCAGCATGCGAGGCAATCTATTCTACAGTTACAGTATGTGATGGCAATTCTTATAAAAATAGCATATTGGCATTATATGCTCCACATACATAGTCTTAAAGGGGAACTCCAGTGAGAAAAAACTTTTTTCCTGTCCTGCTACACGATGAAGCAGAGCTGTACACTGCAGTTTTAGGATCTATAGATCTCTTATAAATCGATAAAATCATATCTGCTCCTCTGCTTTGACCCCCCTCATGGGACAGAAATTTTTCAGCCTGACAGTCTCATACTGCTGGTGAGAGCAGGAGGTGTGTCGGGGGTGTGGATGCTGGGAGCTGCCGATCATCTTACATTCCAGCCCCCTCACATTTCTGTACAGGGAGGGGGTATGGGAGGGGGTGCGGCCACCGACCCCATGCTCCCACATACAATCATACAATCATGTCCCTGATATACCATCCTATTTGACAGGGAGGTCCAGGCTTCAAATAGCAATCATGTCACCAAGCAGATAGACATACATGCTGTAATCCTCTGCTGTATGATGATGCATAATGTGTACTGTTATTGTGAGGCTGGAAGCAAAGGCAAAGCATTACATTGATCGATTCAGCTCTGCATGGTCTCCCCTCCCCATAGGAACATGGAATCTTCCTATCCCTCCAACTTTTGGATCATCATCATCACTACTCACTGGAATGTAGGACGATCTTGCAGCTCCCAGGGTCCGTGCCCCTGACACACCTCCTGTTCTCTGCTGCTGCATGAAGCTCTCAATTTTCTGTCCCATGAAGGAGGGGGAGATCAAAGGAGCATGTGTGATTTTATTGATTTATAAGAGATCTATAAATCCTACAAATGCAGTGTACAGCTCTGATTTATCATGTAGGAGGGCAGAGACAGTACTTAAAAGTTTTATCTCCTCAGAGTTCCCCTTTAAAGGTCTGTTCACACTGCTGAAACATCATATTATGGATATTGCTTCTTGAAAATGTGCAGTGACTATATTCTGTACCATATATTTAGATAGGACTGTAGCTTACAAAATGCTTAAAAAAGACCAAATGGTCATGCAAAAAAACCAACTCAATGCAGAAAAAGTGTAGAAAAACAAGTAATAAACACATGATAGACGATACGACCACTCCTGATTGTCCCTAGTGTACAAACTGGGAACTGGAAGCTACCTACACAGCAGAGGTCGGCACCCTCTTGAAACGCCAGTTGTGCACCTGCTTTACCGTCTACTGTCCCTTGCTGTTCCTAACACATCCCTGGTCTAATATAGTCCCTGATTAGAGATTTACAATATATCAGCAGATGACAACCTAGCAGTTCACACTTAGGATGCAGCAAACACTGAGTACTGGTAGTCAGAGCAATAAAATGACCAGTTTACTACCAACTGCTCAAATGAGAAGTAGGGTTGATATACACCTTGAATACCGATATCACATGGTAGAAATCAGCACACAATACATGTAAATAAATAACCCACTATATGGTGAAACTTCCAAATAGGGTCTAGAGACAAGAGAATGGGTGTGCAATATCTAAGTGTAGAGAATAATTTCTTAAAATGAGGTTTATTAGTGGTGCCGCTTAACTTGTGATGATCTTGAATTACAGCGTATCGATCCACTAGGGGATTCAGTCAAATCTCCATCCGGTCTGGTCTGCAGCCTGCCTCTGATGTAGTGGGTACTCCATCTGAGGAGGTAAACACCATTCTTCCTTGTTTACTTTTTTGCCTTAAGAGTGTGCCAGAATACATCTCTCATATATGCATTACTTTTCTTAGCACCTCATTAGAGGAGGTGAGCAGACTTGCTGACTCTCCATCTGAGCAAATGTGTAGATGATAATATCCGGACTAAAGGTCTGTGATGCTTCCAGACAGGACAAGATGTGTTCCAATAGGTGAACTTTTTATTAATATGCTTCAGTATAATAGAATTCAGAGTAAGTACTTACTCTGAACACTATTATCCTGAAGCGTATTAATAAAAAGTTCACCTATTGGAACATATCTTGTCCTATCTTGAAGCACCAAAGACCTTTACTCTGGGTGTAAGAAAATAAGAGAGACCGCACTGATGTCTAGGGAAACTCATCACTCTGGTGGTCGTTAAATCCTTGACGCATTTCCCTGTGTTTCATCTGGAGGCCTGATCATATATAAGTCCTAGTCAATGATAGTGGAGGGGACCACCTTGCTCTAAGGCTTCCTAGCTGAAACACGTAAGACTGGGTCCTGTGTCCGGCTATGGGGTCACTAATGCTGCACTGAACTTTTAATCAAGAAGAATAAAACTCTGTGTTTTAAACAATTTCTGTTTCTGCTGTCGCTAGATTGTAACTGTTTCTATCATCCTGGTATATATCCCTCATCCTAATATATGGCTCCTATCCTGGTATATGGCCCTAATACAAGTAAATGGCCCTCATCCTGGTTTATGTCTCTCATTCTGGTAAATGGCCCCCATCTTTGTATATGGCAGTCAACCTGATGTATGTTCCTCATTCTGGTATTTGGCCACCATCCTGATATTTGGCCCTTATTTTGGTATATGGCTCCAATCCTGGTATACATGACCCCTGTCCTGGAATATGACCCCCATCATTTTGCACACATAAATAAATAAACAATTACACTCATCATCAGTCACTCCAATGCAGCACAATGTCCTCTTCTCATGCCAGTATCTGACCAGCATATAAGCATGCAGCAATGACATCACTGTTATACGCCACACTCCCACACACTGTCAGCTGCTAGCATGAGAAGAGTATGTCAGAAGTGATGAACAGTGAGTATAATCATCCATCCAGTGCAGGTTTATTCACTACTCCCAAACTCAGGATGATGTGCATGAGAAGCAATGAATTATCCACTTTTTGATAATAGGGGGCACATGTGATCACCCGCAGGTGCAGCAGAGGTGGGTCATGGCATGTGTCTGCAGTTTAAGAAAATGTAATATGTGCTGCTCCCCCCACCCATCATCCCATCCACCTCTCAGAGCTGGCTCCAGTGCTAAGAGCTGATGGGTGGGGGAAGCAGTGCATATTACATGTTATTAAAGAGCGAACACATGGACAAATGTGATCACTAGCAGACACTGCTGCAGCCAGCTCCTGTCTCTGGTGACCTGCTCCTGCTTTCAGTGACCCACTCCATTACCACTGCTCCCCCACAGCCACACGAAGGTACCGTACGTTAAGACTATAAGACATAGCCCCACTTTCTTACACAATTTTTTGGGAAAAAGGTGCATCTTATAGTCTGAAAGACACAGTATATAGTTTTATTTTTGGTTTGCTATTTTTTCACGCTAAAAATTAAATTTTACAAAAATTTATTTGATTTTGCATTGCTATATTCTGAAAGCTGAAACTTTTTATATCACTTCCGGATGAGCCACATTAGAGCTTATTTCTTGTGCGTGGGATTGGAGTTTTCATTTCTAACATTTTTTTTACAGATTACTTTTCGATCGTCTGTTATTACATTTATTTGGTGTGTTTTTATTATATTTTTACAATGTTTGCTGTATAGAAGTAATAATGTAACAGTTTTATAAACTGTTTTTTCCAGATGCAAAAATACCAATTATGTGTATTTTTTTTGTTTATTTTTGTTTTAACGCAAATGCTGCTGTTCTGCCCATTTAGGCTCAGTAAGAGAGAGCAGCTCCAGTTTGACACTTGTTACAACCTGTGGGATATTATATGCTATCTTGTTTTTGTGTTTAAATAGGTTTCTTCTTGTTAGGTGTCTTCTTCTTTAAGAACAGAGTGCTTTGTTGGACCGCCCTCTCTTTCTCTGTGATATCAGCAGTCATTTCAGATCAGTACTAGTCAAGATTCCACAGAGGCAACCATGTGTTCTCTTGCTCCTGGAGGCTTTTCCTTCTTGTGAACTCCCAACATCCTTGCCAAAGATAACCTGTTTTACCACATCATCATCACATGATTGATGAACCATCACTCACTATTACTCTCCGTTGAACAATAAACAGTCGACTACAGAACCAACAGTCTTTGTGTTTAAAATGCAGAGAAGGTTTAGCTGTATGCTGGAAATCATATTGCCTATATAGTGTACTAAGGCAGAACAGCTGCATTTTTAATTGCCAGATGAGCTTTTGTGACTTTTGTGTGCATGTTTTCTGTGTTTTTTTCTATTTTTCTTACTTACTTAACTTTTCTTTAATTCTTCACTGAGGTTCACTGTGGGACATGAATATTTTTTAATTTGGTCACTCGTTTTATGCACTGCTCTACTCATTTACAGCAGTGCAGACATCTGTCAGTGATTCACTGACTGTGCCTATAAAACCCTGCTTATAGCAAGATCTTACAGGCCACCAAATCCTGGGGTCAGGGTCATCAGCTGATCTCAGGGTACCATGTCAATGATCAGCATCCACGATTACCATTATGGGAGCTGATCCTGCCAAAGGGGGTCTTGTAACCCCATTTTAACTTCTTAGGTACCACTGTAGCGATTAGCAGCTGTATTTAAGAGGTTAATCAGCCCTCATCATCTCCTAATCCAGTTGGGGCTGATTCCCACGAGTGTCAGCTGTCAAATTCAGCTGTCACCCAGGGGATTTTCAGATACAGGGACGCGCAATTCACTTATTCCTTACCATCGTTTGAATACAGGAGTAAGAAATAAGTACCCTTAATTACTGCCATTTTTAAATGTTTCGGTGATTATTAAGGGGTTAAGATTAGTGATGAGTGAACATACTCATTACTATTAATTTCCTGCATGAATAATACGGTATTCAATATACCCAGTACTTGGTGAGTATTACTAGTGCTCGATAGTGAAGTATCGCAAATTATCTGACACAAATTGCCAGCTTCCTTCAGTGAACAATGTGAGCTGACACTCCAGTGAGAGCCTCTTGAATTGAAAGCTCTCACTGGGGGGATAGAGCAATGTGTTGAATGCCTTGAACAATTAAAATAAAAAGCCCACCCAGAAATGATCATTTTATGGCCGACCGTGTGTGGGCGAAGCCCAGCACTATTTAACTTGCATTAGGTTCATTACTCATGATGTGCACTCAAATAGTACAAGGTGCTCTACATGAGTAATCCGAACCCGAATACTTTACTATTCGCTCAAGACTATTTAAGGTCTCAAAGCAAAATAAATGCAGAGCACAACCCCCCCATAAATAATATCATGTGATTTCATGACAATATACCATGACCCACTTGATGGGTTTACTAGTGCTTACTCAGTGTGAAAAGCCCCAGCCCAAGTCAACAAGGCCAAAGAGGATATCAGACGGCACTGGGGACCAAATGAGATGTTGCACCAGTAGCAGGAGAGGTGAGCTGCAAGGTGAGTATTATGTTTTTCACTGTGATTATTTTCTGCAAATTTAAATATTTAAGAATTCAATTAAACGATCACTTCTAACTATTCCACCATCTCTACCTTTACGCCTTGGGGCATTAGTTTTATTCATTTTATAAAACAAACATAAACCATGTTACTGCATGAACCATGTTGATATTCATTGCTTATGTGTAATCATCCCCTACTGGTTAGAAAATTCACAATACCAATAGAAAAACAATTGCAGGATTACAAATGGAAATGCCGTTTTAGTTTTGATCCTTTCCAGACATGTAAGATAAATATCTATAGCTTTGAAGGAAATCCTTTCTTCATACTGTGAACAGAGGATTCACCTGAAATAGAATAATCAGAAGCAACAACATTAAATGAATATTTACATCATCAAGAAAAGAGAATAACCTTGACTTGCTTTAACTTAAATCTAACTTGATAGTTCCTAAATGTCATTGGATGACAATAATCACTCTCTTTTTCAGGGAATAAAAAAGACAATATATTTTCTTTTACAAAAATGTTTAGAATATCTGTTATTTTCCAATCAATATTTAACCCCTTAAGGACTAAGCCTTATTTTGCAATTCTGACCAGTGTGACTTTATGAGGTTATAACTCTGGAACGCTTCAAAATACCCCAGTGTTTCCAAAACTGTTTTTTCGTGACATTTTGGACTTTATGTTAGTAGTAAATTTAGGATGATATTTTCTGCATTTTTTGACCAAAGGGAGTGTTTACACACAGTGCCAGTTCAAAACCATGACGGGTATAGCCGTCATTGGTCAATGCAGCCATTTATAGAAGACTTTTATCTGAGAAAAAAATCATACAATAAATGTTAAAGCACATTAGAACATTTTTAATTAAATTATCCATTACTGTTATATGCTAATTAGTTGTTAAGTGCACCTTGGGGGTGGACAAGTAGTTTGGTTCAATTTCACATGTATATTCCCATCATATTAAATGATAGCAGTTGCTTCACAGGAACCAGACTTAAACCTCACACATGCCCTTTCTGTAAATGTACTAGTTTAGGCCCAAAAAAACTTTTATCCTATAAATGTTCTGCAGCCTTTTCTGAGTGAGTACTTTAACACGTGCAGTAGTTCTAGTGTTAAGGGTGGTTTCAAACTGCCATTTTTCAGCATCCGTGTGAGTCTGACTTAAACAATGCACCTGCATCAGTGGGGCCAGAGACATTTGCGGGTACATCCCGTTGTATACGTTCCCCCGAATCCGGGTGGATGCAGATGTCCACAGGTTTTTCAAGGAGACAAAATCTGCATCTTGTTGCGATGTGGTCTCTGTGAAAAAAAAGTGAACTCCCGGATCCACCTGGATCCAGGACAACACAGGTAAAATCTGAATGGGGGTCTATGAGACATGGATTCATCCGGACTCCAGATCCCGATGGATCCAGATTTCCAGACCATGTGCTATGAAGTGCGCATATGACACGTCCCTCCAGGGTCTTGAAATACTTGGAACCGGACTTTGAGGCTTCATCACTGGGATTACAGGGACTGAGACCCGGCTCTGTGACCCTGGCAGTGTCATTAAAGGTTCGGAGTGGGTGGCTCTCTCTCTTAGGGAAGGGATCTGGCGTGGAGGGTTCTATCTGGAAGGGATAAACTGGATCTGGGGATACTTGTTAATTTTACGTCACACCACCCGCAGGTTGCAGCTATACATGGCCACCGCTGCACGACTGTTCTTCTAGGGGCCGATGGTTGGGAAGCAGCAATGTTCTTAAACCCTCTACGGGTAGGGCTGATCCCCAGGGCAACAAGAGGTACCTGATAGTGATGAGCGAGCATTAAAATGCTCGGGTGCTTGATGCTCGGGTTGAGCATATCGAGATGCTCGGGTTGCTCGACCCGATGCACTGAGACCTTAGACCGAGTGTTGGTACACCCCTTGCAGCAGAAAGTCTAAGCTTCATTTAGCAGTGTATGTGGCAACCGCTTCTAAGTGCACCTGCATAGAAATCTAAAGCTTCACTTTAGCAGTGTATTTGCAGTTCAATGCTGCTGTATATTCGACTGCATCAGTGAATTCGAGTTTAATAAAGCAGCATAGTAAAAAATCGTTTTCACCAGGCGTTACAGATCAGTGACACGCCAATCGAGCTGCGCCGTGGGAGATCGCCGCGGTGCAAACGTGATTATTTTCGAGTTCAGCAATCAGCTTGATCGTTTTAAAATCGGCCGCAGTAATAGCGGTCCTCCACCGGTAGATCAGTCAGCAAGCCGGGAGATCAGCATGCCCGTCTGCGCGTGGGAGATGAGTGTCCAGCGTGTGCCACTGAAAGGTCACCGGGGGGCGGGCGCTCGCATCATTCCCGGCGACGGCAGCCTCTGATCTTCCGGCGATTGGGCACCTGCTGATCTCCCGGCGGTATCTGCGCAGACAATTTTAACACAGCTGGTCGAACAGCTGTTTAATTTTCCCGCACCAATATCACCTATTGGTGTCGGCGTGGGAGATTTAAATAGCTGTCAGATAAGCTGTGTGTAAATCTCCAACACAGACACCGCAGGGAGATGAGCGGTTCCAGCCACCTGGAGATCAGTGGCTGCAAGCAGCCAGGAGATCAGCTGCGCCCGTCACCGGGAGATGAGCGGCGAATGCCACTGATCTTCCAGCGGCGGGTGCTGCTCATCTCCCGGTGGCAACAGCCACTGATCTCCCGGCAACGGGCGCCACTGATCTGTTGGCGGTGTCCGTGTGGGAAATTTAAACACAGCTGGTCTGACAGCTGTTTAAATCTACCACGCTGACATCACTTATTGGTGTTGCATGGGAGATTTAAATAGCTGTCAAGTCAGCTGTTTGTTCCCAGCCACTGGCACGAGCACAGAGCAATCAGGTCTGATATAGACCTGATAGTGCTGTGTGGCCAGCCAATCACTGTAATGCCACAACCAGCATCTCGAGTACTGATTTGCTCGCGCGAGCACTGAGTACTGGCGAGCATGCTCGCTCATCACTCAAACCTGAGTGAGTTGGTAGTGGTGTTTCTGGTGCTTTTGACGCATTAAGAAAGTTCACAGACACAGCAGGTTGCAGTATTTAGATTACTAAAGCATTGTGATTACTTGCTTCATCAGGTAAATAATCATATTTTTGGCATGTTTATTTGAGTCCCCTGACCAGACAGTTTTAATTACAATGGTTTGCCGTTCTGAGTCATACCTTGTTTTGCTGATAAGAAATCTATTTCTTATGGCCGCTTTACACGTCCCAATATCGTTGTCCAACGTCGATAAAAAGTCACGTGGTTCGTGTGTTGCCGCCAATATCGTTCGTGCGTTGTGTGGTGTAAATGACCAATTCAATGCAAGAACGATGCCAAAACGATATTGTTGGGGAATTGTGCAGGCTCTCCAACTGCCCGATATTGGATAGACGATCTGGCAGGATCGTGCTGTGTGACAGCCCAACAACAATTTGGAGCACAACTTCCTCTATTCACTCCCATGTTAAATGATCGTTCCCTGCTTCGCTCGTACAAGGGTGCGTACACATAGCAGTTGTGTTGCCTGCCGATATCTCCCTGTGTGACAGCTCCTATGCGAACTTGGATTACTGCCAAAAATGTGTGCGCTCCCGTGCCGTTGTATCCAATATCGGGATGATATCGGGACGTGTAAAGCGGCCATTAATGTTTTCATCAGATATATCCATTGCCCTTTATGTTTCAATTATACCGGCTAATCCTTTTTTGATCACAAGTTAGATCAATTTTTTACATGCTTGTGTTGTTCCATTTTCTTCATAATGAAATGGTCCTGTTTAATTTCTGTATTATAGTAATTATGTACATCATTGTATACTTGTGTTGACACAGAGAATTATGCCGAATGTGTATAGCAATTTCTTTTACAAATTTGTATATTCAACATATGTGAAGACATGTTTATACAATTACTGATCCTGTATTTTCTTTGTTTCTCTTACATGTAATATGCTATTAGCCTTAAAAATACAGAGGAAAGCCCATCAGGGCTGAACACGTTTTATTTTGGCTTGTTTTTGGACACTGTGAATAAAGACCAACACCTTCTGCATTGATCTCGTTGTGGAACCCTTTTTCTTAATTTTTCTTATCATAACTTGGTGTGCCAGGGTTAATTTCTGATAAGAAGATCTGGAACTGACACGTATTGGTGATCTTAAAGAGGCAGTTTCCTGAATGATGGACTGGCAGGAGTCAGTAAAGGGAGCTGGGAATAGTTCCTGTAAGGTAACCATGTGTATAAAAGGGACTATATATATAATGTCAGGTGGGCATATCCACCATTGGGACAGACTGAGAGTCATTTAATGTTCCGTTGATGTACATATAATTGAGTGTTTATGTTATGTGGTTTATGGCGTAATAAACCAATGATTTTTTGTTACCTAAAAGCTTGCCTGTTTTCGTCAATTCAGCTTCCATTTGAGTATCCCCATACTATTAGTATCTTGCACTCCATTCCTGCCTACATCATTTGTACTGTCCGCAACAGCAATCTCCCCTGAACTAGAGACTATACCTCCCTTTACCTGTGACTGTGACTATATCCCTTGTCCTGGGGTTTCCCAGGGGATCAGCTGCCTCAGTTTACCCTGTGGTCCAGTGGGTCCATTCCTGCTCACCCCCACACCAGCATGCCTAACAGTGTGCTTAGGTCATGGACGCTGCTGGCTCCAATACAACCCAGTTCACTGGCCTGCAACAAGAAGGGACCAATATAAAGGAGCAACAAGACTTTATCCTGACCTATTTGTGGTCAGTATTCTAATGTCTGAATGCACCAACACCTATAGCTCCACCTACAGTAGCATCTACTTCATTAGTAATCCAGCTTCTGGTTACAGGCCCCGCTTGTCTGCTCCTCCACAATTTGACAGTGACATGAAGCAGTGCTGATGGTTCACAAACGAGAGACCCATGCAGTTTGTACTATTGGCCCACCAGCTTTCTTTAGCCAAAGTGGCATTCCTGATGTCTCACCTCAATGGGAATACTCTTGCTTGGATCAATCCCCTGTGGGAGAGAAGAAATCTGGTTACCTCCAATTATTTGGACTTCCTGGAGGTCTTCTATATTGTTTTCAATGAGCTGGTCGTGTCACCTCTGCGGCATCCTCTTTCCTGTAGCTTCGTCAGGGTGGTCTTACAGGTGTAGTTCAATTCCCCACACTCTCCTCTGATTGGGATGAAATAATCAGGTGTTGACGTCCACCTTTTGGGAACATTTATCTGAAAAGATTCAACTGAATCAACTGGAAGGCCATGATACTCCTGTTATGCTGGTTGATCTGATTTTCATGGATACTCAAATCGGCTTCAGGTTTTCAGAGTGATCTTTGGAGGTGACATGAGATAGGGGACCTATACATGTGGCTTCATCCCTCCAAAGGCAGCTGGTTTCCCAATTTCCAGTAGCTGCGCCTGCTCCTGAACCTATGCAGGTGGACTACATTAAGATGTTGGAGCAACGTCGAAAACATCATTGAGCCAAGGTTCTGTTTCTACTGCAGAGGTGCAAAACACTTCATCCATATTTCTCCACTGAGGCTGGGACTTCTTTGACTGGTTTCTGTAGGAGGAGCTACCCTAGGTGAGAACAATTCTCTTCCTTGTTGACCCTGCCCATATCTATATCATATGGAGGTTCTCGGTTCTCTGAGATGGCCCACCTTGATTCCTGATCTGCTGGGAATTTCATTCAACAGGATGTGATAGATCGATACTAGATTCTGATATGACAAAATCAAAAAGTTTCTAGACTGTATCATCTGTCGATGGAGAACTCTCAACATAACCCATACGCTTTGTGTCCGAACCAATGCAGCTATGAGTGGGAGCTGCACATTCTGACATTATTTCTTTTTTGGTACTTTCAAATTTGTTCTGTCCACTTCTCCTTGGTCAGCCTTGACTCTGTACCTATGAGCGTGCTCTTTAGTGGAAATCAAGAGAGGTGCTCCATTGGGGGCTAAATTGCTATAAGAGGTGTTTTGTTTTTTGGGGGGTGGAAGGAATCTGCCGGAAAGATACTCAAGTTCTACATAGACTTATATTTTTAACTGAAATCAAGCTCATCCGAGCGTTGGACCCGCTCGATTCGACTAACGAGCAATCGGGCACTTTAGTTCTTGCTCATCAAATCATCATCATTACATTGAAATTGAACTTTTTCACAATAAATATGTAAATTTGAGTTAATTAGGAAATTAAATGTTGAAATATTGGAAGTGTTATTGTTATTGTATGTGGTCAAAGCTGGATTATTTAATTGGACAGTGGTTTTCCAAGGACAGTATTTCTATGTGTCTCTAGATACCATATTATTTGTGTTCAGCTGTAGTATAAATACAGTAGCAAAATACCAAGCTCTACTTCCAGAAATGTCATTAGACATTGATGCTTGAAACCTCAGGGAATGACTGAATGTAACAGCAAATTCAATCTGTATCACACAATGGAGTGCATTTTCCGTGCCTCATGTTTCTGAATAACACAGTTAATTGATTGTCAAGGACAGTTATTTCAAAAGAGATAGACATTCTAATAAGTGTCCTCCCCAAAAAAAGAAAAAAAATAACACACTCATAATAGTTTTCTCACTTTAATTCTATGAACCTCTAGACATGGATTAGATGTTTCTAACATTCTTACAGCTCCTAGTGATTTTTTTTATATTTTCCTAGATAGATGCCTTTCTGTACTTTGGCATACATCAAAAGCTTTACGAGTCAATTCAATTGCTTGCATTTGAAGATATATGCCCTATCATCACCTTACAAATGCTCTAAGTCAGGCACTTACAAAGAAGCTGTAAATTACATGAAACTAATGAGTTTTAACAAGTAAATCTCCCATTGAGTGCTTCATTTGTACATCTCTAAGTTGCAGCAAAGAACAAGGTATTTAAGGAGCTACTGGAAATCGTCCTAATTCGTTTAGACAAGGTATTTTTGCCCCCACTGTGTCTATAATATAGCAATACAGTGCAGGGAGTTCATTTCTACCAATTTCTATTTTCTGGACCTATCTACCACAGTAAACCTGACTGCCTCACTTCTTGTATATTCAGAAGGATCTTATCAGACTTTCACTAGAGCTTTTGTATATGTGGCCTTGCATGTACTATAAAGCTTGTTTCAGAGAGAGGTTTTCCTGCAGCCTTACATTAAGCGTAGTAAAAAACAGAACGGATTTCATAAACTTTACAAGCATTTTTATATGTCTTGAAATGGGAACATGCCTGGAAAAAATGCCACAGATAGAGCATGCTTCATTTTGAAAACAAATTGGCAAAGAACCAAAAGCCCACTTATGTGTAAAGAAAACTCTCCCCTTCTACACTGTTTAAAAACATTTCTATGTCCCTTGGCTTACAGCATATTTCACTATTTCATTGAATGGCAAATGCATAAAAAAAAGGAATTAATATGCTGCAAAAAAATTCACAAGTAGCATTTCAATATTTACAAAAAAGAAAATATATCCTAAATAAATCATAAAAAAATGTGAAAAAAGAATACTCAGGGCCGCTTCATACTGCGGCACGATCCGGTCCTGTCCGGGAGGACCCAGACAGCTGCGGACCAGATCAGCACACAAGACTTGGGGGCTATTATGCCCTCCGGTCTGGTGTGCAGAGCACGCAGTTCCCGCTGCTGATAAGTCAGGACCAAGGGCGCCGCGGTCCTGACCTGTCAGCAGCTGCAGTTGCGTGCACTGCACACCAGACCAGAGGGCATGATAGCCGATCTCTTAAAGTTGGAGCCACATGACAAATGCCTTTTCAAGGGGGACATAAATAATCTTGTCCACAAATATTGTCTGAAGTACCCCTTGAATTCAACAGTAGTCTGTGAAAAAGACTTGGCTGACGGGGAATACCTTAATTTCTTTAATGTCCAAAATATAGTTTTTGGGTTGCCATGTTGGCAGACACTATGGCTTGTTGCCATACATTTTGTTTTGTCATTTTTGGCAAATTTGTTTCCATGGACCTCATCCAAATAGGATGCTTTTGATTTATTAACCAAAAAAAGTTTATGTTGAGCCTTTTTGGCGTTCAATCGAGTATACAGAGGCCAGTAAATATGTTTGTTGACTCAAACAAAAACAGTTGTTGTACGTTTCCTTGGTACACCTCATGAATAACTCATGTAGTATCTTTAATGTAATGGTTGGTTTATTATAGGACCTTCAATATAATGGATAGCCCCGTACAAGTAAGTGTGCAATATGTTCACACACAACGCAGGGCAAAGACACAAATTTGGGGATTGGTGTAATTTCAATCACAAATACATAATTGTGTGTAGGGCACATTTTCAATGTGTGGGGTTGCTACGGGACCAAATCTGCAGTTAGCTAGTGCAATACTGTGGGTGGCGCCTACATGGTGCAAAAAAATAAGTCCACAATAACAACATAATGTGAGCCACCCACATGTAATGAGCCCCAGACACCAAGGTTCAATGGTTGGCCAAAACACAGACATTGTAAGTTGGTTTGTACAATGTAGTTGCTAGTTAATGTGTACTTATACTGTATGAACCCTAAATGATATATGTGTGACATGTACAAGAGTTTAAACAACACATACCATGGTTCTGAAAAATTGAATACAAACAAAAGCAAACAGCAAATCGCTGGGTAACATGTTGTCTGTCAATACACAACACAAAAGTTAAGAAACAAGGTATTCTGGTAATGCTGACCAAAGAATGAAAAGAACAAATACTTAACGACCATTATGGCATCTTACCTCACGCATGAAGTGATTGCAAAATTGGTCACATACTGTACATGCATGGCTGCCAGCGGTGCACGCACATTTGGCTGTTGGAGCCCCAATAACGGTGAGTACCATTTATAAGGGTCTACATGACTTGGGTTTTGCCTAGATACATAATTATGTAGACAGACACATGACTTCATGACACTGTCTACATTGTGTGGGTGGAGCTGTATGGTGCTCAACTGTACCCGCCACTTTGAAGCCAATATGCCAAACGCATACTCAACATATTGTCGTGCCCGGTTTAACCGTATATTGAAGTTACACTTTAATAGTCAAAGGCAGATCCAGAGCCAGTATATTCCTGGTAGAATGTGGGATCAGCTCCTGAGTATTGATGAGTAGACCCTTGATGAAGGTAACAATATCAGAAAAGACAATATGGTAATTGTTATTAAAATCCTATATACTATCCTAAAAAATCAAGGGTAGAATCACATGATGTTTTCCAAAGGTTGGTGAAAAAGGAACTCAAAGAGCTGGAGTCCTCTGTAAGACCCAAACAACAGTCCAGCAATTTGTCTAAATCTGAACACAAACCTATCACTGAGCTTCAAAACACTATAGTTGTGCGGAAATTGAACAAGGGAGGCTGAGTTGTGGTATTGGATGCTGATTTGTATGAGAAGCAAGTAATGGAAATACTAAATGTTGGCTAAACATATAGAAAAATGCAACCTAACACTACTGAAATTTGAAAAGTGAAATTATCTGAACTTATACAGGGTGGTGTGAACAGTTGTTTAATTTAATAATCGTACATCAAAATTCTTGATTAACAATAACAGTTATATAACTATTTTTCATTGTCTACCCAAACTAAACAAGGAGGTTTTTCCCCCACTCCTTCATCCTATAATTTTGGGATCGGGTCTATTTGTGAGAACTTTTGTGTTTTGGTAGATCGGCTTCTACAACCATTAATGCTCCATTTGCCTGGATATCTAAGAGATGGCACTTCTTTTTAACAGACTTTTGACTAGCTAGAATGAAAGAGTGAATTTAGCTTTATCTCTTGTGATATAATTGGTTCATATTCCTCCAGCCCTCCTGATTGCTTTTTTATAGAACTCCGAGCCAGAGAGCTTATGAGCCAGAGTTAAAGGAGTTACCGTATATACTCGCGTATAAGCCGAGTTTTTCAGCCCAAAAATTGGGCTGAAAAGTCCCCCCCTCGGCTTATACGCGAGTCAATCGGTATATACTGTGGGGGGGGCTGTCACCGAGGTCTTGAGGAGGCAGGAGAAGGCAGGGGGAGGCTGCAGTGACAGCGGGAGGTCACATGATGCCGCTCATTAAGTGCTATGAATATACACGGCATCCCCCTGTCAATCAGCGCCAGGGGGAGCCGTGCATATTGCACTTTACTGACTGTATTCAGCCTCCCCCTGCTGGCACCCACCCATCACTGTACAGGGCTCCCCCCCATCACGGATCAGGGCTCCGGGATCAGGGCTCCCCCCCATCAGGGATCAGGGCTCCAGGATCAGGGCTCCACCCCCATCAGGGATCAGGGCTCCGGGATCAGGGCTCCCCCCATCAGGGATCAGTACTAATGTGTGCTCCTGGCTCCCCCCGCACCGATCATCTCACCCGTCTTCTTTCAGCCACAGACTTCCACCGGTACGCTCGTTCTCCCTGTATGCCGGACGGGCGCATGTGCAATGACGTCATGCACCGCGCACAGCAATAAGCCGGCATACAGGGAGGACTAGCGCGTACCAGAGGAAGCCCGTGGCTGGAAGAAGACGGGTGAGATGATCGGTGCGGGGGGAGCCCGGTGCTGAGAGCAGTGCGGGGGCGGGGGCGGGGGGGGGTGATCCCGGATCCCGGAGCCCTGAGCCCTGGGGGGCCTATACATTGATGGGGGGGTGTGCAATGTGACAGCAGGGGAGAGCTGTTAACCAGTGCTGAGGTCCTGTATACCACACTGCTGAGGTCCTGTATACCACACTGCTGAGGTCCTTTATACCACACTGCTGAGGTCCTGTATACCACACTGCTGAGGTCCTGTATACCACACTGCTGAGGTCCTGTATACCACACTGCTGGGACCTGTATACAGCTGTGACCTGTATACCACACTGCTGGGAGCTGTATACTGCTGGGACCTGTATACCATACTACTGGGACCTGTATACTGCTGGGACCTCTATACCACACTGCTGGGAGCTGTATACTGCTGTGGCCTGTATACCATACTACTGGGACCTATATACTGCTGGGACCTGTATACCACACTGCTGGGACCTGTATACTGCTGGGACCTGTATACTGCTGTGTCCTATATACCACACTGCTGGGACGTGTATACTGCTGGGGCCTGTATACTATACTGCTAGGACCTGTATACTGCTGGGACCTGTATTCCACATTGCTGGGGGGCTGTATACCAATGCTGGGGCTGTATACCACTGCTGGGGCTGTATACCACTGATGAGGGGCTTGTATACCAGTGCTGGCGGCAGCTGTATAGTAGTTAGGGGCACTCTATACCAGTGATGGCTGCTATATACAGGGATGGTGGGCTATTTACCAGTGATAGGGGGCTTTATAACAGGACGGTGGTCTGCTGCATTGGCAGTTTACTGTTTCTATTTGAAATAAAAGTTCAACATTTTTTCGTACCTATTTTCATTTTTGAAATTTTTCAGTACCGGTAGCTGCTGCATTGTCCACCCTCGGCTTATACGCGAGTCAATAGGTTTTCCCAGTTTTTGGGGGTAAAAGTAGGGGGGTCGGCTTATACGCGGGTCGGCTTATACACAAGTATATACGGTAATTTTGCATGCCGAGGGCTTTCTATTAAAAAATATTTGTTTCATGTTCAATAGAAATTAGTATCTTCAAGTGAAAAGAGCCCCCATGGGATCATATTTCTCACCAACACTCGCAATTTTGTTTGTTGGTGGGAGAATTTCTATATTTTTTCTTCCAAAAATCCTTGAATAGCGTTCATGACCTGGTTTGGTCGCTATGTGGACAATATGTTAATTTTGTGGTCCGGTGACATGGCAGCTGTACCGGACTTTATGATGTATGTAAATAAGAACTCCTGTAATCTCAGGTTGCGGCACAAAGGTCCTGATCAAAAAATTGAATTCTTAGATATTTTTCTTAAAGGTGGATGATGATAATAAAAAGGTAGAAAGTTCTGTGTACAGAAAAACTATTGGCAGCAACACAGTCTTACAAGACGACAGCTGCCATCCTAGGCACACAATTGCTTCAGGTCCTTATGGAGAATTCACCAGAGCAAAACGCATTTTTTCTGGTGAGCAGCTGTTTAAAAATGAATGTGTCCGGATAAAAAATAGGTTAGCTGAAAGAGGATATAAATATAATAATACTTCTGAAGTATTTAGTAAAAATGAAAAACTTGAGAGGACATTTATGCTAATTGGAAGTAATAGTCATAATAATAATATAAATAACATGAATATAAACAGGGACACAAGCAAAAATGAGTCTTCTGTTCGGAACAACAAAAATTCAAACAGCATAATTACATTCAGTACAGCATACAATTTGAAATACAGTAAATAAGTACCGTATATACTCGTGTATAAGCCGAGTTTTTCAGCCCAAAATTTGGGCTGAAAAGTCCCCCCCTCGGCTTATACACGGGTCATATACGGGGGGGCTGTGTCCCGGGGGCTGTGGAGGCTGGAGGAGGCGGGGGGGGCTGCTGTATGAGCGGCCCCGTCACGTGGGGCCGCTGATTATATATGCACTGCTTCCCCCTGTCAATCAGCGGCAGGGGGAAGCAGTGCATATGCCCCCCCAAAAGCTGGCACTGTCCCCCCTTGTAAGGGCCCCCCCCCCCGCTGCTTATACATTACCATCCCGGTGTTCTGATCGGCGCCGCTCCTCGGTGCTGCATCTTCATCCTCCGCGCTGGCTGCATCCATCCGGGTTCTCCGGCTGTCGCAGCGATATGACGTCATCGCGCAACCGCCGGAGAACCCGGATGCAGCCAGCGCGGACGGGAGGATGAAGACGCAGCACCGAGGAGCGGCGCCGATCAGAACACCGGGATGGTAATGTATAAGCAGCGGGCGGGGGGGCCTTACAAGGGGGGACAGTGCCAGCTTTTGGGGGCTGTTGGTACCCCCAGGGGGCTGCTGGGTACCCCGTGGGGGCTGTTGGTACCCCCAGGGGGCTGTTGGTACCCCCTGGGGGCTGTTGGTACCCCCAGGGGGCTGCTGGTACCCCCTGGGGGCTGTTGGTACCCCAGGGGGCTGTTGGTACCCCCAGGGGGCTGCTGGGTACCCCCTGGGGGCTGTTGGTACCCCCTGGGGGCTGTTGGTACCCCCAGGGGGCTGCTGGTACCCCCAGGGGGATGCTGGGTACCCCCTGGGGGCTGTTGGTCCCCCCTGGGGGCTGTTGGTACCCCCTGGGGGCTGTTGGTACCCCCAGGGGGCTGCTGGGTACCCCCTGGGGGCTGTTGGTACCCCCTGGGTGCTGTTGGTACCCCCAGGGGGCTGTTGGTACCCCCAGGGGGCTGCTGGGTACCCCCTGGGGGCTGCTATATGTACCCCTGGGGGCCTGCTGTATACCACTGGGGCTGCTGTATACTACCACTGGGGCTGCTGGGGCTCCTGTATACTACCACTGGGGCTGCTGTATACTACCACTGGGGCTGCTGGGGCTCCTGTATACTACCACTGGGGCTGCTGGGGCTCCTGTATACTACCACTGGGGCTGCTGGGGCTCCTGTATACTACCACTGGGGCTGCTGGGGCTCCTGTATACTACCACTGGGGCTGCTGTATACTACCACTGGGGCTGCTGGGGCTCCTGTATACTACCACTGGAGCTGCTGGGGAATCTGTATACTACCACTGGGGCTGCTGGGGCTCCTGTATACTACCACTGGGGCTGCTGGGGAATCTGTATACTACCACTGGGGCTGCTGGGGAATCTGTATACTACCACTGGGGCTGCTGTATACTACCACTGGGGGGCCTGTATACCACACTGCTGGGGGCTGTATACCTGTGCTGGGGTCCACCCTCGGCTTATACACGAGTCAATAGGTTTTTCCAGATTTTTGGGGCAAAAGTAGGGGGGTCGGCTTATACACGGGTCGGCTTATACACGAGTATATACGGTATTAGAAATAAATTTATTCCAGTTTTGCCTCATAATATACCTCTCCATAGCGTTCTATGCCTAGGACATACCGTAGATGTGAAACAAAAAGAGGAAGGTCTATTGGGCATTTAGTTTCCCCAGTTTTTTTAAACATTGCTGTAAAGGAAACCTGGTAAAAATAGGTGTTTTTTTAAATGTGGGGGGAAGAAATGTAATGCCTGCCATTGCTAAGATGGCCATACAGTGCCATACAGTGGATGATACATACAGTGGATGATACATTTAAAATCTATTGTTTTATTAATTGTGATACAACACATATAATCTACTGTGTGGAGTATATAGAATGCAAAGTTAAGCTAGGGTCACACTTGCAGATTTTTCATGCTTTTTTGGAGACCTGCGTTTTTAAAAACGCATGTAAAAACGCACCCATAGGCCCCCATGTAAAAAACACATGCCCTAATAGCAAAAACGCATGCCCTAATAGCAAAAATGCATGCCTAAAGTGCGATGTATTTTTGGAACGCGTTTTTGCACTTATGCGAGTAGCTGCCTTCAAAAACGCATGCAAAAACGCATGGTACATTAGTACCATTTAGTAGCATCCAAAAACGCATGCGTTTTCCATAGGAGCCCATGTTAAAAAAACGCACTTTTTTTGGGTGCTGATTCGAAAACGCATGGAAAAACTCATGGGTGCCTTAATGCACCTAAAAAACGCATGCAGAAATGAAAAAAGCATGCAGAAACGCATGCTTATTTTTAAGGCACCAAAAAAACTCATGCCAAGTGTGACCCTAGCCTTAGATATATTTGTTGTACTAGTAGAAAGATAAAAAAAGGCTAGGGTCACACTTGGCATGAGTTTTTTTGGTGCCTTAAAAAAAACCATGCGTTTCTGCATGCTTTTTTCATTTCTGCATGCGTTTTTTAGGTGCCTTAAGCCACCCATGCGTTTTTACATGCGTTTTTGAATCAGCACCCAAAAAAAGTTAATTAACTTTTTTAGAAAACGCATGCGTATTTTTAAAATGGGCCCCTATGGAAAACGCATGCGTTTTTGGATGTTACTAAATGGTACTAATGTACCATGCGTTTTTGATGGCAGCTACTCACATAAGTGCAAAAACGCATGCCAAAAATGAATGGCACTTTAGGCATGCGTTTTTGCTATTGGGGCATGCGTTTTTTACATGGGGGCCTATTGGTGCATTTTTACATGCATTTTTAAAAATGCAGGTCTCCAGAAATGCATGCATTGCATGAGGGCCTATGGCCTTGTTCACACACCTATGCGTTTTTTTAGCACTTAGAAAAACTGATCAGTTTTACTAAGACTGCCAAATAGTGTCCCCTGTGGGTCTGAAGTGTTTTTGAAGTTTTTGGACTTAGTCATTTTTCACCAAAATGCACGTAAAAACGCATGCGTTAACGCATGGTGCCTATATGTGCCATTTAAAAACTCATGCGTTTCCCATAGGGCCCCATGTTAAAAAAGCGCATGCGTTTTTTTACAGCACACAAAAACACTGCATGCAGCGTTTTTTGAAATGTGGGAAAAAAACGCAAGTGTAGCTAAAAACGCATTTACACTTAAATGTACCATGCGTTAACACATCTGCGTTTTTGAAAAACAGCAAAAAAACGCAGAGTGCCAAAAACGCAGGTATGTGTGAACAAGGCCTATGGGTGCGTTTTTACAAGCATTTTTGAAAACGCAGGTTTCCAAAATGGCATGAAAAAACTGCAAGTGTGACCCAAGCCAAAGACAGATTGCAAAGCATGTTTCTAAGGCAAGGGTCACACTTAGCATGAGTTTTTTTTTGGTGCCTTAAAAAAAGCATGCATTTCTGCATGCTTTTTTCATTTCTGCATGCATTTTTTTTAGGTGCCTTAAGCAACCCATGCGTTTTTACATGCGTTTTTGAATCAGCACCCAAAAAAAGTTCATGAACTTTTTTTGGTGCTGTTTTAAAAACACATGCGTTTTTTTAACATGGGCCCCTATGGAAAACGCATGCGTTTTTTTAACATGGGCCCCTATGGAAAATGCATGCGTTTTTGGATGGTATTAAATGGTAGTAATGTACCATGCGTGTTTGCATGCATTTTTGATGGCAGCTACTCACATAAGTGCAAAAACTCATGCCAAAAACGCATGGCACTTTAGACATGCGTTTTTGCTATTAAGCCATGCGTTTTTTCTACTAGGGCATGCGTTTTTTGCATGGGGCCTATGGGTGCGTTTTTACATGCGTTTTTAAGAACGCCGGTCTCCAAAAAAGCATGAAAAACTGCAAGCGTGACCCTAGCCTAACATCAACAATAATAATGTTAATTATTCAGGAGTGACAAACCATTTCTTGGAGAAACATGGGGGCTTAATTAAAGATATGAGATTTTTTTGGAATCGAACAGGTAAATTTTCCCAAACGAGAAGTGGCTGTCAGAAAAAAAATTCACAAGGGAGGCTTTTTGGATAATTAGATTAGATACAAAATATCTACATGGAACAAACAATAAAAAAGATACTATGCTTATTAATGAAATTCTGGAAATTCCTGTACAGTATTATGTGGTATCTGTGTCAGGGAATGTCTTACGGCCCCTTTACACACACCAACTTCTGTGACCAACTTCTGAACAGATCTCTGGTTGCAGTGAAATCATGGACACATTGTTACATTTGTACACAGCCACAAAATAGAACAATGTGTCCATGATTTCACTGCAACCAGAGATCTGTTCAGATGTTGGTCACAGAAGTTGGTGTGTGTAAAGTGGCCCGAAAGGCCACTTCACACACACAGATATCTGAGTCCAATATCTGTTCAGAAGTTGGACTCAGATATCTGTGTGTGTGAAGTGGCCTTTACTTTTGCTGTAGAATGTCTGATAAATTGCAATAAGGTGTAAAGGAATCACTCATTAATTACTGTAATTAACTTCACCTGTATTTCACAGAGTGTTTTTTTTTTAATATGAATGTTAATAAAGGCTGATTTTATTTTTATAATTCCTGCAATTTTGCCTAATAATTTTCTTTCTCTTTTTCACTGCAATTCGACACTATTGCAGTATATTGTGAAAATGGTCTCACACGAACCCTAGCCTCAGCTGCAATGGCAACCTAGTGCCACCACATGATTTTGTCATTGGGGGCAAATGGGAACCCAATAGGAAGTAATCCCCAGCTCCTTTTATTACTGTAAAAGCTAGATCCAAAGCCAGTATTTTCCTGGTAAAATGTGGACTCAACTCCCGAATATAGATGAGCAGACCCGTGGATGTTCGAGTTCTGAAAGTAAAGAATGTTTGTACCGTGTTAGCCAGCAGATAGAAACATATTAGAATCTGAGAGTCCTCAATGGTTGATACCTTTTAATGGCTAACTAAAAAGATGGTAAGAAAAAGTAAAGCAAGCTTTCGAGACACTAAGGTCTCTTCATCAGGCTAATAATTACACAATTCAGAATTTGTGTCATTATTAGCCTAAGGCGGCCGTCACACGCAACGATATATGGTTAGATATCGCTTGCACGTGCCCGATTATACATCGCTCGAATGATGTCTGTGCGTGTGACGGCACGACACGACCAACGAGAAATGATCAGATCGTTAGATCCAGATATCAGATCCAGACCTCATATCAGACGATGTCGGCTCAGTGGATAAACACAATTGATGTGTGTAAACGAACGATATCGTTCGAAAATTGTGAATTGAGCGATGCAGAAATCTAGCACAGAGGTGTGCCGAGTATTCACCTGTGTCACGCCTCCTCAGTTGTGATTCGTTAACCCTCATGCGTTACGATTGTCTGGCGCAACCTCAGATACTATTGGTGGAAGCTCCTGCGTTCCCACTGGTTGTTCGGTCACAGGGCGCCATTTTGGAAGAGCTGTCACTTCAGCACTACACATAGGCGCCATTTTGCATCATCATGACTTGTGTCTTTCAAATTACGGCCCCACACAAGTGCGCAAAGCTAAAAAATTAAACTATGTTATGGGCTCAATATAGTATGCACACTGTCATACACCGCAACGATATTGCTGTACGTAGCGCACAACGTTGCGTTACGCCACGCCGCCTGGTTATTGGCCCCTAGGTGTCGCATAAGTGTTCGGATTGTGCACGGCGCACAAGGGGGATGGCGCTTTCTACCTTTCGGTAGTGGCATGTAAGGTTTTTTGGATAGCAGTCCGTGTTTACACATGTACATTGAGATGCACATCACAGGACATTCGGTAAATGAGGCCGCCATGTTTGCAAGGACATCTGACCAATGAGGACGCAGTACTGGCCACCAATGATGGAGTGAGGGGCGCGGCTTCTAAACCATGTTGCACGCCTATGTGCTCCAATTTACCTTCAAATACGCCCATATTTTCCCCTACATCATTTACGACGCTTCTGTGTGACTGTTTGATAACGATGTGCACAGATAATAAGTAGATCACTCATATGATCGCTGGATCGCTGCATCGGGGAGTCGGATGAGCGATGTCTGTGCACGTAACGTAACGACGATCGATCACACACATCGTACGGACGATGTGCAAATCCGACATCGTTTCTAACATCGTTGTCTATATTGTAGCGTGTGACGGCCGCCTAATGAAGAGACCTTAGTGTCTCGAAAGCTTGCTTTACTCTTTCTTACCATCTTTTCAGTTAGCCATTAAAAGGTTCCAACCACTGAGGACTCTAAGATTCTAATATTGTGCAAGTTCTGAGGGTTCAGCCAGGCTTTTTTTTAAAGTTCTGTTCTTGACCCAAGCTTGACCTGAACCTCGTGGAAGTCACTAGTTGTGCAGTTCTGCTCTACACCCACATACAGCCAGCCATAATCAAAGCTCAAACTTTTTTTTTTAGCGCTACTTCCGATATTACTGATTTTATGCAATCAAACACTGTGAAGGCCACTTCACACACACAGATATCTGAGTACAATATCTGAACAGATCTCTGGTTGCAGTGAAATCATGGGCATATTGTTCCATTTTGTACACAGCCACAAAATGGAGCAATGTATCCATGATTTCACTGCAACCAGAGATCTGTTCAGATATTGGACTCAGATATCTGTGTGTGTGAAGTGGCCTTAATCACCTCGCACTGGGCCAAGAACCAATTGTACCCAAGCACAGCGATACTTGCTCCGGTGATATGTGTGTATATAAGAACCCGAACACTGAAAATGTTTTTGAATTCTGTGTTCAGTATGAACTCAGAACTTTAAGGGCCGCTTTACACACACCAACTTCTGTGTCCAACTTCTGAACAGATCTCTGGTTGCAGTGAAATCATAGACACATTGCTCCATTTTGTGGCTGTGTACAAATGTAACAATGTGTCCATGATTTCTTGCAACCAGAGATCTGTTCAGAAGTTGGACACAGAAGTTGGTGTGTGTAAAGCGGCCCTAAAGTCCAATTTGCTCATCTCTACCCCTGAACCTGCTCCATACACCCACACCCAACAAGTGCCATACATCTATAGTATCTGTCAGAAAGAGAGGTTAAACTACTTTTCATCATTTTAAAATGTTACATTTAAGATATATAGCATATTTCCTAACCCAATAAAATTCTTTCCTCTGTGCATGCAGGAACAAAACGAGTCTCAAAATATTGAGGTATCTTGATGTATATGAGATATAGAGTATTTTATACTATTGGTTAGTCATTACAAACTTTATAGATGTATTATTATTGAGTGCAATATTTCAAGGTAATGTCCCAAAGCGCGTTAATTTTTATCACTATAGGCACTGTAATATTGCTATTGCTTCTGAATTAAGATACCGTAACAAACTTCTACCAAAGTGCGATAAAATATTTTCACTTGATCAATTTAAACACTGCAGCAATTTTTAGCTTGTCATAATGTAGCCATTTACTGACTGAGACAATATTGAATGATAAAATAGTTACATTTCCAAGATTATATTGTTTAAAACCAATTGTACAACACACTAATCTTCGCTTGAAAGGGTGATTTTATGGCTTCATAACATCCAAACATTGTAAATGTAATATTTAAACCACTAATGCATAGTGTGAAGTATTGTTAGTACTTTAGATTTGGCAGTTAGCACATTTTACCTCTGTAAGGGTATCTAGGGAAAGCTTAAAAGCGTTATACAGTTCTGTAAAGGTGGTAAAATTAATGTATTGTTTGCCATAAGGATGAACTACAGTAAATCATGTATTCAACTTTTAATATTCATACACTTTTATTTCAGTTTATGGGTCTGTTCATTTACAGCTTACTGTAATACGACCAGGATATGTATAATAAAGCATCACGTTGGCTTATCATCATAATCATAACAACACAACATAAATCTCTGCTAAAGTGCAGACCAATATGTGTTTATATGAAAGAAAGTTTTTACATCTATTCATTCTTTCTTATTATCAGCATATTGCTTCTCAGTTATTCTTTTACTGTAATTTAAATGATAAAAATCATTTAGATATTTATGTAAACATTCAGCTTAATTTTCTTAATTCATTTTCATTTTTTCCTTTGTGTATATACGGTATATATTTACAGTATATGTATATGTTTTCTGCATGCTTTCACACTGGCGTTTTTGCCCGGATCCGGACAAAAAAACGCATCTGCCGCAAATGCCGCCAAACGGCTTCACTTGCGGCACGCTTGTGGCATACCCCATGCATTGTCTATGGGGCTTGTGGTAAGTGTGCGGCAGATGCGGCAAGTGCAGTTTCAGCAGTTGCGGCAGATGCGGCCACATAAAAAACGCGGTCAGCGGCGTTTTTTTTCGCGGCCACATCTGCCTTAACTGCCGAAACCGCACTTGCCGCGTCTGCCGCACACTTACCGCAAGCCCCATAGACAATGTATGGGGCTTGCCGCAAGTGCCGCTGTTAGGCGGCACTTGCGGCAGATGCGTTTTTTTTGTCCAGATCCGCCGGACCCGGGAAAAAATGCCAGTGTGAAAGCACCCTAAGTAAAGTATAGATTATTTATTATTTAACAGCCTTCAGCTCAGTCTCGAGACATGACGCCTTGATGGATAAACACTTTGTAGGAAGATTGATCATGAGTGAGCCTAGATAGGTCCACCAGGGTCTTCTCAACTGTTATCTTGACTGTATCAACACTTTAGGTTGCTGGTCTTCCTCTTCACCCTGTACCTTCTATTCTTCCTACCATAATGTCTTTCTCTAGTGACTTTTCTCTTCATATGTGTCCAAAGTAGACAAGTCATAGCTTGGTGATCTTTCCTTCAAGTGACACGTCTGGCTTGATTTGTTTCAAAATTGATTTGCTTGTTCTTCTTGCCATCCATAGTATTGCTAAGGCGGCCGTCACACGGTGAGATATCTTTAGCGATATTGTAAGCGATCACGTGCACGCGCAATCGCTTACAATATCGCTCACATCGCTGGTGAGATGTCACACAGACAGACTCACCAGCGATGTGGAGCAGCGATCTCGCTCGTTACTATGGTACACATCGGGTAACTAGGCGCCGCGCGTCGCTTAGTTACCCGACGTGTACCATAGTTACCATCTCCCAGCATAGGCGCGATCGCTGGGAGATGGATCATCGTGGTGTCATACACCACGATGATGCAGATCGTTGCATCGTTCATCGCTAGATCTGAGAACCGAACCTCAGATCAGCGATGTCACGATCAAGCGATTTACCATCGTAAATCGCTTGATTACATGCAACGATATCTTGCCCGATATCGCTTAAGCGATCAAAAAGGAGATCGCTTAAACGATATCGGGCAAGATATCGTTCCGTGTGACGGCCCCCTAACATCCTTCTCCAGCACTACATTTCAAAGGTGTTGATTCTCCTTCTTGCTTGTTTCATTATCCTCCATGTACAATAAAGTAAAATATAAGATATTTAACCCCTTCACCTCCGGGCGATTTTCCAGGAATGGTCTGTTTGGGTCCATTCTGCACTAGTCATTAAACAGAAACTGTGGTTTATGTGGGATTTTCTCTCCCTTCTGGTTCTCTCCTGGGTCTAACCCCAAATTATCCTGAGATTTCTACATATATCAGTAATCACTATGCCCAGTAGCTTCCCTGGTCCCTTGGAAACCCTTTCCCATGCAGCTGTGCTTTTGAAACTTTTGAAACTGTCAGTATGTTACTGGCAGTTTTGCAGGAATTGCCCATTATTTTGAGCACAGCCAAAATTGCTCATGCGCCAGGCGTATTGAGGGATTTCCGGTGACCACGGCTTCCTGTTGGTGGCGGCCTGTACAATGACATCTGGGGAGGAGTTTCATCCTGCAGGCCACCTCCAGAATGCATTGCATCATTGGGATACTTTCACATGTGCGATCAATTAAGTTTTACAAGTCACGTTAATATTTAAGGTGATCACGCAACACACACTCCCACTTTTCCCCTGAAGAAGAATCTCACACAAAACATATGTAGGGGTATCGACCAACTTCTGCTATATTCATGGGTGAGTGTTTTTATGGCTAGATTGACAGCTTTTTGGACTTGATTATAGGTTCTCTCAATTGCCCCAGCCTCTATATTACCACTCCTTCAGTGCAACTGCTCTTGTAGCGTTTTTTCAGCTGTAAAGTCTTTCACATCAGCCTTTTGCTGATGTTTTCTGCCGATCCGGCAGATGGCTCCGCATCTGCTGCCTGAAGACCGACTTGCGGCACCAATCCGGCAAGCCCCATGCATTGTTTATGGGGCTTGCGGTCGGGTGCAGCAAGTGCGGTTTGCCAGATCTGGCATATCCGGCTCTTGCTAGCAGCGTTAATTTTTCATTGACGCAAGTGCCTGATATGCTGAATCCGGCAGAACCACACTTGCCGCACCTGACTGCAAGCCCCATAGACAATGCATGGGGATTGCCAGATCCGGGCCGCAAGTCGGCCATTAGGCGGCCGTTCCGGCAGATGTGGCGCCATCTGCCGGATCGGCTGCAAACATCAGCAAAACGCTGATGTGAAAGCTGCCTAAGACCTTTAACCTTGCTGTACTTGTACTTGCAGTTAAGCTTAAATACTTAGCACTTTTTGACAGTTTAAAGGGAACCTGTGAGGTGTTTTATGCCTCCCCAGCTATCACTGTCTGCACCTGTAGCTTTATAATACTATTCTAATCATCCCTGTCTGCGCTCAGACTGTAATGTGAAAGGTGAAATAAAAGCATTTATACACTTACGTTTCAGTCAACACCTTGGAGGAGGGAAACTGTCTGGCAGGATAATAGTTAACTCACTATTAACTTGCATGGCTAAAGGACCTGTGTAATGTAACGATCATGTGACCATAGTGGGCAGAGCTAAGCGAGCAAACTTATTATGTTTTATGGGGACATAGCTCCGCCTATTGTAGTCACATGGTTATGACATCACATCAGGTCTCCCAACATGTTGTAATATAAGGCTGAAATGTTAACTAGTAACCTGTCAAACAGTCTCCGTCCTCCAAGCTGGGGACTGACTGCCTCATTACATAAGGAAATGTAAGTGTATAAATGCTTTATTTTCACCTTTCACATTACACTCTGAGATCAGACAGGGATGATTAAACTGGTATTATAAAGCTGCAGCTACAGACAGTGATAGCTGCGGGGCATAAACTAGCTGACAGGTTCCCTTTAAGTTTCTAGTTGTCCATTCTTTGGTCTCTATTCACCTCAGTTACATGATCTCCTAATTGATCTCTATAGCTGTCTTTACAAGAGGGGACTTCGTTGTGTCCTCTCTAGCACCTTACCTTTGGTCCACTACTTAAAACTTGTAAAAAATGTATGAACTAAAGTTTTACCTTGTTGAACACAGTCTTCTCTTTAATAAAAAATAATCTTTTTGCAATATACCTATTGACTGCGGGATCTCTGTGTATCTGCCTCTGATTCACTTTCTAGCTTTGGTTAAACCCATTATTACCCGGATTTATCAGTTTAGTAATTAGGTGAATTCTGGAGGCAGTCAGTCTTTTAGCAGGGGGAGTTGCTGTTTACAACACTCTTTTTGCTGTAAAAATGACCAAGCACCATGATTCTCAAAGTCTGTATGATTATGAGCATAACAAACATACTTTTTTTATTTAAGTGACAAAAAAAATTAAACTAACAAAATAAGTTTGTACGCCTCTTTCACGTCTTCATTGATAAATGTATATGAACAACTTATTTTTATGTGGTGAGTAGAGATGAGTGAACTCTCCCCAAACATGTTCATCAATTACAAATTTGGAACAAACATGGCAGATTCGGTTCATGATCGGAAACACAAGCAATTTACTAAAGAATCAGATAACGCGGATTTGTTTGGTAACTGATAGGATGAAAAAAAGGCATTACTGTTTTAAAGTGATGCTTTTCTTCTACCTACTGACTGTAGGATTGCAGAAGGGACATGTTTGTGAGGGGAGGGGGTGGGATGAGAGTCAGAGGAGCGTTGGACTCCATTTTTTTAATCCCAGCACTTTCTGTGTGGATGTTTTGGGCCAGAAGCAAATCAAAGTGCATAAAATATCCACAAGTTGTAGACACAAAGACTTGTGTCATTGGCTGCCTAAGTCACACGTCCCTTGGTATATAAAAAGAGGTTAACTGCCATCATCACCATTTTCAGTGTTACTGCTTAGGGACACTGCTGCTACTCAGTGTTGCTCCGTGTAGCTCTGCCCTGCTCAATTTGTGCTACACAAAAAGATAGCTAGCTACTCGATCCGTACATGGGCATTTTTTAGTGAAAACAAGTGTGATTACCATATCTGTGTACGTTACTAAAGCCTTGTTTTTGCATAAAAGTGATTGAGAATTCTTTGTGTTTCTCCTTAAAAAGACTGTGTTTGGCCTCAAACCAGCGAATGCCAAATCCTTAATTTTATCCTAAAAAGGTTCTGTTTGACCTCAAAGGAATAATTACCAAATCCTTCACTCTTTCTTAAAAAGGCTGTTTTTGGCCTCAAACCAGTGATTGTCAAATTATTCAATTACGCCTTGTGATGTGGTGATCACCTTTATTATAAATGGCCAGTTTTTATCGCACAGGCAGATGTCTGCTATGATGTAGATATAAATGTTTTGCTGGGACTTGCATCTTTGTTCAGAAGGGTTAATGCCAAAGGTACATGTGTGTCTTACTAAACACACCTTTTCAGTTGTGGGTGTGTCAGGTAATATATTAGGTGACTGGTTCTTGGTCACAGGGTCTCTGATGCTAGCCAGATCCTACAAATGAACAGGCTTGCTGACAGCACATGGTGAGAAGACCAGGCCTGGAGCTTGCTGCAGCCCTGGAGCTGTGGACTGTAAGGAGACAGTGTGAGGTGAGCCTGCCATGACCTGTAGAAAAGTAACATCAGGGGAGGAGGTTGTGTACTGACCAAGATCAGTGAATGAACTGTAAGGAAAAACATCATGTATGAACCTTTGGACAATGTACCATAATGGTTATGCAAAGCTGCAAGACAGCATATGTTTGGGTATACTTAAAGTGTTTTATGTGCCTAATTAAACTGACTGGACTTGTTTCAAATAAAAACTGTTGCTGTGTGCTTCAATTCTGCTGTCAAGTGAGTGTCCCCAAGTACATTCAGCGAGCACTCCCTCACATATGATGGAGGATGCGGACAGGAGTTCAGCCTTTTTACTAAGGGCACGTGTGTGGATTCAAGCGCTTTGTGGTGGACTGGTGGTTCCACGAAAAATTCAAGCAGCTGGCTGTGGATTGGTGAAAAGTTTTCCTCACACTCAAGGCAGTTTGCTGTGGATCGGCAGGTCCACAAAGTTCTGGGTGAAGCTGTGCATAGCTGGTAAAGTGTCAGGTGTGGTTTGGTGTACAGTGATAGTGACAGGGGACCGGCAGCCAGAGATGCCAAGAGGTCCAGCAACAGTTGATGGACCTGAGAGCCCAAGAGTGGAGTGGAAATGCCTTCAAATGGAATGGAGGAGTGGTTAAAAGACTGTGCAAAAATGACCATGAGCAAAATGCCGAATTCAGATGAAATGGAGGAGCAGTTAAACTACCTGATACAAATGGCCGTGAGTGGAGCAGAGAATTCAGATGAAGTACGGGAGCAGTTAAAGTGCCTGATACAGTCTCAGCAGCTGGCATTTACTCACCAGCAGGCATTTGCACAGCAGCAATAGGCATTTGAGAAGCGGTTCCAGGAGCTGTTGCAGAAACAGCAGGAGCTGTTAAAGTCTCTTGGCGAGGTGGAAATGGCCCCAAGTGACATCTGGTGACAACTGTGTGAACTGGTTCCTGAGACATTCATGGGAGGCCATGGAGTGTACCTCCATGGTGGTTGCCTCAAATGTGGTGGAGTCCCAAAAAGGGTGGCTGTCCAAAAGGGGGCAGAATCCCACAAAGGGGTAGCTGCCCAAAAAAGGGCATTATGTCCATGTTTCATGTTGCTGGATGGATAATAAGGAGCTAACACCTACTAAAATTGACAGTATGGAGGTAGGGGTGACCAAAGAAAATAATCCGTCTCTCCAAATTAGCAACATGACAACTGATCCAATAAAGTAAGGAATAATAGTTAGTAGAGATGAGCAAACTTTCCCAGAACATGTTCGTCAATTTCAAATTCGGCTCGAACATGGCCTATTTGGTTCGGGTTCGGCACACCCGAGCAATTTTCCTAAAAGTCGTCTAACACAAATTTGTTCGGTGAGTGGATTAAAAAAAACATTACTGCATTTAAGTGATGCTTTTCTCATACCTTCTGACAGTGTAGGATAGCGGGTCGGACGTGTTTGATGAGGGAAGGGGATGTGGAGAGGTCAGAGTAGCGTCACACACCATTTTTTCTCAGCATTTTCTGTGTGGATGTTTCTAGTCTGCAGCTAATCAGGGCACATAAAACATCCACAAGTTAAAGACACAAGGGCTTGTGCCATTGGCTGGCTTCTTTCATTGGCTGCCAAAGTCGCATGTTCCTAGGGATATAAGAAGCAGCCAGTTGGTGTTGTCGCTATTTTCAGAGTATAATGCTGGGGGCAGTGCTGCTGCTGTTCCGTGTGTTACCTAATTAGATATTGCATTGCTTTTTAGATAGCATAACTGAGCGAGGTTGTCCATCCGGACATAGCCATTGTGTACTGAGAAGTGAGAACAAGTGTAATTCCTAAACCTCTGTACATTGCCAAAGTCAAATTTTTTCATACATGAAGGGATTTCCAAATCTTTTAGTTTCCCCTAAAAAAAGCTCTCTTTGTCCTGTAACCTGTGTATCTCAAATCCTTCTGTTTTCCCTAAAAATACACTTTTTTGCCTGTAACCTGTGGTTCTGAATTCCTTCGATTTCCCTGAAAAAGGCCCTGTTTGGTCTGGAACCTGTGAATCTCAAATTTTTCAATTTCCCCTTAAAAGGCACTTTTTTGTCAGTAATCTATGATTCTGAAATCTTTCAGTTTCCTCTAAAAAGGCTATGGCCTATAACCTGTGAATCTCAAATATTTTAGTTTCCCCTAATAAGGCTCTGGTTTGCCTCAAACAAGTGCCTTCCAAATCTGTGTGCATAAAAGATTAGTGGGAAGCCCTGAGGTTGTGGTGGAAAGGGAAAGGGAAAAAGGTTGCTGGAAAAGGGAGTTGGCTTGTTGGAGGTGTATGTGGGTGGGTGCTACTGCTAATGTTACTGAAAGCTGTAATAACCAAACATTCACATGTCGTCATATCCCAAGCAAAGTGACAACTTCTGTTACTGTAGAAAATATAAAAGGGGTGGGGGACAAGAGGCGCAATAGTGCCCTATCACTAGTGACACTGTGTAGAAGGGTGGTGTTATGAAACCACTCACCTGGTGCAGTTGTGATCCCCACAACTGGTTTGAAAGCGTGAAGCAATCAAGAGCTGCTGCAAGACCTCCACTGACCACTGACCAGTGGTGAAATCTGGAAAGAAGATGGGAATGCAGGTGTGTCACGGTCCGCGCTGCTCAGCAGCGTGGACCGTGACACACCTGCATTCCCATCTTCTTTCTGAACTTCTATTACTGGAAAGCCTACTCATGCCTCTTTGTTTGCCAGTACCAGAGTGATATGTGTTGTGGATGAGGCACAGTTTTTGCTACAGCTCATGGAAACCACTGCATCAAGTGGCATGTCCTCTTGTTCCTCCACCTCAACATGACAAACAGTAAAGTCCTCAGAGGTGGTGCTCCAATTACCCATGTGGTTAAACACAGATGGGCACTTCTGCAGAGATGTTCACACATTCTATTCCATGGGCATAAGAGGTCTACTCCAAACATGCTCCAGAGGAGGAAAGCATCTGCACCTATGGCCAAAATCTTTTGGGGCTGAATCTGGGGACGGAGAAAGTACGGTTCCACAGAATTCAGACCTTTGTCCCTAGACATTAACCCCTGGGGGTGGAGGTGATGATAATGATGAAACTCAGATACCTGAGGAACATCTACACTGTACTATACATTGAGAGCTGGAAATGGTGGAAGGTGACTTTCATCGCGAGGAGTGCGACAACAGAGAGGATGATGATGATCCCACTTGGATTGAAACCAGAGCAAAACAGCTGAGTAGCTCAGCAGAGGAATGGTACCTTTACACGCGGCAACATTTCTAGGGTGTCAACAGGTAACTTACTGGCTGCAGTGAAATTATGGAGACATGATTCCATTTGTACACAGCAACAAGATAGAACCTTGTCTCCATGATTTCACTGCAGCCAGTAAGTTACCTGTTGACACCTTAGAAATGTTGCCGCGTGTAAAGGTACCTGAAGAGGAGGAAGATGAGGAGGTTACAGTGTTGGCCAAAAGTATTGACACCCCTGCAATTCTGTCAGATAATACTCAGTTTCCTCCTGAAAATGATTGCAATCACAAATTATTTGGTATTATTATCTTCATTTAATTTGTCTTCAATGAAAAAAACACAAAAAGAACTGTCCTAAAGCCAAACTGGATATAGTTCCACACCAAACATAAAAAGGGGGTGGACAAAAGTATTGGTACTGTTAGGAAAATCATGTGATGCTTCTCTAATTTGTGTAATTAACAGCAACTGTAACTTACCTGTGGCACCTAACAGGTGTTGGCAATAACTAAATCACACTTGCAGCCAGTTGACATGGATTAAAGTTGACTCAACCTCTGTCCTGTGTCCTTGTGTGTACCACATTGAGCATGGAGAAAAGAAAGAGGACCAAAGAACTGTCTGAGGACTTGAGAAACCAAATTGTGAGGAAGTATGAGCAATCTCAAGGCTACAAGTCCATCTCCAAAGACCTGAATGTTCCTGTGTCTACCGTGCGCAGTGTAATCAAGAAGTTTAAAGCCCATGGCACTGTGGCTAATCTCCCTAGATGTGGACGGAAAAGAAAAATTGACAAGAGATTTCAACACAAGATTGTGCGGATGGTGAATAAAAAACATTGACTAACATCCAAACAAGTTCAAGCTGCCCTGCAGTCCGAGGGCACAACAGTGTCAACCCATACTATCCGTCGGCATCTGAATGAAAAGGGACTGTATGGTAGGAGACACAGGAAGACCCCACTTCTTACCCCAAGACATAAAAAAGCCAGGCTGGAGTTTGCCAAAACTTACCTGAGAAAGTCTAAAACATTTTGGAAGAATGTTCTCTCTTTTTGGGCAAAGGCATCAACATAGAGTTTACAGGAGAAAAAAAGAGGCATTCAAAGAAAAGAACACGGTCCCTACAGTCAAACATGGCGGAGGTTCCCTGATGTTTTGGGGTTGCTTTGCTGCCTCTGGCACTGGACTGCTTGACCATGTGCATGGCATTATGAAATCTGAAGACTACCAACAAATTTTGCAGCATAATGTAGGGCCCAGTGTGAGAAAGCTGGGTCTCCCTCAGAGGTCATGGGTCTTCCAGCAGGACATTGACCCAAAACACACTTCAAAAAGCACTAGAAAATGGTTTGAAAGAATGCACTGGAGACTTCTAAGGAGGACCGCAATGAGTCCAGACCTGAATCCCATAGAACACCTGTGGAGAGATCTAAAAATGGCAGTTTGGAGAAGGCACCCTTCAAATATCAGGGACCTGGAGCAGTTTGCCAAAGAAGAATGGTCTAAATTCCAGCAGAGCATTGTAAGAAACTCGTTGATGGTTACCGGAAGCGGTTGATCGCAGTTATTCTGGCTAAAGGTTATGCAACCAAGTATTAGGCTGAGGGTGCCAATACTTTTGTCTGGCCCATTTTTGGAGTTTTGTGTGAAATGATCAATGTTTTGCTTTTTGCTTCATTCTCTTTTGTGTTTTTTCATTGAAGACAAATTTAATGAAGATAATAATACCAAAGAATTTGTGATTGCAATCATTTTCATGAAGAAACTGAGTATTAACTGACAGAATTGCAGGGGTGTCAATACTTTTGGCCAACACTGTAGGTTGTGTGTTCTCACACAGAGACTGACAGCTGCAAGCATCACAAGCACTGAATCCTCATCCACAAATCTGCCTCTGGACAAAAGCAATCATGGGTCTGCAGCTGTCCGAGGTGGTAATGGTTGCCTAGCCTGGGCCATTTTTGACATTTCAAAACATGACCCAACTCACATTATTTGCAAACTTTGTTCCCAAAAATTGATTAGAGGCAATAACCTCCACAATTTGGCAACTACAAGCATGAACCGCCACATGAGCCAACACCATACATTAGTCTAGACAAATTATTGCTGTAAAACTGTATCTATAGGGTTTCACCAGACACTGTCCACCACAGCAAACACATCTGTTGCCTTTTCCTCCTATGTCAGAATGGCAAGTGTTTTCTGACAGGTGTCCAACTGCAGGAGCTCTACTTGTTTACCCGCTACAGTCGGGGCGACTGAAAGAACCTCAACTGTTACGGAATGGACACACATAGTGGTATTGACGGATCCCAGACACAGAGCACACCACTTGTTTGTCACACCACCATAATAATTGGGCCTGTACCTCCTTCACAGTGTAGCAGTTTGTTGGGTACATATTATTCCACCCTCAGCAGCAGCCAGCCCTTGGTCCCACAGGTGTGGTCATGGAAAAGATTATTTCCTCCTACACATCCCAAAACAAAGAGCTTAAACGTCACTATCTCCCATTTGTTAGCCACTGACATGCTGCCTTTCCACATGGTGGATACAGACGTTTTCAGAAAGCTATATCTATAGATATAGATTCTGGAGCAAAACCAATCAAAGAGCTCCAGAATCTATATAGGGGCTGTATTAGTGCAATTTTCATTATCAGCATGGTGTTTTCACTGTTTGTATGCAAGGACCTGGTTCTTCGGCTCTCTTTGGCATAGCATTGCACTCTACAAGTAGCAAACTAGCCTTTATCTGGTATCGTACACATATAGTTGTTAAGATCCTTGATAAGTGTAAAAAGCACTGTATTAGGTTTTGAAGAAATGCTCTTTTCTCGACAACTGGCATTTGGGCTTGTGAATTTGTGGGGTTTTGTCTGCATATTATTGCACTTTATGCATTTTAATTGTTTTTAATTGTTGTTTGCTGTGTCCCGTTTAAATAAAAATTGTTTATTGATTTTTCACAGATTTTGGCTGATCCTATTATTTATACACACCACTTTTCCCTTTTTTGTTGTTCAATAATCCTAGAGGTGTGGTATGGAGATCCCCTAAAGCAAGGACTATGGTGGCCTCTGCTTTTACTAACCTTCAGAAAGCTAATAGCCATCGCGCTCCCCAGGATCAGTTGCCCAGTTGTCACTACTTCTCAAACCAAGCTGTGCCTGCACTACACTAGCATATATCAGACACAATCACCTGTTCCTTCAAAAAACTTTGTGTGTGACAGGGTAAATATCACCACTGACACCCAGATGAGCAAACATCGCCATGGGCAGTACATTTCCTTCACTGGCCACTGGGTGACTCTGGTGGCTGTGGGGCCTGGCAGGGAAGGGGCTACCCCTAAGTCTTCAAATCCCCAAGACTGTTGGGACAAACATCTGCATGTACCTCTTCATGCACTGATTCTGCCTTGTCCACCTCTTCTAGGGCCTCAATCTGCATACTTGACTTCTACCTTAAAGTGGCAACACCTCACATAGAATCCACTCAAACTTCATACTGCACTGCCAGGGTTTTCCACCATCAGGCAGTGTTTAAATTAAAATGCCTTGGAGATGTGAGTCACACAGCTGAAGAGTTATGTACAGCAATGAAGGCTGAGTTTGAGCAATGTCTGTCTCCACTAAACCTGGAGCTAGGGAAGCCCGTGTGCGATAACGGTACAAAACTGGTGCTGACCCTACTTCAGGGCAAACTTACACACGTGCCTTGCATGGCTCATGTCCCCAAACAGGTTGTCCAGCAATTCCTATGCCCCTATGCCGGCCTGGATAAGCTGCTGCATAAGGCACAATAGCTGTGTTGACTAACACCGCTACAGAGGTCTTTCAAGCAACCGGTTTACCATTTACTATGCGATGTGCTGACACAGTGGATTTCCACTCTGCACATGTTGCAGTGACTGTGAAAGCAGTGACAAGCCCTGATATACTATGTAATGACATGTACAATAATTCAAATCAAGCCGAATGCGGTGCAAATGACGCTTACAGAGTGGGCACATGTGGCACCCTGGCACCTGTTGGGCACCACAGAATTCCTTAGAGCACAAATGGAGTAAGTAACAGCAAAGCAAACCCACAAACACCAAACAACACAACAACACTTAGAACACCTGGTTTCACCCCGAGCCTCTAGGGGGAGCTCCACTGGTCACTTTGAGCCAGTTCCCCCTATAAATAGAGTCTTGGAGGGAGAAACTTCAGAGTGTGCAGTCACTTGAGAACGGTGAAGAGTGTGGTAGACGCTACAAGAGCTGCCAGCCTGTGTGAAACCTCTACCCTATGAGGAACACACTAGGCCCAACCAGCCTGTTAGCCAGTGGAGATCCCTGCAACTGGGATAATAGGAAGAAGGAGAGCACCTCTCAGGAACACAGAGTTAACCTGACTCTTTCCAAATTAACCGGTTACTGGAACCGAAGCTGTGAGCGCTGCCCAGCCACCACAGAGAACCAGCACCATCAACAGGAGGTTTAGCCACCTGTTCCACCTGATACACCCATCCACGAGAGCCCAGGGAAGAGTACTGATCCTGCTCAGACCCTTTTACAGTGCCCTCAGTGCTGTTAACCAGGTGAAGCAAGTTCCATTGGAAACACAGCCCGGTCCGGCTGGATTCCACATCCACCCGACCTTAGCACCAGAACTAGAGAAAGGAAGCCTAACACTGCTTGCTGTGAAACTCCATAAGTGCCAACTTCACTATCCCGGTCCGAGTGTACCTGACTACCATCCAGTAAAGGTACCTAAAAGAGACTTTGTGTGGTTGTACATTACTCCTGGATTCAGCGCGCAGCATCCCGCAGCTGCCTCACAACATCTTGCGCAGCTCCCGGCTCCGGGGATTCCCGCTCGTCCTGTGGGGAGCGTTCCATCTCGCTGTATAACATCCCCCGGAGACCTGAACAGCGCTGGTAAAGTTACCAGAACACCCGCAGGTGGCGTCACGAAGACAAATCACCCCCCACTGTTCCGCCATTCCCCTATTGATCTGGACCACCGGGCCTACACTACCGCAGGCGCGGTTCCGTGACAGAGAAGAAGCAACGCCCGCTACATGTACCCCCCGGCTACGGTGAGTCACACACATCAAGGACCTCGGCAACATTCTGCACAGTTATGAAATAGCTACTAACATGGTTATCACTGACCATGCCATCATCAACATGACTATTCCTGTCATCTACATGCTGAAGCAAACTTTGAAAAGTGTGCAGGATGAGGTGGTGGCACTAGAGGAAGAGGAAGAGGAAGAAGAGAAGGATGAAAAAAGAATACCAATATCAATAATAATGGTCCAGACTCTAGTCGCACAGGCAAGTACCATGGGAGGGTGAAGTAGAGTAACAAAAGGGGGCTCATGGTACCAGACAAACTGTTTGTGAAGGTGCAGGAGCTGAGGAACAAATTTGGGATGATGTTGATGAAGAGGTGATGGGCATAAGAAAGAAAGAAGACTGCTGAACACAGAAGAGGTGCGGTACAAGCAAAGAGAAAGACAGCTGAGGCAGAGATGAGACAGGCAAGGAGAGAGACAGCTGAGGCAGAGATGAGACAGGCAGGGAGAGAGACAGCTGAGGCAGAAATGAGACAGGCAGGGAGAGAGACAGCTGAGGCAGAGATGAGACAGGCAGGGAGAGAGACAGTTGAGGTAGAGATGAGACAGGCAGGGAGAGAAACAGCTGAGGCAGAGATGAGACAGGCAGGGACAGAAAAGAGACAGACAGTGACATGAGACAGGCAAGGACAGAAAAGAGACAGGCAGTGACATGAGACAGGCAGGGACAGAAAAGAGACAGGCAAATGACATGACACAGGCAGGGACAGAAAAGAGACAAGCAAGAGAGATGAGGCAGGCAGGGACAGAAAAGAGACAGACAATGACATGAGAGAGGCAGAGACAGAAAAGAGACAGACAGTGACCTGAGACAGGCAGAGACAGAAAAGAGACAGGCAGTGACATGAGACAGGCAGGGACAGAAAAGAGACAGGCAAGTGACATGAGACAGGCAGTGACATGAGACAGGCAGGGACAGAAAAGAGACAAGCAGTGACAGAAAAGAGATAGGCAGTGACATGAGACAGGCAGAGACAGAAAAGAGACAGGCAGTGACACGAGTCAGGCAGGGTCAGAAAAGAGACAGGCAGGGACAGAAAAGGGACAGGCAGGGACAAAAAAGAGACAGGCAGTGACATGAGACAGGCAGGGATAGAAAAGAGACAGGCAGTGACATGAGACAGGCAGTGACATGAGACAGGGAGGGACAGAAAAGAGACAGGCAGTGACATGAGACAGGCAGGGACAGAAAAGAGACAGGCAATGACATGAGACAGGCAGTGACAAGAGACAGGCAGGGACAGAAAAGAGACAGGCATTGACAAGAGACAGGCAGGGACAGAAAAGAGACAGTGACATGAGACTGACAGGGACAGAATAGATACAGTGACATGAGGCAGGCATGGACAGAAAAGAGACAGACAGTGACATGAGAAAGGCAGGGACAGAAAAGAGACAGACAGTGACATGAGACAGGCAGGGATAGAAAAGAGACATGCAGTGACTAGGGATGAGTGAGTAGTGAAATATTCGGACTCGCTATACTCGTAACGAGTAGGTCCTAATACTCGGCTATTCGTGAGTCCAATGTAAGTCAATTGGAAAAGCGAGTATTGCGGTTAATTTCTCTGCTGGACCCTACGTAGCGGTCTGGGTCCTGAGGAAAAGGCTGAAATGCCCCACATGATTGTTTAAAAGCCGGCGGTAAAAAGCCGCCGGCTTTTAAACAATCACTCAGCCCGATACTCCCCCGCCACCTCTCTGCCTGACTCTCCCCTCCCTGATGCCCCCTCCCCACTACCCCACAGCCTCACCGCCTGATCCTAAGTTAGGACTGGGCACGCAGCGCAGCATTAGGGAGTGGGAAGCGAAGGACCCAGGCGGGAAAGCCGATGGCGGTGAAAAGACTTCACTGACAGCTTCCCCGTGTGGTGCTCCACTCCCCGCTCCCTGATGCACTCTCTCTGCTCCCTGTTGCTGAGCTCCCCGCCTGGTCTTAACTTAGGATCGGGCGGGGAGGCGGCGGGGAGCGAGGAGCATGCATCAGGGAGCTGGGATGGGAAAGCCGGCGGTGAAGTCTTTTCACCGCCGGCTATTTCAAATGATCAGCTGATGCATCAGCTGATGCTAATCAGCTGTTCATTTGAAATAGCCGCGGTGCCCTTAGAGGGTTCATGTGAGTTCATGCTTGACAGCATGAACTCACATGAACTTTCCCATGGGCGAACAGCTCAGCTACATCTCTGGTAGAGATTCTCTACCAGAGATGTAGTTGAGCTAAAGAAGAAGATTCGGTTGGACTACGTCAGACTGAAGATTATTTTTTGTAATAAAGATAGAGTCTCTAAGTGTTTTTTTGTTTGTTTTTCTAATAAAATATTTTTTTCTCTGTGTTGTTTTCTTTTTAATACTTTACTAGAAATTCATGGTAGTCATGTCTAATATTGGCGTGACCCCATGAATTTCGGGCTTAGGGCCAGCTGATAATACAAAGCTGGCCCTAACCCTTTTATTACCCAGTGAGCCATCGCACCAGGGCCCTGGATGAGCTGGATACAGCCCCCGAAAATGGCAATTCTATGGACACGCCATTTTCTGGGGTGGCTGCGGACTGCAATTTGCAGCGGGGGGGGGGGGCCCAGAAAACTTGGGCCTCCCTGTGCTCTGGATTCTAGCCCCCAGCTGCCTAGTTGTACCTGGCTGGACACAAAAATAGGGAGAAGCCCCATGTCAATTTTTAATTATATTATTAGAAAAATTTTGACATGGGCTCCGCCATATTTTTGTATGCCAGCCAGGTACAGCAGGCAGGAACGGGCTGCCCCCTACCCTGAGCTACCTATTTGTATCTGGCTGGAAACAAAAATACAGGAAAGCCCTTTTTTTTATTATTTCATGAATTTCATGAAATAATAAAAAAAAAATTTGTGTCCAGCCAGGTACAACTAGGCAGCTGGGGTCTGGAATCCACAAAGCAGGGTGGCCTAAGTTTTCTAGGCCACCACCCCGCTGCATCAACTGATCATTTGAAATAACCGGGAAGAAAGCCGGCGGTGAAAAGACTTCACCGCCGGTTTTTCCCATCCCAGCTCCCTGATGCATGCTCCCTGCTCCCCCCCAAACCTAAGTTAGGACCAGGCGGGGAGTGCAGCAACAGGGAGCGGGGAGCGTGCATCAGGGAGCAGGGAGTGGAGCACCAGACGAGAAAGCAGGCAGTGAAGTCTTTTCACCACCGCCGGCTTTCACGCCTGGGTCATTCGCTTCCCACTCCCTTGTGCTGCTTGCTCGGTCCTAACTTAGGATCGGGCGAAGAGGCTGCGGTGGAGCGGGGAAGGGGCATCAGGGAGTGGAGGGTCAGGCAGGGAGGGAGCGGGGGAGCGAGTATCGAGCTGAGTGGTTGTTTAAAAGCCGGCGGCTTTTTACCGCCGGCTTTTAAACAATCATGTGGCGCATTTCAGCATTTTCCTCAGCTCCCAGACCGCTGTGTAGGATCCAGCAGAGAAATTGCTCACAAAACTCACTTTTCCAATTGACTTACATTGGACTTGCTACTTGTAACGAGTAGCTGAGTATTAGGTCCTACTCGTTACGAGTATAGCGAGTCCAAATATGTCACTACTCGCTCATCCCTAGTAACTTCCTGTCTCTTTTCTGTCCCTGCCTGTCTCATGTCACTGTCTCTTTTCTGTCCCTGCCTGTCTCTTGTCACTGCCTGTCTCATGTCACTGTCTCTTTTCTGTCCCTGCCTGTCACGTGTCACTACCTGTCCCTTTTCTGTCACTGTATGTCTCATGTAACTGCCTGTTCCATGTCACTGCCTGTCTCATGTAACTGCCTGTCTCATTTCACTGCCTGTCTCTTTTCTGTCCCTACCTGTCTCATGTCACTGTCTGCCTCTTTTCTGTCCCTGCCTGTCACGTGTCACTACCTGTCCCTTTTCTGTCACTGTATGTCTCATGTAACTGCCTGTTCCATGTCACTGCCTGTCTCATGTAACTGCCTGTCTCATGTCACTGTCTGTCTCTTTTCTGTCCTTGCCTCTCTCATGTCCCTGCCTGTCTCTTTTCTGTCCCTGCCTGTCTCATCTCTACCTCAGCTGTCTCTCTCCCTGCCTGTCTCATCTCTGCCTCAGCTGTCTCTGTCCCTGCCTGTCTCATCTCTGCCTCAGCTGTCTCTCTCACTGCTTGTACCGCACCTCTTCTGTGTTCATCAGTCTTCCTTCTTTCTTATGCTGCTCTGGGTCCGACCCCTCCAGTTGACTCCGCCACTCCATTGATCTTCAGTGTTGGCTCCGGAGCTTTGGTTCTGCCCTCTGGTAGGCCCCGCCCCTCCATGACGCTTTGTATACTGGCAGTGATGCTGCTGGAGGCAGAGCTCTGTGGTCCTAGATGGGAGGGCATCGCTGTCTGCAGGACGGGTGAGGGTCTCCCTGTGTCAGGACGCTCCCTGTCAAACAGACGCCTTGATAAGCTACGGAGCACAGAGCTACAGTTTCTAGCTCTCCTCCACAGCTTATCAGGCAGTCTGTCACAAACTGTCAGTGCGCATGAGCAGCAATGCGCGTTCATGTGAGGAGCGGCCATGATTGTAGGCTGAGCTCAGCACATTGCATGCGCGTCCCTTACTAGGAGGCACAGACAGGTCAGACAGAGCTGTCAGATGACTCAGAGGCAGCTCTGCAGCACCACATACATGGGGAGATTTAAAAAAATGTCTAGTTTTTCAGCAAATAAACCAAATTACAAAAAGTAAAGTTATGACAATTGTAATCATATAAAAGGATATTGTATTCATGGGAAAACCCCTTTAAGACTTCTAGTCTAAGTTTATACTACTTATTATTTGGTGCACGCTATCACACTTGACAGAAAGTCACAGAAAGTGTCTGAAACACATAACAAATAGGTTGGAAGTCATGAAGCACAGTTTTTTGGAGCACGTTACACCAGAATTCTGGCACATTTTACTTGATAAATTTCCTCCAATGAGATTTTGCTTCCCTGTAATTCTTGTTATATTGTTTCCCCATGGGAAAGCTGCCTTACAGCTACTGTCTATTCATTAGTAAGCAGGTAAATGAGAATTGTTGGCTTACATATAATTAGATGGTCCGGATTTTATGAAACAGAACCTTAAAATGAAGGTAAAGCATTCAAAAGAGATTGGAACAGCAACAAAGGCTTGAATCCACTTTCATTTCCTAGAACAAAAAGAAACAATTCAGTCTCTGCCAGAATGAGCATCTGTTTCCCCTCTTTATCCACAAATATCTATTTTATCTTGAAATGCTCTTCTGCAGTCAATATGAATTGAGACTTGCCAAAAATGAGCACTTCATTCCCAGCAGTCATCCATGACTAAAGGCAAAATATCATTCAATTAATATTTCCTTAGAGCCAGAATATATTTTCCCATTTTTAAAAAGTAAAGCAGAGAAGCAAAATGTATGTTTTCCCATTCAGAGAGATGATGCGTAATAAAACTAATAGTATTTATTAGTGAAATTATTTTAATGAGATACACAATTATCAAGAGAGTTGAAAAATATTCAAAAATGTCATTATAATTCTGAATTAGATAAGTCTAGAACCAGAAAAATGAGGAAAATAAACCAATAGGGAGTCTTTTCTCATTAAAAAAACATAGCGATAGCACCATCTTAGTCAACATTTTTGTCTGCTTTTTTTAATGTCTCTACGACGAAAACTGCATATTTTATTATCAGGGAAACAAAACAATCTGATAATCTGGTCAATCTGTCATTGTATGTTTGCAGTGGTATTTACCACAATGCTCAAAATTATATTTTGTCAACTGACTATACCCTAATAGTACAGACTAGAGTTGGTGGGAATTGATTAACAAGACGGGGTCCATTTTAGGGGCGGACCTACCTTGGTGCAGCTGGTTCAGCTGCACCAGGGCCCCTACCAGCTAGGGGGCCCCTCAAGCCTGCAGTGAGGCCTCTAGCCGACCCCCATGACCCTGTGTCAGAGGAGAGGAGGTTAACTGAGGGAAGCTTCCTGCTTTCCTTGGCTGATCCCCCCTCCTCTCCTCTGCCGCCCCAGCTCCCAGGACTGCAATGCGCAGCTCGGCGCTGGTAGGAGCCGCATCACCTACAGAACCTTCCCAATCCCCCCTCGCTCCTCGTCGATATCTGCTAGTAAGCCACAGCTCCTCGCCGACATCCACTAGCACCCCCCCCGTTCCTCGCTGACATCCGCTAGCACCCCCCCACACCCCCAAAACTGCTCCTCACCAGCAGCTGCTGCACCAGGGCCCTCCAGGTTCAAGGTCCGTCACTGGTCCATTTGCCATATCAGTAATCTGTAAATGATGGCTGAGAACTCTGAAAAACGCTCACAGCATTTACAGCTTTTCTTTTGTTTAGCCGGGCCTGTGACATGTCCATCACACCACAATGATGATGACATGCCAGGCTATCTAATCAAAAGCAGAGCGTCGGATGCCAGGAGGTTATAGGCGGTTGTCAATGTTTTCATCCAGAAGCCACAGGTTACTGATTTGTCCAGGGAACAGGGTCCTGAAAATCCATTAACCCCAACTGTAGAACTAATTATTAGGCTCAAATATTGGGGAGCATTCTGAGTATAATAAAGGGGTTTTCCGGTCTAAACTTAGAATTCTGCTCTCTATATGATTGCAGACTTATCAATCTTCCTAGCACCCACACTGTGCGCTGCACGGATTTGCGGTCTCTAAACAGGAACAGACCGTAGTTATGCAATATGTATGTTCCCGGCCTGAGCCCCTGACTAGTGGACATGGGTTCGCTCAATACAAGTGTAGTATGGAGCAAGGTCACACCCTTTAGACAGCAGCCAGATGACAAGTGAGAAAAAATTATCGTTCTATACTGGTTGACAATGGGACTGATTTTTTATATGTGCGTGTGACCCCAGCCTTATTGCGTATTTTATTTTTATATATTTTTCAGGTTTTGTAGTAATAATTTTAGATTTTTTTCCTTAATCTTGATTTTTTTAGTAATTACTTTGGCAGCACGACAGTCTGCTTTTATCAGCAATAAATCTGTAGTGTGTAAATATGCCTTTTTATGACCAACTTTAGTTTTGTTAAACTTTATTCCCATTATGCCAATATTCTCCTTTAAACAAATACATGAGGAAAAACTCCCAACATTATATGTTTTATGATATGCCTTACTGTCAGGCTTGGATTGACAATCTGCTCCACTGGGCAGATTCCCTGAGGGCTACCGCATGGAATTACAAAGTGGGCCGCTAGCTCCATTTGTTGTCCACCAAGAGCATTTTTTGGCCGCTAGCTCCAACTTTCTGAAAATTATCAAAACTGTCATGATATCACAGCACACAGAGGACTGTTTCTAAGCCTGGTGCTGGTGAGTACCAGCATCAGGGTGCCTTTTTATGGGTGGAGTTCATGCTCTTCTCTCCACTGTGGAAATAGATTTGGATAGATGCTGTAGCCTTTCATCTTCCTCATCTCTAGAATCTGGGTGACTCCCAAGATGGAGACAACACCAGCTCCTGGAAATGTATTGCCTCATACCTGAAGCATCACTGCACTTCTCTGATGGATGTACAGTTCTGCACTTCTGTTTATTCTATTCTATTCGGTGTATAGTCCCAGCTTCAGAGCCGCAAGATCAGACGTTTTCTGTACTTCTATCTATGCACAGTGCAGCTCTAAAGCCTGACCTGTACATCCGATACAGAGATGCGTTGCACATAGATGGCAGTACATAATACTCCTGAACATGCGTTGTGTGCCTCTGAAGCCAGACCCATACACCTTAAGAGAGGCGCAGTGACACTGCGGACATGAGACTCATCACTGACAGATCCTGGAAATGATGTTATCTTGCCTACGGGAGTATGATAGCACGGAAAGAGGCCAGACTAGTTGGAGAAAACAATGCCCCCTCAACTAGTCAATACCCTTATTAGCATAGGGAAAACCCCAATATATATATATATTTTTAAACATTGTATTTGTAGAATATCATGAAAAAGGAATGGTTAGGCAGGGAATTTTGGCCTACACATGTGCCGGCTGATAGTTTAGAGGGCTTATGGGACCTGACAGGTTCACTTTAATGTTACGCTGGTATGTGTGGATCCACTGTGCCCCCGAAAAAGGCATAGCTTAAAGACTACCTGGTCTTCACTACTGCCCTTGGTGGTGAGAGTAGGCTGGGCTGCAGGTAGTCACCAAGTAACACTTGTAGGACAGTCCTCTGGAACTGCAACAGCTGACCGATAGGTCAAGGCAGCTGAGCAAAGTATAGGAGAGTTAGACAGAGACATAATTAGATGGTTCTAGGTTGGTGAAGGCAGCATAGGTTCAAAATAAAAGCCAGTGTCTGTTTCTGATAGATCAGCCAGAATGAGTACACAAGCTGGGTTGATATCAGGAGAGACAAACAGAAATTCAGCCAGGTGGGGATCAAGACACCAAAGCTCAGGTAGAGTCTAGAGAAAGGACTTGCCTTTTAAATCCACTCTTTTGACAGCAGATTGGCCACAGCCACACCCATAGTGGCAGGTGATGACACTCTTGCAGAATCTGATCACACCTTTCCACAGCAGGGTTTAGACTCTCCAGCAACAGGACGATGTAGTAGTGCTGGATTTGTTGCCAGGTGCAACTCACTAGGCTATCTGATAATAGACAGAGTGAAGCGGCGTTTATTAGCCGTGGCAGTTACAGGCGTGACAATCATGTTCTATCAGGCTAATGAAAATCTTTACATACACGTGGCACAAAACATATATATTATGTGATTTTCATTTGATAGGATTTTACACAATATCATAGCAATTTAACAACCGATATGAATTACTGGGCAGACTTCATTGCAATGAATGCTTTGAAGTATAAAAATATATTTCTGTTCATAGGTTATACTAGGACAAAAAGAAAACAAAATGAATAAACTAACAATCATGCAGAAAAAAGGAAGCCTATTGAAAGAGGTAAAGTGTAAATTACATTCAGCTCAGTGCAGCAGATCAATACAGTAAGCAGAGCAGGAAATATGATATTACATTACAGAGTTTGTGAGTCTATGCACTGCAGGCACAAAATGATTGTTTCTGGATGACAATGTGGTAAATGCAAAAGGGTACTAGACATCAAATGTGAGTGTCATAAGCCAGATCAACACAAAGGTGATTTACTGGCAAAGCTGTTTGTTTTTATGCTGCCAAACTTGCAAACATCCAAATATAGCCTAAATTGATACTGTTTGCTTGTAGAGGCCATGGTCTGAGGTTTTATTATTGATTTATTGATTTGCCAGCAAAATCCTGCACTATAATCACTTCAAAAACTGTCAGAAACACTGGAAAAACAGACTTGCTGTTCGTTATCTCATATAAGGTAAAGGTATTTATAGCAGATTATATATATAACAATATATATCATTATTACGTATATGTGCACATATAATACATAGTGAGTAAAGCATATTTATCAATCTACCATCTATCTAAAAAGTAAAAACAGAGGCAGCACTCCAATACAAATAAACTTGCAAGAAAGTGGGGGGACTTTAATAGCCCTGTGGTGACATTTCAGTTCAAATGAACCTTTATCTACCTATCAAAAGAAAAAAAAAAGCCAGACAGCACTTCCTTTAACCTTTCGGCCCAGGTGCAATTCTATATACTGGATTACATATATATCAAAATAGTAGCAGCACACTGCTAATGCCAATCACATACAAACAATGATGCTCTCGGATGATGTTAATAGATGATTTTCTTGAGAAAAAAATAAAAACTAAAAAGTTTTTTTTAAAAAAACTCGGATGAAAAAAAACATTTTTTATGAAAAACTGCTCGTCTTACAATAAGGTTCTTAGCACATGTATTGGCAAATAAATGCCTGCCCTTCAACCACAGCAAGGTGACCTTAAATCTTAATTTAATGTCAGACCTAATGTGCCTGGTAAATACTGACAGGGAAGGAGGGTGAGGGGAGGAAGATAGAGGGAGAGAGGGGAGGGTTTGGCTTAGAGCAAACAGGGGAGTAATAAAGAGAAACCCAGCCCCTCTTATGCTAATGTGCAGCACACGCTGTTCATCTGCTGCTCTCTTTCCAAGGACTTCTATAACACTTTACAATCATAAATGTAATCAGTAAAGTAAAGGTATGATTGCACTCTGCATCCCAGAGCCTGAAAGGAACTGGCTTCCCTTTATAGCTCTAAATCCTGCTGGTTGGTTCCCTTTAAAGTGTTTCTTTCTGAAGTGCTGCAACAATTCAGAGTCAAAAATACTTGACTAAGATTATACAGTTAGTTCCTGATATATGATAGCCATGGATTGGGCAGCATATATCAGCTATCAGATTCATTTAAATCTTTGGTTTAAAAATGTTTGAAATGACACTCTTCCCATTGAAAAAAATAAAGTTGGATCCAAAATGGCAGACTTCAAAATAGCCACCATGGTCAACACCCATCTGGACAAGTTTTCCCCTCCCATATATTAATGTACCACAAACAGGAAGTTGATATCACCAACCATTCCCATTTTGTTTATGTGTATCCATATAAATAGCCCACCCTGTATATAAGTATGAAATTAGTACATATGTTAATATTGTTTTGTAATATTGGTAGTCACCTTTTAATTTCCTTTACCTATACATTATCTTATATATATATATATATATATATATATATATATATTGATATAGATATATACATATATATATTGATATAGATATATATATATGTATATATATATATATATACATACAGGGCTGAGCAAATTAATTGGGACAAAACAAGTTTTTACTTGTTCTTCTTGCATTAGTTTTACTATTGCTAATAGGTGTTCTATCAGTTCTTGGTGTCGTTTTTCCATTTTCTTCCACATTTCCCTTTTCGTTTTGGAGAAAACGATCCAGTTTCATTATTCTTGAAACAGTAGATTTTCCTTACAGTCAGACTTGTATGTTCATTAAGAGTAATAATTCTACACCTCTTCAGTGGAGTAACATCCATTTTTACAGGCACGAATCACACTGTGAGAAAAAGTACACTAAACCACTCCTCACAGAAACAAGATTTCAACTGAAGCTGAGGGGGCAGCTAGCTGGTATTTTCTGACTAAAACCAGTCAAACCACATTTTGTTACTCAAGGTTGTACACTCACACCTGTTCAAAGCAGTTAAAACTGGCTTGAATCACTGACTGGTAACCAACTTACGATTTTACTTAAAATATGCTTTGTCCTAATTAATTTGCACAGCACTGTATATATATATATATATAATATATATGTACAAAAACATAACAAATTAAGCGAACAGCAATATTATTATGCAATTTCTTTGCTAAAATATGTGGGTTGTAAGCATTTATTTAAAACTTTCAGAGATGCATTACCAGCTTGTCCTTTAAAATAAGGGCACCGAATTTAACCACAGTGCTTTTCATAAAATGAAAGCTGGGCAGGCGAGGACAATTGAAGGGAAATAAGAAACTAAAATGCAAATGTTTTTCTGTCAGTTTAATTAATAGCCCCTAAGGAGTTTAATATTGGATGCCACTAATGATGAAGTGAAAATTCAGCAAGATCAATGAAAGTAAACTTGACTTCTAATAATGAATTCATTTAAAGAATAGACATCAATCTTACTGATATTTGACAAAGTACATTGTTTTAACAATGAGGCTATAACGTATAAAGTATCATATTCATGAATTAGAGAGTTCATTAAATATATTATTTCTCAAAATATTTAAAAAGATTATAACAAGTATTCTAAGGGTTAGTGTTAGGGCTAGTGTAGGTAGTAGAGATGAGCGAGTCTACTCGTTACTATTCGTTATTCGGCGAATAGTACGGTACTCGCTCTACTCGTTACTCTGCGAGTATCCTTGCGATTACTTGCACAGTAATGAGTCCAATGTAAATTAAGGGAAATGCAATTCCTCTGCTGCTGGACCCTTTAAAGAGGTCTTGCAGCAGAGGAAAAACATGCAATTCCCCATTTCATTGTTTAAAAGCCAGCGGTAAAAAGCCGCCGGCTTTTAAACAATGCTGACAGCTGCTGACAGCTTCCCTGTCGCCTGACAGCAGGATCCTCCGCTCCCCCCACCGCCTCCCCACCCTATCCTAACTTAGGATCTGGTGGGGAGGCTGCGGGGGGAGCGGAGGATCCTGCTGTCAGCAGTGGCTGGCACTATTGTTCGGGAGGGGGGGCTGGTTCACTCACCGTCCTCCACGGCTCGCCGTCTTCTTCTCTGTGTCTTTGCGACAGCAGCTGCATAGAACTGCGGCGGCCGCAATGCACGGCCGCTATTACTGCTGTAGAAGGGGAGCGCAGAACCGGATTGAAAACCGGATGGCCCCGCTCCATAGCAATCCGGGACCATAGAGCCCCATGTTATGGGGCGCCGGATTGCACCTGACGGGTACAATCCGGGAGAATCCGGTCTTCAATCCGGTTTTCTATTTTTGACCTTCCCGCCTGGATTTTCAAATGAACAGCTGACTTAGATCAGAGGAAGAGGATTTTTTTAAATAAAGAGGGAGTCCCTAAGTGTCTTTTTGTTTTTTTTTTCAAATAAAAACCCCTTTATTACCCAGTGACCACGGCCCTGGAAGAGTTGGGTTCAGCGCCAGAAAATGGCGCTTCAATGAACGCGCCATTTTCTGGGGCAGCTGTGGGCTGCCATTCGCAGTGGCAGGTGCCCAGAAGGCTTGGGCCTCCCTGCGCTGCAGATTCCAGCCCCCAGCTGCTTAGCTGGACCTGGCTGGACATAGAAATTGCGCGGAGCCCCACGCATTTTTTTTTTATTATTTCATGAAATTCACGAAATAATAAAAAATAAGGGCTTCCCGATATTTCTGTGTCCAGGCAGGTCCAAATAGTCAGCTGGGGTTGGGGGGCAGCCCATTGCCGCCTGCTGTATCCGGCTGGCATACAAAAAGACGGCGAAGCCCAAGTCAAAATTTTTCTGAAAAATCCATTAAACAATCCTCTAAAAAGGGACTGCATCTTTATTAACCCATCGACCATGGTCGAGGGGTTAATAAAGATGCAGTCCCTTTCATTCATATTGTTTTTGGGATTTTTCAGAAAAAAATTGACGCGGGCTTCGCCGTATTTTTTGTATCCAGCCAGATACAGCAGGCAGCAACGGGCTGCCACACAATCCCCAGGTGCCTATCTGTACCTGGTCAGACACAAGAATATAGGAGACCGCCTTTTCTTTTATTATTTCAGGAATTTCATAAAATAATAAAAAAAAAATGTGTGGGGCTCCGCGCTATTTCTATGTCCAGCAAGGTACAGCTAGGCAACTGGGGGCTGGAATCCGCAGCGCAGGGAGGCCCAAGCCTTCTGGGCATCCCCCGCTGCGAATGGCAGCCTGCAGCCACCCCAGAAAATGGCGCGTTCATTGAAGCGCCATTTTCTGGCACTGAACCCAACTCTTCCAGTGCCCTTGTGCGGTGGCTCACTGGGTAATAACGGGGTTAGGGCCAGCTTTGTATTATCAGCTGGCCCTAAGCCCGAAAATTCTTGGCGGTCACGCCAATAGTAGACATTACCGCCATGAATTTCTAGTGAATTTTAAAAAAAAACACAAACACATAGAAAAAATATTTTATTAGAAATAAAAAAAAAAGACACTTAGACTCCATCTTTAATTATTAAAAAATCCTCTTCCGTCCACCGTAGTCCCAAAACGCAATTTCAGCACTGCTACATAACTCTGCATAGACACACACGTCTATGCAGAGTGATTGCAGGCTGACAAGTGACTATGACAGTCAGGGTGCACCTCAGGTCATAGCTCAGGCTATGACCTAAGGTAAACCTTGCTGGCAAAGCCGAACTCTGCCGCTGGTCGCCGGAGATTACCGACCACCGGCAGAGCAGTGAATAAACCGGAAGTCATTAACTTCCGATTTATTCATTGCTCTACGGGCGGGCGGCAATCTCCGGCGGCCGGCAGCTGCAGTATGGCTCTGACAGCAGGGTTCACCTCAGGTCATAGCCAGAGCTATGACCTGAGGTGAACCCTGACTGTTGTCATGTCTCAGCCTGCAATCACTCTGCATAGACATGTGTGTCTATGCAGAGTGATGTTGCAGTGCTGAAATTGCATTTTGGGACTACGGCGGACGGAAGAGGATTTTTTAATAATCAAAGATGGAGTCTAAGTGTCTTTTTTGTTTTATTTCTAATAAAATATTTTTTCTATGTGTTGTGTTTTTTTAAAAAATTCACTAGAAATTCATGGCGATAATGTCTACTATTGGCGTGACCGCCATGAATTTCGGGCTGAGGGCCAGCTGATAATACAAAGCTGGCCCTAACCCTGTTATTACCCAGTGAGCCACCGCACCAGGGCCCTGGAAGAGTTGGGTTCAGCGCCAGAATATGGCGCTTCAATTAACGCGCCATTTTCTGGGGCGGTTGCGGGCTGCCATTCGCAGTGGGGGGTGCCCAGAAAGCTTGGTCCTCCCTGCGCTGCGGATTCCAGCCCCCAGCTGCCTAGCTGTACCTTGCTGGACATAGAAATAGCGCGGAGTCCCACACATTTTTTTTATTATTTCATGAAATTCATGAAATAATAAATAAAAGGGGCTCCCCTATATTGTTGTGTCCGGCCAGGTACAGATAGGCACCTCGGGGTGGGTGGCAGTCCGTCGCTGCCTGCTGTATCCGGCTGGATACAAAAATACGGCAAAGCCCACTTCAATTTTTTTTCTGAAAAATCCAAAAAACAATATGCATGAAAGGGATTGCATCTTTATTAACCCCTCGACCATGGTCGATGGGTTAATAAAGATGCAGTCCCTTTTTATAGGATTGTTTAATGGATTTTTCAGAAAACCTTTGACGTGGGCTTCACCGTCTTTTTGTATGCCAGCCGGATACAGCAGGCGGCAACGGGTTGCCCCCAACCCCCAGCTGACTACTTGGACCTGCCTGGACACAGAAATATCGGGAAGCCCTTATTTTTTATTATATCATGAATTTCATGAAATAATAAAAAGAAAAAATGGCGCTGAACCCAACTCTTCCAGGGCCCTGGTGCCGTGGCTCACTGGGTAATAAAGGGGTTAGGGCCAGCTTTTTGTTATCAGCTGGCCCTATGCCCGAAATTCATGGGGTCACGCCAATATTAGACATGACCGCCATGAATTTCTATTAAATTGTTTAGATAAAAACACAACACGGAGAAAAAATATTTTTATTTGAAAAAAAAAACAAAAAGACACTTAAGGACTCCATCTTTATTTAAAAAAATCCTCTTCCGTCCGACGTAGTCCAATCCAGGGTTTTTCTTTAGCTCTACTACATCTCTGGTAGAGAACCTCCACCAGAGATGTAGCAGAGCTGTGCACCCTGGGAAAGTTCATGTGAGTTCATGCAGGCAAGCATGAACTCACATGAACCCTGCCTTCACTGCTACTTCAAATGAACAGCTGACCTGAGTCAGCTGTTCATTTGAAAATCCAGGCGGGAAGGTCAAAAATAAAAAACCGGATTGAAAACCGGATTGCCCCGGTCCGGAGCAATCCGGGACCATAGAGCCCCCTGTTATGGGGCACCGGATTGCACCGGACCGGTACAATCTGGGAGAATCCGGTTTTGAAAACCGGATTCTCCGAGGATTGTACCAATTAAGTTCAATCCGGCGCCCATAACATGGAGCTTTATGGTCCCGGATTGCACCGGACCCGGGCAATCCGGTTTTCAATCCGGTTCTACGCTCCCCGCCTACAGCAGTGATAGCGGCCATGCTTTGCGGCCGCCGTTCTATGCGTCTGCTGCTGTCGCAAAGACATAGAGAAGAAGACAGCGGGCCGTGGAGGACAGTGAGTGAACCGCCCCCTCCCGAACAATAGTGCCAGCCACTGCTGACAGCAAGATCCTCCAATCCCCCCGCAGCCTCCCCACCAGATCCTAAGTTAGGATAGGGGGGGAGGCGGTGGGGGGAGCAGAGGATTCTGCTGTCAGGCGGCAGGGAAGCTGTCAGCGGCTGTCAGCATTGTTTAAAAGCCTGCGGCTTTTTACCGCTGGCTTTTAAACAATAAAATGGGGAATTGCATGTTTTTCCTCTGCTGCAAGACCTCTTTATAGGGTCCAGCAGCAGAGGAATTATTCGCAATGAATCGCTTCCCCATTGACATACATTGAACTCGCTAAACTCGCAACGAGTACCGAGTCTCGGGACCTACTCGTTACGAGGCTAGAGAGTCCGAGTATTTTAGTACTCGCTCATCCCTAGTAGGTAGTAAATTGTGAAACTTTAAGGATGCATACACACGATCAGAAAACGAAGTGTTTTGGATGTAGCCTATTGCAGCTGTGTCCAAAATGCTGTGTTGTACAGTAGCAGCATTGTGGATGGGGTTTCAAGAAATCCCATGCTCACTGTGCTTCACCTGACCACAGGGTTAGTTCAGCTTTGGTGCGGGTTACCATGCTCCCACAGCTCTGCTGCAAGTTAGTTTCATGCTGCAGAGTTGAAAGCGGTCACTAGGGATGGGCGAATCTACTCGCTAGGACTCGTTACTCGGCGAGTAGTAAGGGACTCGCAGGACTCGGTACTCTGCGAGTTTCCCAGTGATTACTCGCACGAGTCCAATGCAAATCAATATCAATCCTAGTTTTGTCAGAAACGCTGACAAAACTAGGATTGCCATTGTTTGCATCAGACTCGGCTACTGTGCCAGTGATAGCAGGGAAACTCGCAAAGTAAGTGCTGTTACATTGCGAGCCGAGTCCAGCTGTCTTCTCTGTGCAGGCTGCCAGCTCCAGGGTCCTAGAGCCCGCCTGCTCACAGACATGATGTAGCAGTGCTGAGATTGTTCTCAGTCTGCTCGTTCCCTGTGCATAGACATCTATCTATGCACAGGGGATGTAGCAGAGAGGACATCGCGTTTTGGACTACGTCGGACGGAAGAGGATTTTTTTAATTAAAGATGGAGTCCCTAATGGCTTTTTTTTTTATTTCAAATAAAAAATGTTCTCTGTGTTGTGTTTTTTTAACCCTTTATTGGAGATTCTTAGTGGCTGGGTCAAACGTGGCCTGACATTAAGAATCTCGGGCTTAATACCAGCTTGTATAACAAAGCTGGTATTAACCCCTTTATTACCCAGCGTGCTACCGCCACCAGGGCCGCTGGAAGAGCGGGGTTCAGCGCCAGAGGATGGCGCTTCAATGAACGCGCCATCTTCTGGGGCGGCTGCGGGCTGCAATTTGCAGCGGGGGGTGCCCAGAAAGCTCGGGCATCCCTGCGCTGCGGATTCCAGCCCCCAGCTGCTTAGCTGTACCTGGCTAGACATAGAAATTGCGCGGAGCCCCACGCATTTTTTTTAAATTATTTCATGAATTTCAGAGTCAGAGTCTCAGAGTCTCAGAGTCAGAATCTCAGAATTTCATGAAATAATTTAAAAAAAATGCGTGGGGCTCCGCGCAATTTCTATGTCTAGCCAGGTACAGCTAAGCAGCTGGGGGCTGGAATCCGCAGCGCAGGGATGCCCAAGCTTTCTGGGCACCCCCGCTGCAAATTGCAGCCCGCAGCCGCCCCAGAAGATGGCGCGTTCATTGAAGCGCCATCCTCTGGCGCTGAACCCCGCTCTTCCAGCGGCCCTGGTAGCGGTGGCACGCTGGGTAATAAAGAGGTTAGGGCCAGCTTTGTATTATCAGCTGGCCCTAAGCCCGAAATTTATGGCGGTCACGCCAATATTAGACATGACCGCCATGAATTTCTATTAAATTGTTTTAAAAAAAACACAACACAAAGAAAAATTTTTATTAGAATAAAAAAAAAAAGCCATTAGGGACTCCATCTTTAATTAAAAAAATCCTCTTCCGTCCGACGCAGTCCAAAACGCGATGTCCTCTCTGCTACATCCCCTGTGTATAGATATAGATGTCTATGCACAGGGAATGAGCAGACTGAGAACAATCTCAGCACTGCTACATCATCTCTGTGCACAGACATTCATGTCTGTACACAAGGAATGAGCAGACTGAGAACAATCTCAGCTCTGCTACATCAGGCAGCAGGCAGGCTCTAGGACCCTGGAGCTTGCAGCCAGCACACAGAGTAGACAGGACTCTTATCTGTGCGAGTTTCCCAGCGATTACAGTTGCAAAGTAAACGAGTCCAATGCAAATAAATGACAAAACTAGGATTGCTTCAGGCTGAAGCTTCCGAGACACATCTGCGATTTGTAAATCTCACACTACTCGCTATTACTCGCTTCCCCATTCATTAACATTGGACTCGTTGACTCGCAATGAGTAGCGAGTCCTGTGCTCGGACTCGCTAGAGTCAAGCGATTCCGAGTAATTTAGGATTCGCCCATCACTAGCGGTCACCATTGGGTGCATGCAGGTGGAAGTCATCCTGCACCCACCGCAGATGGTGAGTACAGGGCGGCTGTGGTTTCCCTGCGCTCACCTGTGGCTTCCCTCAGAGCACATATCCTAAAGGGTACCTGTCATGAAATTCATGCTGAATGAACCACAGGCAGCATAAATTAGACACTGGCTATTGTATTGAAGCTGTGTAAGTTTTATTATAAAGTAAAGCAGTCTTTCAGATATTGCATAAGTGGTAAATCGGCCATGGATTATGCATCTCAGATGACTAATCAGAGGCAGGTTGATGGCGGTTTCTACCCAAACCACTCCGCATTACTGACGATATGTGTGTGAATAAATAAAGATTTGTCAATTCAGGGGAAAAGGGATGGGAGAAGCAAAAACCAGGAATTTATCTCTTGTATAAGTCATCCAAAATGTATTCTACCTGACTTGCCAAGTGTGTTTTCTCTGTTACGCTGCTTCCTTTCAGAGTGGTTTTGTATTATGAATCTCATGCCAGGTTTCTTTTAGATCTTGTGCCCATGGAGCATTTTTACTGTAGATTTTACCATGTTTTTACCATACTTTTATCACAAATGCCACAGCAAAGTCTGTGGTAAATTTGAAATGTTGTGCCCTGGCTGCATTTTTTTCTGCAGCAGAAATGGAGTAGATTTTGCTTCAGGAAAATATGCAGCATGCCAATTATTGCTGCAGATTTTCAGCATTTTTCACCCTTAGAACTCAATGTTACATCAAAATACGCAGCAAATCGTTTACAGTGTTTTCATTATGATTTTGCACATATTTGATGGTTTGTTTTGTTACTAAAAACGCAGGATGTGATTTCACCACAACGGAAAAAGGAAATACCACCATTTTAAGTACAGAGTAGGAGAGTCAAGTGAATGTATAGTACAGTGCAGAGTTTAGTGCAGCAATTCCTGGCATCATCAGATGAAGTTCAATGTTCCCAAGCTGATTCAACTGGTAAGTATACCTATGTACATTTATATATGTATTCAAAATTATTATTTAAAAATTTTTGTGGGGGTTTTTTAAATAAATTATTTAAAATTTGATGTGGGCTCCACCCTATTTTTGATTGCCAGCTAAGGTAAAAGTAGCCAGCTGGGGGATAGAATTCTCAGCATGGTGAGACCCATGTGTTCTTGGCCCCCCACACTCAAAATCGCAGCCCACAGCTGCCCCAGAAAGTGGAGTATTCATTAGAAGCTCCATTTCCTGGTGCTTTACTCTGCTTTTTCAGCTGCCCTGGTACCTGTGGCAGACTGGGTAATAAGGGGTATATGTCAGCCGAGGATTGCCAACTGACACCAAGCCTAAGATTCATAATGTCAGGCCAATGTTAGACCTGGCCATTTTAAATCTAAAAGTAACTAATAAAAAAAATCACAACACAGAGAAAAATCATTTATTTGGAAAAAACAAACAGACAATAATAATAATTGTTTTATTTATATAGCACCAACATATTCCGCAGCACTTTACAATCCAGAGCGGAAATGTGCAGACAATTTGAGATATACAGGGTAACAAAAAAAATCAACAGATATCAGCAGGAGTGAGGGCCATGCTCGCAAGCTTACAACCTATGAAGAAATAGGGGAGGCACAAAAGGTAAATGGTAAAAAGTGCCTGCCAGGATCTGTACAAGTACAGATAAAGTGCTATTTAGTGCACGGATGGTGTAGACAGATGACAAAAGAAGCCAGGTTTGGAAAAGGGAAGAATGAGAATACTTAGATAAGTGAGGTGAAGTAATACGCTAATCTAAAGAAATGCATTGTTAGGGTCTGCTTAAAACTATGGGTATTAATTGAATTATTCTTGGTAGTCCGTTCCAGAGAATTGGCACTGCTCATGAGAAGTCTTGGAGACAGGAGTGGGAGGTTCATATAGTAGATGATGTCAGTCTTAGGTCATGTGTGGAACGGAGGGCACATGTAGAGCGATAGACCAAGATGAGGGAGGAGATGTAGGGCGGTGCAGAACTGTGGATGGCTTTTAGTGAGAGTGATATTGTACTCTGTAGTGGATGGGCAACCATGCAATGGTTGGAGAGGACTATAATCCTGGTTACTAGTAGAGATGAGCAATGTTCGATTCGAAATGTTCGCCAATCTCAAATTTGAGCTGTTTTGGGCGGTGTTCGAGTCATTTGACGAATGTGAACAATTTGCTTAAAATTCGGCAGTTCGAGGTTATGTTCAATAACGCTTCGATCACCAAAAGCTTAACCCTAACCCTAATACTGTTAATGAATGTTAATATCCAGTTTCAGTGTATAGTGTGTGTGTGGGGGGGTGGGGTTTAGATCAGTGCTGCAGAAATAATGCCGATCTCCGTTTTTTTTACTCCTAACTCCATATACAGTGGGGCGGTGCAGGCTGTCAGCAAATGACACACACACAGCAAAGTGCATTTTTTGCACACAAGCAAGGGCATGTGTCATTGGTTGTGTATGTCACATGTCCTTGCCCTATAAGACCCAGCCATTTTCCCCATTGCCACCACTTCCTCAGTGCTGCAGTTGTGTGTCAGTCAGGCACTGCTACTGCTGTTGTGGGCGCTATAAAGTGTTAGTTAGATAGTGAGTGAATCTCAAGTTAGATAGACAGATAGGTTTAGGGAGTAGTTACTAGTTAGAATCTCAACCCTTTTGAGGGCTACTTCAGACAAGTAGGGAGTAGGGATTAGTTGTAAATATCAGCCCTTTTGAGGGCTACTTCTCAGAAGTAGGGACTAGTTATAATTTCAGCCCTTTTGAGGGCTAGGTTAGAGCAGTTCCTATTAGTTATTGCCAGGCAGATGTGTGCTAGTGCTGTGCAAGTGTTTTTCACTATCTGGCCAAATCTAACTCAAGCAGTCCTTTAGGGCAGGTAGTGTAGCACTGCTGTGAAGAAAGCTACACCACCTGTCTTTAGTAGCCAATTTTTTACTGCAGCTAGTGCAGGCAATTTATTTGGGCTGGTAGCAGTGACTGGTAGTCAGTGCTGTAGCCGAGCTGTAAAGTAAGCTACACTGCCTGTCTATCCAGTAGCCAATTTTTTACTGCAGCTAGTCGACAATTTATTTGTGCTAGTAGCATTGTCTGGTAGTCAGCGGTGTAGCCCAGCTTTAAAGTAAGCTACACCGCCTGTCTATCCAGTAGCCAATTTTTTACTGCAGCTCGTCCAGGCAATATTTTTGGGCTAGTAGCAGTGTCTGGTAGTCAGAGGTGTAGCCCAGCTGTAAAGTAAGCTACACCGCCTGTCTATCCAGTAGCCAATTTTTTACTGCAACTAGTCCAGGCAATTTTTTTGGGCTAGTAGCATGTCTGGTAGACAATGGTGCAGCTCACTTGTGAACCAAGCTACACCGCCTGTCTAGTTCAGACTAATTTTTAACAATGCCTAGCCCAGGTAATAGTTTGGGCCTAGTAGCAGTGTCATTTAGACAGTGGTGTGTAGCCAACTTGTGAAACATACTACACTGCCTGTCTAGTTCAGATTAATATTTAACTGCACCTAGCCCAGGTAATAGTTTGGGCCTAGTAGCAGTGTCATTTAGACAGTGGTGTGTAGCCAACTTGTGAAACACACTACACCACCTGTCTAGTTCAGACTAATTTTTAACTGCACCAAGCCCAGGTAATAGTTTGGGCCTAGTAGAAGTGTCATTTAGACAGTGGTGTGTAGCCCACTGGTGAAACACACTACACCGCCTGTCTAGTTCAGACAAATTTTTAACTGCACCTAGTCCAGGTAATAGTTTGGGCCTAGTAGCAGTGTCATTTAGACAGTGGTGTGTAGCCCACATGTGAAACACTCTACACCGCCTGTCTATTTCATACTAATTTTTAACTGCACCTAGGTAATAGATTGGGCATAGTTCCACTGTTTGGCCACTTAGCTCTGCTCGATTTCCATCCTATTTTTTTTTTCCTAACAACTGCAGAGTTGCCAAATTGGTCACATGCAAAATGAGTGGCAAAAGGCCTGCTGCTGGTGGAAAGGGGAATCGGCATGGTGGAAAGGGTAAAAAAGTTTGTGTCCGTGGGGTAGGTGGTAAAGCAACAGTAACATCTGCTGAAGAAAGACCATCTTCCAGCCAAAGTAAGATGTCTACTTATTTCCATGGACAATCTGATATGATCCCTGTCTTACGGACATGAACATCGTTACTTATTGTAGATGAGGCACAAAAACAGCAAGTGCTTGAATGGATCTCAAGTGCTCCATCAAGTGGCCTCTCCTCCACCTCAACTTCAACATCCCAAACCCTCCAGTCCTCTGAGGTGTTTACCTTGAAATATCTGGGAAATGTGAGTCACACAGCCGAGGAGTTGTGGTCAGCTCTGGAGACAAACGTTTAAGCAATGGTTGTCTCCACTCAACGTGCAGCCAGGGAAGGCCATGTGTGACAATGCTGAAAAACTGGATGTGGCCCTTCGCCGGGGCAATGTGACACACGTGCCTTGTATGACCCACATGTTGAATATGGTTGTCCAACAATTTTTAACACACTATCAAGCCTAGATGGGCTTCTGCAGAGGGCACAGTCACTGTGTGCTCACTTCCAGCGTTGGCATCCCGCAGCTCAACGACTTGCATCGCTCCAGACGTCTGTTGGATCACCGCCTGAAAAGAGATGTGCCGATACGCTGGAATTCCACTCTGCACATATTGCAGCAACTGTGGCAGCACCGCCGAGCCCTGGTGCAATACGTTATGACATATAGCCTGGGCCAACGAGATCCAGAGGTGGGGCAGATCGACGATGCCATTATCAGCATGACTATTCCGGTCATCTATATGCTGGAGCACACTCTAAACAGTATTCAGGTGGTGGGATAAGAGGAGGTGGAGGAAGTACAGGAGGAGTCCTATGTGGAAGGGATAACAAGATCACCATGGTCATCATGGTCAGCAGCACCAAGACAGCAGACATGGGATGGTGGGGGAGACAGATTAACGAGGGTGCATGGTAGCAGCCAAACTGTTGAGGAAGGTGCAGGAGCCCAGGAAGAAATGGAGGACGAACTGGCGATGGGCATGGAAGACTCAGCAGATGAGGGAGATCTTGATGACATTTTTGTTGTGCGAGGTTGGGGCGTGAGGGCAGAGGTAGGAAGCACAATTCTCACCTCGCCGCCACCAACACAACAAGGACTTGGTCCTCCTGGATGCGCAAGACACATGAGCGCCTTCTTGCCGCACTACCTGCAACATGACCCTCGGATTGTCCGAATTAGAAGTAATGCCGACTACTGGGTTTCCACACTCTTAGATCCCTGGTACAAGACAAAATTTGGCAAAATAATTCCTGCCATAGAAAGGGACGCACGCATGGAGAAGTACCAGCAGAAGCTGTTACACAATCTTACATCTGCTTTTCCACAAAACACCAGTGGTACACATAGTGAATCTCAAAGTTTTAACTTGCCAACTGTGGGACTGTCAAGTCATCACTCACACCGTACCAGTAACATCATATCTGGTGGTAACTTCAATTTTGTGGCATCGTTTCATGAATTTTTTAGACTATCGTCTGCAAGGCCAGAAGACACAAGAAGTCTGACACATAGTCAACGCCTGGAGAGGATGGTACAGGAGTATCTCCAAGTAAACATTGATGCCATGACTGTGGAACTTGACCCTTGCTCATTTTGGGCTTCCAATCTGGAAAAATGGCCTGAGCTCGCCACTCACACCTTGGAGATCCTGTCGTGAATCGCAGCCAGCGTTCTTTATGAACGTGTCTTCAGCGCTGCTGGTGGTGTGCTGACAGATAAGCGCACGCGTCTGTCCAGCCAGAATGTGAACAAGTCATAGATCCGCAAGGACTTCTCTACTCCTGTCATCCTGGGGAGACTAAAGGCTTGTGGATTTTTGAATGTGCTGCATGACAGTCACAAACAATTTTAAGCTTGCAACTGTGGGGCAATTGATGCCACACAAGTGGTGTCTGTGCCCCAATTTTTGGAAAAAATGGAGACTCTTGTTGGAGTCCCCTTGCTGTGTTTTACATGATTTTAGAAGGGCATGGCATGCCTATATCTGTGTCTCCTCTTCCTTTTACTCATCCAGCTCTTTTCTTTTCGCATTTTTATATGTACTTGTCACTTTTCCATGTGTTGGTTGTGTCTACTGAGTAGTTTGTCACCTTTTGGACACCTTAGAAGGTGTTTTCTATGTGTTTGTATGTGTTTGTAAGTGTTTGTAAGTGTTTGTAAGTGATTGTATGTGTTTGTATGTATTTATGTTTGCCTGCTATTGTTTTCAATGGTATTCGACGGTGTTCGACGAACATTCGACGAACATACCCCCAATTCGACAAATCGAATTTGAACACTAGGGTGGTGGCTCATCTCTAGTTGCTAGTGGTACTGAAAACTGAATCTACTGATTGTTTGTCCAATAAGGGCAGTATATACAGAGAAGGAGACCTAGGACTGAACCCTGAGGTTGGATTATCTCCACAGACGTTATGTGCACCTGGAGCAACACTGGAGGAACTCTGTTTACAGTGTGTGCCAAGATTGCTGCTGTCGGTGCTGAGTTGTTCTAATTGTAGGAGAGGGAGGAGATTGGGTCCAGTGAAGACTGCAAATTCTATATACGTTTCTGAGTGTAAATGGTATGTATATACCTATATGTGTGGGAGTTTGAGGTGTCCTTGATGGGTTGACAGTTCTTGACTGAGAATGAAAGAAGGTTATGGCCAGAGAGCAGAATAGGGGAATTAGTAAAATCATGCACTGAGCAGATCTGGGAGAAGATCAGACCCAGCGTATTCCCATATTCATGTATGGCAGAGTTAGGAAGTTGTGAAAGGCAGAGAGAGGAGAATAGGGATAAAAGAAGAGAGGCAGATGAGGAGATGGGATTATCAATAGGTATGTTAAATTCCCCCATGATCAAAGTGGGTAGGTTACGGGCTAGAAAGGGCAGAAACTAGATGGCAAAGTCATCAAGGAACTGATGTGGGGGAGCCTTGATGGCAATACAGTGCTGCCAATCGTAGGGAGTAGGGCCTGTAAAGTCTGGCAGTGTGGACCACCCTGTTTCCCCTCTTTATTATCCCCAAACAAATTCTCTGATGGAAATTCACAGCACAATAATCCACGATAATCCACACTAATCCACACTGAGGTCTGGTCACCGCAACAACCGCTGAGAAACTCACTGCCAGATGTGATCAAGGTGATGTCAAAGTCTGGTACATCTGAGGACAGAGCTGTCTTGCCTCAGCTCTGCCATCAGAAAGACTTACTCACGGCACCTTGATCACAGCCTGGTGTTAGTGGGAGCTACTACTTCCGGTGAACAGATATGTGTCTACTCACAGGGATTTAGCAGCGCTGTAAATGTTCCAGGGACCTCACTTTGGATTATCATCGGAGGAAATGTTTGGGGGTAATAAAGTGGGGAAACAGGGATGTGAGGGTGTATTTTTACAAATAAATGAGTTTTCACCTACATTACAACACGCAACAACATGCATATTTATACTGATGTTTATTAACGTTACCTTCAGGGGTGTAACTACAACAGGTGCAGGGGTTGCGATCGCACCCGGACCCTGGAGGCTATGGGGCCCCAAAAGTCCCTTTAGCCTATAGAAAAAGACTACTACTATTAAAGATTTGCAATAATTGGGGGCCCCGTTGGAGCTTTCGCATCGGGGCCCCAGGGCCTGAAGTTACGTCACTGGTTACCTTAGATTATAGAACTATAAAAAAAAAAGAATTTGTGAAGAAAACTTTTTTTTGCATCTTCTTCTTCTAACATCTTTTTTAAATATCTTCCATTAATCTCTGCTGGTCCAGCTGCACATCACCAACACACGTGATGGAGAATCGAAAAGAAGGGGATTGTACCAGGAAATTACTTGAATATTTTTTTTTTCTCTTCTTAAACCTAGCTTTAGTCACAGCCATTTCAGTGTGTAATGCAAAGGTTTTGGTGCGCTTTTTTGACACAAGATGTGGATCTTTGATGACAAAAATCTGCCACACAAATTCATCGTGGGTACATAGCCTTATGGGTATATACCAACGCTGAGTGTTTGGTGCGGACATTTTTTGCAGCAAAACTGCTACAAAACTACAAATCTTATCAAGAAAATCTCAACTATGCTACAGGCCAGCTAAAGATACCATTGCCCAGGGAAGCATCTCCAGCAACATCGCCGGCAACTCGGGAGCGTGCACGTTTTGAGAACTTTGCCAAGATCGCTGTGGAAATTTTACACGAGGAGACATCACCGGCAACGCAGCAGTGATGTTGAAAACAACTTTCTCTGCCAGGGTTAAACTCAACCCAGGCATTAACATTGCAGTGAATGGGGGAAGTTGCTTTTAATATCGCTGTTGCGGTGTCACACTGGGCGATTCTGCCAGATCGCTTGAGCAACATCGCCAGGTTTCACAACATTGTTGGGAAACCAGGCGATATTGCTCAAGCAACTATTGCCATTGAAATCACCTTGTTACACAGAGCAACTCACTAGCGATGTTGCTTCAACTTGGCCACGCCCCTGAGTTGCCGGCGATGTTGCCGGAGATGTTTCCCCGTGTAACAGTACCTTTAGGGTTTAGTAGTCTGTCTTTCAGCATGTGGCCAGTAGAATTAAACAGCAAAATCAGATTGTCACTAGTGATGGGCGAATCCTAAATTACTCGGAATCGCTTGACTCTAGCGAGTCCGAGCACAGGACTCGCTACTCGTTGCCAGTCTAGCAAGTCCAATGTTAATGAATGGGGAAGCGAGTAATAGCGAGTAGTGTGCGATTTACAAATCACAGATGTGTCTCGGAAGCTTCAGCCTGAAGCAATCCTAGTTTTGCATTTATTTGCATTGGACTCGTTTACTTTGCAAGTAATCGCTGGGAACCTCGCACAGATAAGAGTCCTGTCTGCTCTGTGTGCTGGCTGCCGCAGCTCCAGGGTCCTAGAGCCCGCCTGCTGCCTGATGTAGCAGTGCTGAGATTGTTCTCAGTCTGCTCATTCCCTGTGCATAGACATCTATATCTCTGCACAGGGATGAGCAGAGAGGACATCGCGTTTTGGACTGCGTCGGACGGAAGAGGATTTTTTTAATTAAAGATGGAGTCCCTAATGGCTTTTTTTTTTATTTCTAATGAAAAATTTTCTCTGTGTTGTGTTTTTTTAAAACAATTTAATAGAAATTCATGGCGGTCATGTCTAATATTGGCGTGACCGCCATAAATTTCGGGCTTAGAGCCAGCTGATAATACAAAGCTGGCCCTAACCTCTTTATTACCCAGCGTGCCACCGCCACCAGGGCCGCTGGAAGAGCGGGGTTCAGCGCCAGAGGATGGCGCTTCAATGAACGCGCCATCTTCTGGGGCGGCTGCGGGCTGCAATTTGCAGCGGGGGGTGCCCAGAAGGCTTGGGCATCCCTGCGCTGCGGATTCCAGCCCCCAGCTGCTTAGCTGTACCTGGCTAGACATAGAAATTGCGCGGAGCCCCACGCATTTTTTTTAAATTATTTCATGAAATTCTGAGATTCTGACTCTGACTCTGACTCTGAGACTCTGACTCTGAGACTCTGAGACTCTGAGACTCTGACACTCTGACTCTGAGACTCTGAGACTCTGACTCTGAGACTCTGACTCTGAGACTCTGACTCTGAGACTCTGACTCTGGCTCTGAGGGTGAGACTCTGAATCTGAGACTCTGACTCTGAGACTCTGACTCTGAGACTCTGACTCTGAGACTCTGAGACTCTGACTCTGACTCTGAGACTCTGACTCTGAGACTCTGACTCTGAGACTCTGACTCTGACTCTGAGACTCTGAGACTCTGACTCTGAGACTCTGAGACTCTGACTCTGAGACTCTGAGACTGACTCTGAGACTCTGACTCTGAGACTCTGACTCTGAGACTCTGAGACTCTGACTCTGACTCTGAGACTCTGAGACTCTGACTCTAAGACTCTGACTCTGAGACTCTGACTCTGAGACTCTGACTCTGAGACTTTGAGACTCTGAGACTCTGACTCTGAGACTCTGACTCTGAGACTCTGACTCTGAGACTCTGGCTCTGACTCTGAGACTCTGACTCTGAGACTCTGACTCTGACTCTGAGACTCTGACTCTGACTCTGAGACTCTGACTCTGAGACTCTGACTCTGAGACTCTGACTCTGACTCTGAGACTCTGACTCTGAGACTCTGAGACTCTCACTCTGACTCTGACTCTGAGACTCTCACTCTGACTCTGAGACTCTGACTCTGAGACTCTGACTCTGAGACTCTGACTCTGACTCTGAGACTCTGAGACTCTGAGACTCTGAGACTCTGAGACTCTGACTCTGAGACTCTGACTCTGAGACTCTGACTCTGACTCTGAGACTCTGACTCTGAGTCAGACTCTGACTCTGACTCTGAGACTCTGACTCTGACTCTGAGACTCTGACTCTGAGACTCTGACTCTGAGTCAGACTCTGACTCTGAGACTCTGACTCTGAGACTCTGACTCTGAAATTCATGAAATAATAAAAAAAAATGCGTGGGGCTCCGCGCAATTTCTATGTCTAGCCAGGTACAGCTAAGCAGCTGGGGGCTGGAATCCGCAGCGCAGGGATGCCCAAGCTTTCTGGGCACCCCCCGCTGCAAATTGCAGCCCGCAGCCGCCCCAGAAGATGGCGCATTGATTGAAGCGCCATCTTCTGGCACTGAAGCCCGCTCTTCCAGAGGCCATGGTGGCGGTGGCACGCTGGGTAATAAAGGGGTTAATACCAGCTTTGTTATACAAGCTGGTATTAAGCCCGAGATTCTTAATGTCAGGCCACGTTTGACCCAGCTACTAAGAATCTCCAATAAAGGGTTAAAAAAACACAACACAGAGAAAATTTTTTATTTGAAATTAAAAAAAAAGCCATTAGGGACTCCATCTTTAATTAAAAAATCCTCTTCCGTCCGACGTAGTCCAAAACGAGATGTCCTCTCTGCTACATCCCCTGTGCATAGATATAGATGTCTATGCACAGGGAATGAGCAGACTGAGAACAATCTCAGCTTTGCTACATCATGTCTGTGAGCAGGCGGGCTCTAGGACCCTGGAGCTGCACAGAGAAGACAGCTGGACTCGGCTCGCAAAGAAACAGCAGTTACTTTATGAGTTTCCCTGCTATCACTGGCACAGTAGCCGAGTCTAATGCAAACAATGGCAATCCTAGTTTTGTCAGCGTTTGCCATTGATTTGCATTGGACTCGTGCGAGTAAACGCTGGGAAACTCGCAGAGTACCGAGTCCTGCGAGTCCCTTACTACTCGCCGAGTAACGAGTCCTAGCGAGTAGATTCGCCCATCCCTAATTGTCACAACATCATATGCATGGATTTCTTCAGGCCCCATTAAAATGGATGGCACAGGAATTACACTAACCAATCTGTTTGTTAACATATCTTACACACTCTTCATCTCCTCATGGTGCTAATTATTTTCTCCTCTAAACACAGACATCCCACTTCCCACTGCCCCTCTTCATCATTCTAGGCTATAATGCCTCCTCGGACATCAATTTCTTCCTGCTGTTGATGTGATTATTCTTTTTGAGCACTGCAGCCTATGTGATATCAGAGAGACTATGAAGGTGCAGGAGAAACTAGAGAAACAAGAAAAATTGGTATTGTGAGCATATGACCATATTAACCCACATTAGGCTGCAGGTATCCTGATGCTAAAATCGGTAGCCTCATAGCCATGCATAAGTCTGTTGATTTCATGTCAAGAGACACATGGGTAGTCCGTGCTTTGTAAATTGCAAAACACATGTGGAAGCAGTGTGTGGGCAGCTTTTACTATGCTATTGATGACTTACATTGTTAAGATATTATTGAGAGTCCTTATTGAAAGGATAAAATAAAGAATTGTCTCTGAAACCTAATTATCCAACAACTGGTAACAGTGTTATTACTCTGCATGTAACTTTAATACTTTAGAAATACTTTAGAAGTATAATTTAAACAACATAAATATACACGTAAATACCAACTTATATTCATATTTGATTGATAATTTCATGGATATTAAGGGGTTTTACTGTTTAAGCTATGTAAATTGTCAATAGCATAATCTATGAATATATTCTAGGTGGTACACTACAATCTATAGTAGCCTCATCGATTTAAAGCTGCAAATGAAGTCTTTTTCCAAATACCTTCTGTGTTCAACAGTGCATGTGAGCGGCACTATTGCTGTCTGCTCAGTCCCAATCATGTGACACCCTTCTGGAATGACCTCTATAGTCTGGTTATTTCACGTCAACTTCCATAAATGGAAGTTGACCTGAGATCACAGAAGTGAGACCTACTCTCCCTGAGTGACTGCACTGTGGGTGGAGTTTCACTGTATGTCACAGCCCAGCATTGATCATTCTTTTGGTGCACTGTTAATAAAAGCAGTGGAGGAGAGCGCGATCAGGGAGATTTGGTCATACCTCATTGATGCATGGTCAACTTCTAATTCCAGAAGTTGTCATGCCATCACCAGACATCAGAGGCTCTGTTGCAACCAGGGGTCACATGATGTGGATGATAAATATACAAGGCACTCCCAAGGTAGTTAAAAGAAAAAGATCCTTTTATTTGCTTCCTGCAAAAATAAAATATGTTTCGGTATTGCTCCAGACCTTTGTCAACAACTGAAAGTGACATAAATGAATATGTAAATCCAGAAAGGATGGTGCGTTTTGATCTGCAAAAGCTGTAATTGGAAAAGGACCACAATGGATCAGAAGGTAATGGTGCCTTTATTCAACATGTTTCAGAGCGTATTTCTGCTCCTTCATCATGAAAAGCAACCATAGTTAAAGGTACATGCAAAATGGATACTTAGTACCCTGCCCCATTTCATCATTATCACCAGTACTTTGCATCCACAATCCGCCTATGCAGATACAACAGCAAGCAATCGGCATTTGTAACCGCTATGCCAATTGCATTAATAGTGCCATTCATCAATGACACTTACGCACAAAAGTTTACTAGAACACCATTGGCGCATGCGTACCGGGCCGACTGACATTTCCGCATACACCCCCTAATCCCAGCATGCTGATTGGGCAAGCGGGTTGTCAAATACCAGCCCTCTGTCCCCCCAGCGTTACTACATCAACAGCGGTGGAAACCATAGGATACACATGTCTTGAAGCAGTAGCGGCCGAGGTACACACAAACTTTTAACTCTTCCAAATACTCCATCTTATTACTTTACTTATAAATACCTTATACCTTGTATATTCCTCGTGCTCTCTCCTCCCCAGTCCTCTTTCTATTCCCACCTGTCCTTTCTCCAGCCCTATTTTTAATTCAATTTATAATTTTATGTATTATTTCCAACTCTGTAAAAGGCACCATGACTTAATGCCTATGGGGACAGGATTGTGTCTCCCATTTCTTCAGTTTTTGTATGTTATCATTATTTTGTTTGTTTATTTACTTTGACACATATTCATTTATGTCACTTTCAGTTATTGACAAAGGTCTAGAGCAAGACCGAAACGTTTTTTATTTTTGCATAAATCAAATAAAAGAATCTATTCTTTCAACTACCTTGGGAGTGCCTTGTACACTGTGTGCAGAATTATTAGGCAAGTTGTATTGTAGAGAATTATTTTTATTATTGATTAACAACTATGTTCTCAATCAACCCAAAAGACTCAAATATCAAAAGCTTAATATTTTTGGAAGTTGGAGTAGTTTTTTTTCTTTAGATTTGGCTATCTTAGGAGGATATCTGTTTGTGCAGGTAACTATTACTGTGCAGAATTATTAGGCAACTTAATAAAAACCAAATATATTCCCATCTCACCAACATAACTGCACAAAATTTAGAAATAAACATTTCTGATATGCAAAAACAAATCCCAAAAAAATTAGTGACCAATATAGCCACCTTTCTATATAATGACACTCAACAGCCTTCCATCCATAGATTCTGTCAGTTGCTTGATCTGTTTACGTTCAACATTGCGTGCAGCAGCCACCACAGTCTCCCAGACACTGTTCCGAGAGGTGTACTGTTTTCCCTCCCTGTAGATATCACATTTTATGAGGGACCACAGGTTTTCTATGGGGTTCAGATCAGGTGAACAAGGAGACCATGTCATTATTTTTTCTTCTTTTAGACCTCTACTGGCCAGCCACACTGTGGAGTAGTTGGATGCATGTGATGGAGCATTGTCCTGCATGAAAATCATGTTTTTCTTGAACGATACCAACTTCTTCCTGTACCACTGCTAGAAGAAGTTGTCTTCCAGAAACTGGCAGTAGGTCTGAGAGTTGAGATTCACTCTATCCTCAACCCGAAAAGGTCCCATAAGTTCATCTTTGATGATACCAGCCCTTACCAGTACCCCACCTCCACCTTGCTGGCATCTGAGTTGGAGTGGAGCTCTCTGCCCATTACTGATCCAGCCTCTAGCCCATCCATCTGTCCCATCAAGAATCACTCTCATTTAATCAGTCCATTAAACCTTTGTAAAATCAGTTAAGATACTTCTTGGCCCAGTCTTGACGTTTTCTCTTATGTTTCTTGTTCAAAGGTGGTCGCTTTTCAGTCTTTCTTACCTTGACCATGTCCCTGAGTATAGCACACCTTGTGCTCTTTGATAATCCAGTAACGTGCAGCTCTGAAATATGGCAAAACTGGTGGCAAATGGCATCTTGGGAGCTTCACGCTGGATTTTCCTCAATTCATAAGCAGTTATTTTGCGCCTTTTTTGCCCAACACGCTTCTTGCGACCCTGTTGCCTATTTGCCATGAAACGCTTGATTGTTCGGTGATCACGCTTCAAATGTGTGGCAATTTCAAGACTGCTGCATCCCTCTGCAAGACATCTCACAATTTTGGACCTTTCAGAGCCCGTCAAATCTCTCTTCTGACCCATTTTGCCAAAGGAAAGGAAGTTGCCTAATAATTAAGCAGACCTTATATAGGGTGTTGATGTCATTAGACCACACCCCTCCTCATTACAGAGATGCACATCACCTGATTTAATTGGTAGTTGGCTCTCAAGCCTATAAAGCTTGGAGTAGGACAACATGTATAAAAAGTATCATGTGATTAAAATACTAATTTTCCCAATAATTCTGCACACAGTGTATATTTATCTTGCTGTAAGGTGTGGAAGCCTACCTGAGCACGCCATAATCACACAGTAGTGCCCTGCTATTTTTCTTCTGACATGATAGGGATGAGCAGACAGTGACAGCACCACTCACAGGCATGCTTGAAAACAGAAGGTATTTAAAAAAAATACTTCTTTCACAGCTTTAAATCAATGTGGCCACTATGCATTGTAGTGGACCACTTCCTTAAGGATAGAGTTATGTTTGAAAGGGGGGACTTTACACTTACAGCGTGACACACACAAGTGATATTGTTCTTTCTATGCATTTTTGTGTGTGTTTTCATATCTTTGTGAAATTTGGAAAAAAAAGATATTTTGGTGTTTTCTGTGAAAAATTATAATTAAAATTTTGTCCACTATTCATGTTTTATTTAGCAATTTTGAAATAAAACTTGTGAAAGTTATTTAAGTGTGTTTTCTATACTATTTGCATGGGGGCCTAAAAGGCCCCCGATACGTTAATATGTATATTTTTAACGTCATGTGTTCTAGGGTTAAACATAATAAAGATATGCAAACAAAGAGAAAAATTGAAGCAATATTTTTTAAAAAATTGATTTATATGGGCCTACTGTCAATTACATGACTAATGATGATTATTCTATTCAAATTAAAATTCCCGTACTTGAAATATCAACAACTAATTACCATATTTTTCAGACTATAAGATGCACTTGATAATAGGATCCACCCAGATTTTAGAGGACAAAAATAGGAAAATAAATGAAGCAAAGAAAGTCATCATGACAAACTGTTACAGGGGAACTGCTGCTGACACTGTTGTGGGGGTAATGTCCCCAAATTCTGCACTAATGTTCCACATCCTGCACCACTTCCAGGTATATATGTCCCGCATCCTGGTATATGTTCCCATCCTGATATATTTTTTCTCCATCCTGGCATATGATCCTTCATCCCAGTATACGTGAGCCATCCTGTAATATGGTTCCCATCCTGGTATATGTCCCCCATCCTGGTATATGTCCCCATCCTGGTAGATGGCCCACATCCAAGTATATGGCTTCTATCCAGTTATATGGCCCGCATGCTGGTATACATGGCCCCCATAAATAATAAACAATTATAGTCACCATACATCACTTCCCCACAGCAGCATGACATCCTCTTCTCATGCCAGCAGGTGACCAGACTGTTTGCACGCAGTGATGAGAACATGGTCATGTGCCATACTCCACACGCCATCAGCTGCTGGCTTGAGAAGAGGACATTGCACTGCTGCAAGGAAGTGATGGACAGTGAGTATAATCATCCACCCACTGTCACCTGCCGTGATATTCACTGCTCCCACACAGTATGCATTTGAAGCAGTGAATATCCACTTTTCTTAATAGCACAAGTAATCACCCATGGCTGCAGTAGTGGCAGAGGATCATGTATGCCCACTGTTTAAGAAAATGTAATATGCACCACTCCCCCCACCCATCTTTGCCCCCATTTTTTGGCGCCTGTTTCAGTGCTGAGAGGTGATGGGCGGAGGAAGCAGTGAATATTAAATTTACTTAAACCACGGGGACACGTGAACACTAGCCGGCACTGCTGGCATCGGCACCAGTGTTGCCCCCCCACCCACAGCAAGATCGTACATCCGAACTATAAGATGCACCCCCCTTTCTCCCCTAATGTATGGGGAAAAAGCGTGTCTAATAGTCCAGAAAATACAGTGTATTCACACAAAAGCTAATTGAGCATTTCAAAAACTGGGAGAAATTGGAAATAAAAACCAAGGCTTTAGATTTTACTGCAGTAACCAATGGTAATATATATCCAGCATAAAAGCAGGTGACACTTATAAATTACTGTATTTGTTTCCCAGCTGCAAAGAGATCTGAATTCAAGCCACTTCTTTTAATTCACATTTACAGACTGACAACTTATTACTGGGGCATTTTCTGGGCCAATTTAATCCATGACCTCTCTTCCTAAACTGCAAATATGTCCATTATAAAAGGCACCAATTCCTCCAGGATACACACCTGTGATCCCTGCAGGCATTATTTTTCAGTACAGCTAAAGATAACTCTAGTTATTTAGTGCTGTGATTATAATAAAAAATTGCTTTAGCAATTGCCTTCCACATATAGTGCTAGCAAGTGTTTTTAAAGCACAATATACCATCTTACCTTGCAGTACCTGCATAAATACTGGGCATAATAAATAATATCACCTTCAACAAAATTACTGTTATTATTATTATTCATATCACAGATATGCACCACAAGGCTCGGAAGTTACATTTTTTGCTGCAACACAGTTCTTTCTGGCTTACATGATGAGGTATTAACCCATTAAGGACTGGCTTATTTTTGGCCTTTAGCATAAAGCATTATTTTTCCTTTTTTTCATTATCACATTCCTGGAGCTATAATATTTAGATTTTTTTCATCTACGTAACTGTGTGATATGTTCTATTTGTCGGTACATATAACTTATTGCTAGGGATGGGCAAACTCAAACTGTAAAGTTTGGGGTCTTAATGTTCATGCATGGACCCCGAATATGGACTTTCCTGAGAAGTCTGTGTTACTGTTTGGGTTTGGCTATGGAGGGCTGTAAAAATAAGCAAAATGATGATTAAAGCACAATTATACTTACGAGTCTCCAGCTGCAGTCACACTTACTGCAGGGTTATTGACTGCACTGACTCCAACAGCCAATCACAGTCATCCACTCTGTGACAGAGTGTGTGATTGGCTGTTGCGTCCCAATCCATTCTGCCGGCATCAGTGATTGGTTGCCATATAAATTAACATATTGGCAATGAACCTGCCATCATAGGTGTGTAAAAATAAATAATTGAAAATAAATTGCATACGGGTCTCCTGTATATTGATACCTAGCACAGATAAAGCACAGATAAAGCAGACAGCTGCAGCCTGCAGCCCCCTGATGTGCACTTTACATTGGTTGAGTATCAAATATCGGGTCCCAATGTGAGTTTTGTAAGTCATTTCAAATTTAAATTGAAAAAAAACGACAGCGTGTGGGCCTCCCCTCCCTCAATTTGATGCTGGAGGTTGGTATTCTCACCCTGTGGAGGCACATAGTTATTGCCCCCCCCCAGAATAAGACTAACAGCCCACAGCTTTCTCAGTAATTGGCCCATTCATTAGAAGCGCCAATTCCTGACACTTTACCCAGCTCTCTGCAATTGCCCTGGTGTGGTGGTAATCGGTGTATTAGAAGGTGTTAATAAGTGTTAAGGCCCCATTACACAGCACGACATCGTTAACGATGTTGCTGATATGTCACGGTTTTGGAGACGTTCCAGCAACATTGTTGCGACCTCGTTGCGTGTGAGTCTGCCAAGTTGTAATGATAAATCATTGGATCACTGATCGCAGGTTTGAGAACATGTTCTCAAACCACACGATCAATGATCAGCCATCCTGTTATATCATTGTGTGTGACACCACGATAATGGTGTCGTGGATGACTTCACCCATTCACACCAATGAGCAGGGATTGTTTGCGGGTACCTGCTCACAACATCGTTGGTGCATCGTCCTTGATATCTAGACACGTGACATCTCAACAAGGATGTCAAAATGAAGTCTGCAACGACTGCACACCCATGAGATCGTTGCAGACATCGTTCCAACGTTGTGCCGTGCAACTCTACCTTTAGCTGTCATCAAGTCCTAGATTCGTAAAGTTCAGTCCTCTATGAGACATGCACATTACAAGTCCTATAAGGAAAATCCTTTATTTGAAACCACATAGGTTTTGTTTATGTTTTATTGTTTTTATACAATAAATACAATTGTTTAAAAATATATTATTTATACTGCCATACTGTGAGAGCCAAAAACTTTAAGTTTTTCCATCAGTTGAACTGGTGGATGATTTATTTTTTGCTGGTCAAGATGTTTTCCTTAGTACCATTGTCTATTATGTGTAATGTTTTGAACACTTTTTATTAGACTTTTTGGATGTGGAATGAACAAAAGAAACAGCAATTAATTTTCCACTTCATTATTTAGTTAATTTGACAAATCCTTTATTCTGCAGTTCAATAATATTAAAATTTCCAAATTTTGGTGTCTAAGGGTACCTTTAAATGCCGCAATCTCGGCTGGCGATATGAGGCGATCTAACATGCACGTGCACATTTTTCATGCTCGCCTCAGATTGCCGATGGCACTATTACACGCTGCAATCTCGCCCTGAAAGAAAGGCGATGTGTCACACCGGAAATCGCCTCACCCACAGCGAAACCAATCCGCTTGACTTCCCTCGCCGATTTACACACTGCAATCCCAAAGGTAATGTGGGCGTACATGTTCAGCGCAGCAAGGACATAGGCGTGCCACAGTGCTTTACACCGCGTCCCAAACACGCTCATTGGACAACACAACAGCGTTACGATTGGGCAGCCTGCCCTGGAAGGCTGGCTAATACATGACGCCATTGTCTATTGGACTTTGTCATTAATACACGCTCGTGTTGTCGATAGTGGCTACTGCAACACACTTTCGAGGCACAAAAGCGTCACACAGGAGCGGTGTTGTGCAGGACAGTGGCTTACACTACACAATGGCTACGTGTGCATCTGCAGCTGATGGCGGTAAGATAGAAATCACACTATGCACATATGTGCCTGTATTGTTCCACGCCATAGCAGAGCTGCCATGGCTGAACTATGTATGTGTACACATGTTTGCGTGTGTACTGGAGTGTACCTACATCCCCCACAAACACCATTGCATTCTTCATGTGTGTGTAGGTGAAGATGTGTGTGGTCCTGAATGGACAGCTCTTCAATTATGGCGCCCTGTCAACTGACATCCAATGGGAACACAGTACCCACCACCAATTATCGCAGACGGGGCGCAGTCTACAGCACGCTGTAGCACGCCTACGGGAAATCAATAAGCGCTGCAGATTCCATCACTATCGCACTATCACACGCCAAAACCCGGAAATCTCGCCTTCCTGATTGCGTCTGATTTAAGTACAGTGCTCAGTAATCAGGCAAGAGGCAATTTATCGCTGCGAAATTCCCCATTCACACACCACAACCGTGGGGCTATTTCACGGCGATTGTTTCGGGGCAACATATCGCCTTTAAAATTACCTGGCGAGATTGCAGCGTGTAAAGGTACCTTTACTGTGATCCAATCTAGGCAAAATATTATAGCAATTTGGGGACATTACCCCCACAACAGTGTCAGCAGCAGTTCCCCTGTAATGGCGGGTTTACACGTCGCGATATCGTAGTACAATTTCAATCAAAAGTCACGTGGTTCAATCGTCGGAGGCGAAATCGTTCCTGCGTTGTATGGTGTGAACGTCCAATACGATGCAGGAACGATGTCAATGCGATATCGAGGATTGAATGAGCGTGCTATTCAATGCCCCGATATTGCATAGCGATTGAAGCCGGATCGTGCTGTGTAAACGCCCAATTATGATGCGATTTCATACGTCACCCATTCACTCCCATGTTAACTATGCGATCCTGGGTTGGGAGGCGGAGACATCGCACGGACGTTGTATTCCGATATCGCAGCGTGTAAACATTCAATGCGATGCGGGAGGAACGTGCACTAATTGCGCGCTCCCGCACCATTGAGTTGCGATATCGAAACGATATTGCAGCGTGTAAACCCACCATAACAGTTTGTCATGATGACTTTCTTTGCTTCATTTATTTTCCTATTTTTGTCCTCTAAAATCTGGGTGCATCCTATTATCAAGTGCATCTTATAGTCTGAAAAATATGGTAATTAGTTGTTGATATTTCAAGTACGGGAATTTGAATTTGAATAGAATAATCATCATTAGTCATGTAATTGACAGTAGGCCCATATAAATCAATTTTTTAAAAAATATTGCTTCAATTTTTCTTTTTGTTTGCATATCTTTATTATGTTTAACCCTAGAACACATGACGTTAAAAATATACATATTAACGTATCGGGGGCCTTTTAGGCCCCCATGGCAAATAGTATAGAAAACACACTTAAATAACTTTCACAAGTTTTATTTCAAAATTGCTAAATAAAACATGAATAGTGGACAAAATTTTAATTATAATTTTTCACAGAAAACACCAAAATATCTTTTTTTTCCAAATTTCACAAAGATATGAAAACACACACAAAAATGCATAGAAAGAACAATATCACTTGTGTGTGTCACACTGTAAGTGTAAAGTCCCCCCTTTCAAACATAACTCTATCCTTAAGGAAGTGGTCCACTACAATGCATAGTGGCCACATTGATTTAAAGCTGTGAAAGAAGTATTTTTTTTAAATACCTTCTGTTTTCAAGCATGCCTGTGAGTGGCGCTGTCACTGTCTGCTCATCCCTATCATGTCAGAAGAAAAATAGCAGGGCACTACTGTGTGATTATGGCGTGCTCAGGTAGGCTTCCACACCTTACAGCAAGATAAATATACACTGTGTGCAGAATTATTGGGAAAATTAGTATTTTGATCACATGATACTTTTTATACATGTTGTCCTACTCCAAGCTTTATAGGCTTGAGAGCCAACTACCAATTAAATCAGGTGATGTGCATCTCTGTAATGAGGAGGGGTGTGGTCTAATGACATCAACACCCTATATAAGGTCTGCTTAATTATTAGGCAACTTCCTTTCCTTTGGCAAAATGGGTCAGAAGAGAGATTTGAAGGGCTCTGAAAGGTCCAAAATTGTGAGATGTCTTGCAGAGGGATGCAGCAGTCTTGAAATTGCCACACATTTGAAGCGTGATCACATGCGCATGCGCAGTGCGCATTTTGAAGCTGACAGCACGGCGCCGGTGTAAATACGTCACCCGGCGCCGAGAATGACGCGGATCGCGTCACCCAGCCACACTGCAGCCCGGACGCTATGGGAGAGATGGGAGGCGCGCAGGGAGGCGGCAATTTGAATCTGCCATGTACATCACGCCTATTCAGGCGTGATATGAAGAAGAGGGGCAGCCTGGATGAGTGACTATGAATAGCATAGTCACTCATTATCATCACTAATGAGGTACTATAAAAACGTTTTTCTTCAATGTCACTTGCTGCATTTAGGAGGTAAAAGGAGTGTAGGGAAAGTGTTAATATGCTCTAGGGACAGCTTTTAATAGGTTTAGAGGTGTTTTGGGGGTGACAGGATCCCTTTAATGGCGTAGTACATCTGATCTCCAGACAAATCTCCAGCAGTTATTACTGCATACAATATAGAAGTGGGACACATCACAAAATGTATAGACCTCCAATTTAGCTTCCATTACTGTCTTGCTCTGCTTTATAATAAGTATTTCAGATATGCAGATATAGAGTCTGTGGAGCCTCGTTTAGGAGTCTCAACACAGGACTAGCCAGATATTCCTCCAGGGAAGGACCTAGCCATGGGGTGGTTCTTGGAGGAGAACACCATAACCACCATATTAAGTGGTCCTTTGAGTCAATATCCAGCTTTTTACGATACCTGGATACCTGGCCTTCGTATTCCCTTGTCATATCTTTAAGCTCATAAAAAGAGCTGGATATTGACTCAAAGGGACACTTAATATGATGGTTATGGTGGTCTCCTCAAAGAGCCACCCCATGGCTAGGTCCTTCCCTGGAGGGATATTTGGTTAGTCCTGTGCTGAGATTCCTAAACGAGGCTCCACAGACTCTATTTGCATATTCATAATTCCCAGGGGGCAATGCGCCTAGGAATTCACTGTGTTGAGCGCTTTAGCCAGCTGCCCACAATGTTTTCTTAGACTGGTCTCCCTGAGATCAGTGAGTGCTTTGTGTAATAAGTATTTCAGCAGAGTCGCATGATATCAATTAAACATCGGTAGCAGAATTTCTGGCTCATTTTCCAATGTCAGGCAAATCCCTTCTGATGTTTTGTTTAGACACTGTTTGACACTGTGTGTGAAATCCAATTTCACATGCAGTACATAGTGGACCAATCATGGAACCAGTGTTACATCCAATTCTCCAAAGTGTTCCAGGAGTTTATTTAACACAATTGCCTGTGCTGCTGAGAACAGCTTGCAAGGCCTCAAAGTGCTATCACGGCCAGCTGGCATGCAGCATCTCCGGACTTACAGTATCTTACATCTGTGATATCATTGGTTGGCAATTGCAAAGAGAGATAGCAGTAGTGGATTTCATAATTTGTGTGCCCAAGTTTATTCATCATGGCAGAACATTCCACAGAGTTATTTTAACCCTTCATGACCTATGACATAAACATATATCATATATCGGTCTCTACCTTTAATGTGCGCTTGCACACTGAGCCCATATTATTCCCTGCACATGATGGATGATTTAATCAGCTCTGAAACACAAAGTAAAAAAATCACTTGTCGAAGTTCTAAATATTTTATTTTTTTAATCTTCATTGCACAGGGCAGTGTGGTGTTTAACCCCTACTATACCTGCTTTCACCAATTTATTTCCAAAATAACTCCCACACAGCTCCAACGTGGTTCCAACGTTGGAGTCGCAACCAGAGCCGAGGCTGCAGCCTGGTTAGGGGCGGCAGTTTGCAGAGTATACAAGTGCATATCCACTACTTTCATAAAAGCCAGCATTTGCATCTCCCATTGTGGATTCCTGCTGCAGACCTGCCAACTGGGTGGCATTGGGGCCAGTGGGATCTATTGCCTGAGCAAATTGTAACACTTGACAGACAATTGTTTGGAAGTGGACCCACAAGGCCAGAGCTACACTCTCAACCTGGAGAAGCAAAACTAAGTGGTTACCAAGTCTTCTGTAGAGCAGCAGATGGAGAGGTTAGACTTATGCTGGTAGGTTCAACTCCATGAGGTCTGGGTGCCACGACATATATATGTATAATTTTTCATTTAGGGGTGGAGTGATCTCCATTAATTGAATACCAGAGTGAATTTCATTAAATTTGATTCTACTATGTATTAATTTGCTTATCTCTATTCATCACTATCTGAGTAGTAAGAGGACAATATGTGGCACCCAACTGATCAACTCTTTTTGGCTTTCGTGTTATATGCTTGGGTTGTAGCAACTACACAAATGTTTTGCAGGCTGAAAAATGAAAAGGCATATGAACTCTTCTAGAGTAATAAGATGTTATGGCAGTAAGTTGAGCTTATTACATTGCCAGTGGCTGCATATATAGGAGAAAGTTAATAAGTTGAGATCTGTGAGTATGCTGTGGTGGATTCCAGTAAAAAAATGGAAATCCTTTAAAAACCCTAACATTTTTATTTCATTTAAACAGCAAATGACTACAATGAATCTTATTGTAGACACTGTATGTGTAGATCCAGCTATCTGGAAAAGACAGTTATGGTTCAGAGAATTTTAACCAGCAACAAGATTAATTGATGTTATCACAAGTCATGAATGCACCAAGTAAAAGTCTGTATGAACAAACTGTAAGCTATTTGCAATATACAAAATCAAATAATAAGATAATAAAAAGAGTGATGGTAATAAAATAATTACTAGTGAAAAAAAAAATAAAAGTTGTATATAATGATTATGTGTGCAGGACCAATAAATAATATGTCACACGCAAAGGACAATATGAGACATAATATAACAAAATAGCATGAAAAAAGAGGATAATGGAATAAAATATAAATATTTTTAAAATATATATTAAAATGACATAATACAAAAAGTAACAAATAATGATCCAAGGAGTATCATGTTCACCTAAAGGGGGCAGGACAAGGGTGCAATAGGGTCTTATCTTCTTAGTATGGTGAATTGAATTTATCGTGCAATGTACTGCTCACCTCGCCCAGTTGTGTGATCCACAACCGGTGTATATGCCTTATACAGCTGCTACTGGATCCACCATTCCACGTGGATGACCGCACATCGTGGAAGCATTAAAAACGATCCGCGCTGCTGTGTGAATGGAAATGAACCAGAATCTTTAAGGAAGCGGTGTTTATTTTGCCACCTTTCAAGGCTGTCCCAGCCTCTTCTTCAGGATTACACCGAGTAATTGACCAGCAGGATACAAAACCATAGTTATATTCACAAAGATCACCAATAACAATTGGCCATATGATCATGGCGTATCAAGGGAGGGTATCATGACGTCTATGACGTAATTTATGCTATGATTACATATATACATATATATATATATATATATATATATATATATATATATATATAAAGATTTTTATTCCATTTTTATTATAATTCTGTTATATGTTGTGATTGAGTTTCTATGTAATGTTTGTAAGTTTTCAGGTGCTACAGCAATTTATTTTCGGTTGTACATGCATTATATTGACTGTTTGGGAATGTTGCTAGTACAAGCCTCTAGGAGATCAGATTACATTGTGACCTCATGATACCCTCTCTTGATACGTCATGATCATCTGGCCAATTGTCATTGGTGATCTTTGTGTATATAACTGTGATTTTGTATCCTGCTTGTCAATTACTTGGTGTATTCCTGAAGAAGAGGCTGGGACAGCCTTGAAACGCATTGAAATAAACACCACTTCCTTAAAGATTTCCTTTCATAAAGCAGCGCAGATCATTTTTAATGCTTTGCCCTTTGGATCTGTTGGACCTTTGGATGTGGCAATGATACAACAGACAGGAGTGTAATATATGAAAATTAATACTGGGACCAAAGAGTGTAAAGTAATAATGGATCTGCAGAAAAAAGGCCCTAACTGCCCACCAAAGTAATCTAAAAAAGAGAAAGAAAAGGTCCATAGTAACATAAAGTAATTACCTGTCTTCTTTCCCCAGAAAGAAGACATGGCTCCGAAATGTGCATTGGGATCTTGCTCTTGCACTGCTGCTCAGTTGACAGGTAATCAATTTTTATTACTTTGGTCCTTTTCTATTTCTCTTTTGGATTACATTGGTGGGCAGTTAGGGATTCTTTCTGTAGACCCACTACACTAATTGCTCCCAGTATTATTTTTCTTGCATTACAACCCTCTCTGCTGTCTCAGTGCCACACGTCATTCCTTGGATCATTGTCTGTCACAATATTTTGAGTAACTCTCATTATGTAATGGGTGGGTTTCGTGGGTTGCGTGGGTTTCCTCCGGGCACTCCGGTTTCCTCCCACATTGCAAAGACATACTGATAGGATGTTTAGATTGTGAGCTCCAAGAGAGAGAGCATTACTGATGTATGTAATGAGCTATGGAATTAATAGCGCTATATAAATTAAAAAATATTATAATATTATTATGTAATCTTAATTTATATTTATTTGACAAATATTTGTATTTTATTCCATTATTGTCTTTCTTTAAGCTTTTTTGTGATATGATCTCTCATGTGAAAGTCTGAAGATTCAAATCCAAGACTAGAATTTCTAGAGTTACTATATTCGTACAATCTACAGAGCAAAAGATGCCTTGACCTTGCCTAATAAAAGGTTGTAATAAATTCTTAATTAGACACGTTTCACATATTTCTTTTATGATTGCAGAATCTTTTTTAAGATTAATGTCATTTAAATCACAAGACATTTTTAAAAGTTTGCACTTAAAAAATGTAATTGGCACACTTATAATACACACAGTAGTTAAAAATTAAATGCAATATACAGCATAATAATAGGGATGGCCATCTAACCGCGGAAGCGAAACTCTGTCTAAACTACTGTAACTTTAGTTTTACTTTTAAAAGAAGGACTACTGTTTGAAGATGAGAAAATTTCAACACAATATTCCTGTAATAGAGAGGAGCAGGAAAACCACCCTTTGATAAGAAACCACAGCATAGGTATCATCTTCATGTAATCGTAACCTGAAAATTATTGACATTCTACCAGGCAATCAGCTTTAAAAATGTCATATGGTGAGAGTGGAATAATTATTGTACAAGTCTGTAGCACCTTTGAGCCCACTTACATAGCTAAGGTCCCTTTCACATCAGCGGTAATCGCTGATCGCAGCAGTTGCGGTGAAAAAAAACGCAACTGCCGCGGTTACTGCATAATGGCCACACTTGCGGTTCACCTGCGGCAAGCCCCATGCAATGTCTAGGGGGCTTGCGGCAGGTGCGGCAAGTGCGGTATAGTTGCGGTTTCAGCACTTGCCGCAGATGCGGCCGCGAAAAAAACGCGGTCAGACGCATTTTTTTCACGGCTGCATCTGCCGCAGGTGCCGAAACCGCACTTGCCGCACAATTACCGCAAGCCCCATAGACATTGCATGGGGCTTGCCGCAAGTGAACTGCAGGTGCGGCCGTTATGCGGTAATCGCGGCAGTTGCGGTTTTTTCACCCCAACTGCCGTGATCAGCGATTACTGCTGATCTGAAAGGGGCCTAACCCTACCAGCGACAACCAGGTACATTGGTTGCAATCTGGTAAAAAATATCTCTTCAACCTACAGGAGAAAAATATATGGAATCTATCCTTGAATAAAAGAATACTTTGATATCAGAAACCAACAAAGTAGTCTGCTATCTCATCTAATATATCAAAATAATATTTCCATGACAATCATAACAGTTACCTGATGGAGAAATTTCATTGTCTAATGATTTTGTTTTTACAGCATTCACCATGCAGTACACCTACCTAGAAAAATGTTTGTCCAACTCAATCTCACTATAGAAATATCAAACAGGCATAGCATTTTTTTCCACTAATATGATGAAAAAAAATTCTGAACATTATAAACAAAAATGTTTCGTTATTTTAAAGATTTTATTATTTTCCTGTTGAGTGAGCTAAGTTTTATTTGCATGGTGAGCTGAAGTATTTATTTTTAGCATATGTGTGGATAAAAGGCTAACAGAGGCTAATTTTGTGCCTCCCTTCCACAACTGATGACCCATTCCCAGGACAGGAACACTGACTTTTGGTGGGAAGGGATTAGGCCGGCTTCACACTGTACAAATCACACACAGAAGTGAATGGATGCACACGGCAATCCGCAGCTGAGCGCATCACCGTGTGTCCCCATGATAAACATAAGGACGTGTGGCGTCTGCGCTCGGCTTGCGGACGACATCCGCAAGACGCTGCAGAGGCATCCGCAAGTGTTAAGGCAGCCTTAGTCCTTGTGCCCGCAGTCAAAAAGTGATGCAGAAATTTAAGCTTCAGATCTGCATCCGATTTTTGTAGAAATTACATAGGAAAAATGTTGAGCTCTTCCTGCAGAAAATTTTACAAGCTTCCCCATGAGCGTTGAGCTGTACCAGCCCTGTTCAGAGGGACCGCAGTGTTTACATTCTGCACTGGCATGCACTTCCTGGTTTCGGCCACATCACACCCCACATGGGTAAGGAAAGGGTCATGCCCCCTACCCAAGTGGGGTAGGACGCGGCCGAAACCAGGAAGTGCATGCCAATATGGAATATAAACACCGTACTATAATTGACATGCTGCAGATTTTTTCAGATCAAAGATTCGTAAAAGTCTTCAGCTCATACACTGCATTAAAAAGTGCATCGGAACAGCATACACAAAATGATTGACTTTGCTGGTTGGCCAATGTAACAAGTGCCATAAATATGTGCAGCAAAAGTTCCAGCGTAGGGCACAGGGCCTTAATGTGCTCCAAACTTCTACTTTTTAGTGGACAAATTATACAACTGGCATTTATTAACCAGTATTAAACAAAATCAATTACATAAATAACACTTTTAGAATTTTTGTTTATATACATTTTTGCATTGGATATGATTCGTATGGTGTAGAATTAAAAAATTCCTTCAACTTTTTTGCTATAATTGCACATATTGTATTGATGAGAACCACACACATAAAAATATTGATATTTAACCATGATTCAACTAGTTTACTAAAGATTTGAAAGCTTGGAGAAAGTATGTTGTTAATAATAATAGCTGTTCTACATACCACTAGGATAACCAGTTCATAAAATTAGAATCAAATAGCATTTTTTCAATACTTGTACAGTAAAATCTATCATTAATCACAAATACAATCCCAATCTGGCTGACATTTTCAAGGTGATGTTGTTCATCTATTTAAATTCTTATATAGATTTTTTTTCTGTTTATCGGTTTAGTTATTACAAAGAAACTTTTTATTGGTATTGTATAATGTCTGAAGCAATGGGATATGATACTGAATTTCTTTTTGTGATAATATGCATTGGTATGAGAGATATGAGAGATACATAGGCAATTTACCATTATTCAAGTAGTCAGGAGATGTGTCTGTCATACCAATGTTCATTCAAGGTACTTGGAGTTTTTATCCTGATGAAGTTGGCTGACTTTGAAAGGCATATTGTAATAATTTTAATGGATAACTTTCAAATCATTTTGCGTGAAGCAAAGACACAACTGAACACAGTTTATAGGTGAAAATAATATAATACACGGTGATTAACAACAAAGTGCAGAGGAAAACTCAAAGTCCAAAAGCACAGAGTGTAGACATTGAATGATGCTTTAATGAAAAGTCTATTGACTTTTAGGAAGTGGCAGACCACTTAATAAAGCAACCAGCTTATATGTCAGCAAAGGCAGGTGAGGCAAGAGCTTTAGCAGAGGGAGTAGCACGAGCAGTCAGTAGCAGAAGGAATGCTGGCAACAGATGTAGGTAGCAGAACCTCTAAAGTGCAGCAACAGGAGATTCACACAGAATTTCGGGAGTAGGCAAAGAACTTGAGAAACCAGTAGTAGCAGGGAACTAGGCAGATTACTCTACCAATGAATAGAGGCTGGGGTGGGGTTTATAAAGGCAGGAAGACAAAAGGCACATGAAGCAAAGGACTTGATCTTGGAAAAGTACAAGAATGCCCAAAGGGTAATTAAAATATTTGGGGTCTTGACACATGTAAAATAAACTGCACTATCATATTCCATATTTTATTGTTTCATTGTTTGGATCCTTAGCAGTAGCAAAGGAAACCTGTCTTTACCTTTAGCTACTTGAAAGAATCTCAATTATTTTAACCCTTGGTACTGTAGCAGCTGGGAATTCATTTTTTTCTTGCTTTTCTAGTGTTGTGTTATACAAAAGAAAACCAAGAGAGCATTTATACTTATAATCATCTGTGGTATCCGGATAATACACTATTGCTTATATCTTATTCCACCGTTATTTTGGTAAACTGATATTCATGGAGTTCTTAAATGATAACATCCATATTACTCACGTATTACTCACTAGATTCATAAATCTTAAATAACGTTTTGGGATTCAACTCTAAAGCTATTGTGGGAGAAACAATTATTACCTTGATGGATTGCAAACCTACCACAGGTAATACAATTTTCCATGCCAAAAGTGCGCATCCATCACATACAAGTAATTCAATACCAGTTGGGGAGTTAAGAAGAGCAAAGCTCAATTGTTGCTCGGTCTGCTAATACTTTGAAAACAGAATCTGATGGTATTCACTTGCAACTCACTGCAGATAATATTGTTCAGTACAAAAATTGTAGGGAATTTATTTTTTAAAATAATAAACCCAAAATCAATACAATGACCCCAAAAAATCCAACTATAGTTAAAAGTTAGATTAAATCTAACATATTTTTCAAACACCTATCCATTTTAAATGAGAATGCTAAGTTAAGGCTTCATTCACACATTACTATTTTGATTAGCATTTCATCGGTTTTTGTATGTCAAAACCAGCAGCGTCTCCAAAACATCTGTCAATCTTTCACCGATAGTAAAGTCTACTCCAGGTTTTGGCATACAAACACTGAGGCCAACATACTGATGAAATAGTGATGTGTGAATGAAGGCTAAGAATAATTCATTCTTCTGCTCATAGAGTGGTATCTAGAAACATCATAAACATTTGCAACATACTTTCTACAAGTTTTTATACCTCTAACAAATTAGTTTAATTTTGGATACATACCAATGGTTTATCAAGTATGGTTCCCATCAAACCAAAATGTGCAATTATACCAAAAGTTTTAATTATTTTTTTATTCAACATAAGTCAAGCTATATCAAATAGAAAATTATATAAACTGAAGTTCTAATTTGATTTACAACATTGAATATGTTAAGTGCAGCTTTCGGTATATAGGTTGAACTATATGTAGATAGGAGAATTGTAGAACACCTGAATCACATTACTAATATAAGATAACAAAAGTTAATAAATTCTGCTAGACACTTCATGAAGGTTCACCAGAGAACAAACTAAACACTTTTTCATATATAGTATTGAAATTGTTAAAAAAATGTAAAAGGTGGGGATATCAGGTGATAGAGAAGCTTATTGGTTATTTAATCTTGAAATAACTTGAATGTGCACCCACACCCAGGTGCAGCTTTTATAGGAAACTCCAAGCTTGGAAATGGGTGAGCCAATGCATCTTATCTTTTACTGCGCTAAATTTGTTTCAGAGAGGTATGTAAATCACAATGGAGACAAGTTGGTTATGAAATGTATGGCCATAGAGAAAGTTCATAGACCTATTAAGGGAGGAAATTGGGACAAGAGAATACTCCAAGAGAAGGCATGCTGGATCTTTTGTTTGGGCACTGTACAGGCCCGGCGTCAGCACCCGGCGCACCCGGGCAAGTGCCGAGGCCCGACTGCTTGGAGGGGGCCCACCGGGCCCCTGAGGGCTAGGGTCACACTTGCATTGTGACCCTAGCCTGACGCAAGTATTGTCTGCTGCAGCGCAGAGCGTTTAATGCTATGCGCTGCCAGCAAGGGAGCCCATAGAAACCCGATGTTTACATTGGCAACCAGTGGTTGGCAAGGTAAACACCGGGTTTCTATGGGCTCAGTTGCTGGCAGCGCATAGCATTAAACACTATGAGCTGCAGCCGAAAATACTTGCATCAGGCTAGGGTCACAATGCAAGTGTGACCCTAGCCTCAGGGGCCCCTGAGCACATTGCCCCCACAGCCAGGGCCATATCCAGGGGGCAGCTGGGGGGTAATTTTCGGCCTCCTGCAGCACCGAATGTCTCCCTCCTCCCCCCTCCATGGGAGCCGACAGAGCTGCACACTCTGGGCTGAGAGGACCTGTGATGATGTCACATGGAGGGGAGGAGTCAGGGGTCACATGATCAGCTCCTCAGTATATGTTGGACTCTGCTGTGCTGCCTATCATGATGCTCAATTAGGTGGGTGAAGTTTGTGTGGGGTCAGGAGGGATTTACAGTGTGAATGTAGCAGAGGCGAGTGTGTACTAGGTGTATGGCAATTAGGTGAAGTTTGTGTGGGGTCAGGAGGGATTTACAGTGTGAATGTAGCAGAGGCGAGTGTGTACTAGGTGTATGGCAATTAGGTGAAGTTTGTGTGGGGTCAGGAGGGATTTACAGTGTGAATGTAGCAGAGGCGAGTGTGTACTAGGTGTATGGCAATTAGGTGAAGTTTGTTTGGGGTCAGGAGGGATTTACAGTGTGAATGTAGCAGAGGCGAGTGTGTACTAGGTGTATGGCAATTAGGTGAAGTTTGTGTGGGTCAGGAGGGATTTACAGTGTGAATGTAGCAGAGGCGAGTGTGTACTAGGTGTATGGCAATTAGGTGAAGTTTGTGTGGGGTCAGGAGGGATTTACAGTGTGAATGTAGCAGAGGCGAGTGTGTACTAGGTGTATGGAGCAGAGCCGAGTGGGTACTAGGTGTACGGAGCGGAGCCACGTGCGTAGGAGGTGTATGGAGCGGAGCTGCGTGTGTACGAGGTGTATGGAGCGGAGCCGCGTGCGTACGAGGTGTAAGGAGCGGAGCCGCGTGCGTACGAGGTGTACGGAGCGGAGCCGCGTGCGTACGAGGTGTACGGAGCGGAGCCGCGTGCGTACGAGGTGTACGGAGCGCAGCCGCGTGCGTACGAGGTGTACGGAGCGGTGCCGCGTGCGTACGAGGTGTACGGAGCGGAGCCGCGTGCGTACGAAGTGTACGGAGCGGAGCCGCGTGGGTACGAGGTGTACGGAGCGGAGCCGCATGCGTACAAGGTGTACGGAGCGGAGCCGCGTGCGTACGAGGTGTACGGAGCGGAGCCGCATGCATACGAGGTGTACAGAGCGGAGCCGCTTGCGTACGAGGTCTACGGAGCGGAGCCGGGTGCGTACGAGGTGTACGGAGCAGAGCCGTGTGCGAGGTGCACGGAGCAGAGCCGCGTGCGTACGAGGTGTATGGAGCAGAGCCGCGTGCGTACGAGGTGTACGGAGCAGAGCCGCGTGCGTACGAGGTGTACGGAGCAGAGCCGCGTCGTACGAGGTGTACGGAGCAGAGCCGCGTGCGTACAAGGTGTACGGAGCAGAGCCGCGTGCGTACGAGGTGTACGGAGCAGAGCCGCGTGCGTACGAGGTGTACAGAGCGGAGCCGAGTGTGTACGAGGTATGTGTACCAGTGGTAGCCCCCCGCGGATTCCGCTCCTATAGTCCCAGCCATCTTTGCCAGCAGCATTCTTCTCCAGAGTCTCTTCTGCCGCTGTCTGCATTCTGCAGCTCAGCATGGAGGGGCACGATGTTGTCATCACTGTACTGATATGTGCAGAGCGACCGGAGGAGACCGAAGCGGCGAGAAGACAGGTGAGGAGAAAGAGAGATCCGGACGGCCAGACACTCAGCTTGGCTGTGGTGCCACCCATATGGCAGTGTGGCTCCATTGAGCTGCTTGCATTATTTGTGCGCTTCAGGATGCTTGCGTATATACCAAGCATCCTCAGATGCACAAAAATGCAACATTTTGCATTTGAAGGGTATTATCAAAAAGCGCAAGGGAACGCAAATACATTTTAGCCCTAACAACCTGTAATATACTCACTGTCAGAAACAGCTCTTACTGGTTTTGGCAGTCACTGTTCCTGTAATGCTGCCTTCACATAGGCTTTTTTTTTTAAATGTGGCAGTTGCGGTAAAAAAAAAACAGCATCTGTCGCATTTTACACCTAGCGGCTGCACCTGCTGCCCATTTGCGGGCATATATGTATATATATATATATATATATATATATATATAGTCCGCGATATGTACTAAAGGGGGCCCACTGAGACCTTTTCGCCCGGGGCCCACAGAAACCTGGAGCCGGCCCTGGCACTGTACCACCAAAAGGCCTAAATGAACAATTGTCCTTCAGTTTTTTCCTTTAATGAATTATGGTAGGGTTTTGATTAACCTAGATGTCATCTCTCCTTATTACATGATCCCTAAGAAGAGTCCATAATCCTTTGGCTCAGCTTCTTAGAAACCTTTTAAATATCCCGTAAAATTCTTTAAAAAAAAAAACAATGTTTATTGTATAGACTGTAGGAATAATCATAAACTACACAAAAATTGATACAAATGATGTAAACATGACTATTGCTGATGATGATTCCACATAAAAAGAACCCTTATTTCTTGTGAATAGTAATCACCTATAAATAGAGGAATTATCATATGCAGTGCGATTTTTATCGGCACAACTAAATACTCTGGTTCTTATAGAGTCCCCCTTGGGCACCAATCTTCACCATTTGGATTGTGTGTAGGTTGCTTAAGTGGCAATTTTCTCAGTGTCTATAAGAAAACAGTACAAAATATTTGGCATGCAACCTTTTGAATGTTTTCATTATTTACTTTATTGCAGTGCTTTTTTATGGTATATTCTTATTTTGTGTAGCAAAATAGTATTATGTATTATCATATTTAAAAAAAACACACATATGTTTTCCCACTTATGTTTTCTTGAATAAAATGGTATGTAATTTTGTGCCTAGGGTTTGTAACCTTATGGGCATAACTGCTGATCAGTATATGAATTCTAATTAAATCCCCTGTTATATGTCATATGAGACATAATGAACATATTTTATTTTTAGGAACAGTATATACAATGTCACGTATAGTGTAAAAGAAAATTGCTACAACATTTCCCAACCTGTCATCATTGTTAACATTTACGTTATAATAATTAGATAAGAATTGTCTCAATGTTGAATATTATGGTAAATTTTACTGAAAAACTGTCCATCATCAACTTGCATGAGGTTATTTTTTTCAGCACCTGGAAGCTGTAATGAAGCCTGAGGTTATTCAGTCTCTAAACTTAGCAGCTGAACAAAAGGTTTGTGTTATTTAAAAAAAATATATATATAATGATCTGTCAAACACTAAGATTAGATTTAAAGTTACATTTGGAAACTTTCAATTGCCAAATATATTTCTAGAGAGCATTATATCACTAAGGCCACGTGCACACGTTCAGTATTTGTAAGCAGGGGCATACACAGAAATCACAGGTGCCCAATAGTAGAAAGTCAAAATGCACCTTCCCCCCAAAAAAAAAAAAATAATAATAATATTCAGCTGGGTCACATAATAACATACTGTATGCAACAACTGTTCAACCCTTTCAAAGTAATTCTTCTTCTATTGATGTCCTTAGAGTCCCCTTTCATTACATCCATAAAGTATGATGCCAACAGAAGTGTCCCCCAAACACTGTATGATTTGAAAGTACAGTGACTGGAACACAGTATAATCCTCAACTGTGACCGACACACAGCCCTCCATGCAGTATAATGGACGTATGTACAGTACAATGGCCCTCATGCGGCTTCACACTGTATAATGTCCCCCACTAGGCCTCCAAACAGTTTAATGGTTGCCACACTGCCATGTGCACAGTACGTTATACCTCACACATTTCATCACACTCTATAATTGCTTTCATACATTAAAATTACCCTCAAATAAGCCTTCACAAAGTTTAAAGTCTTAGAGCCTTAGAGCCCTTCAAATATTATAATAGTCCTCCATATATTATAATGCACTTCTCATAGTCCTCAACATAGGATAATGCACAGCGCATACTCTGGTCAGATAATATAATGCACAGTCTTATGGCCATTGTGTACTCACTGATTAAAAAAAAAAACACCTCTTTTTTATCACACGCTTTAGCTTTGGTTTTGGCAAGGAATGCTCACTAAAAGTGAATAAAAGTTGTTAATAATAATAAAATTACATACTCACCTGTCGACACTGCACCAGGCCCGGCAAAAAGACCCTGAACCGTCCCAAATACCTGCGAAACACCGGATGACAAGGACCTGTGACTTTCAGCCAATCAGATGGCCGGTAGCAATCTGGCCAATCAGATGGCGAGACGTCACAACCATGTGATCGCTAGTGGCCACCTGATTGGCCAGATTGCAAGGTCCTAGCTGTAACTGCCAGGACCTGCAATCTGGCCAATCAGGTGGCCACTAGCGATCACGTGGTTGTGACGTCTCGCCATCTGATTGGCCAGATCGCTACTGGCCATCTGATTGGCTGGAAGTCACAGGTCCTTGTCGTCCGGTGATCGCAGGTCTTCTGGATGGTCCCAGGGTCTTTCTTTGCCGGTCCCGGTGCAGGCATCGGACAGGTATGTAATTTTATTATTTTTAACAATTTTTATTCACTTTTAGGGTACTTTCAGCAGATGCACTGCGAAAGTAATCGGACTCGCTATACTTGCAATGAGTACCGAGTACCGGGACCCACCCGTTGCGAGTATAGCGAGTCCGAATATTGCGGTACTTGCTCATCCCTAATTGAAATCCATTTGATTAAAGCCTCCCATTCCACCTAACCCCCCCCAAAAGAATGTAAAAAAATAATTAGAAAAAAAAACAAAAATAATGAAACCCAAATAAATGCTAAAGTATTCACAGCAAAATGGGGGTAAGATCAGTGAATGAATCCCCATATGTGGCAGGCACTACATGGGTTCCGGCAGTGTGGTAAGCCATAACTTAACTAAGGTTGTCCCAGATCACACAGCAGGTATCACACAGCAGGGAATCCTTCTGTGTCACCTGAGAAAACCTCAGTAGCCTCAGCATTTGTAACACGAGCCGCAATATAGCACTCGATGTAGTGGGTATATCTCGCTAGTATTGTGAGACAGCGTGTTTAGAAGTGCAGTATAGTTCAAACTCATGGAATAACTCCTGTGTGACCGTTTGAGTCAGAACAGCAGTATTCATTTTGACAGTACCACTTGACACACCACTTGGCACACTGTCTACAGTGACTGCCTGCTTGCCTGATCTCACAGCCATATGCTGGATGCTTTCTGTGAATGTGACCCCCCATATGCTTTTAAAAAAGTCCAGGGAGAGCCAAAATTGTGGTGGAAATGCTCAAGGAATCTACAAAGACTTCTAGAGCAGGGGTGGGAAACTTCAAACAAGTCAGAAAAAACTTTAAGGTCCAGCACCAAAAGTTCTTAGTTCCAAAAAGATTTCTTTATTGATTTACAGCATAAAAAGCATGGAAAATCGAGGCTATAGAATAGTCCGATTAGATACAAGCTATCCCGGGCACTGGTTTACATGTTTCAAGGCTAAGGTGCCTCTTAGTCATAATGAGGCACATAAGGAAGTTATGCTTTTTATGCTGTAAATCAATAAAGAAATCTTTTTGGAGCAAAGAACTTTTGGTGCCGGACCTTAAAGGTTTTTCTGGATGTTTTGGGAATTCTCTGGAGCACAAAAGAAACAGGTGAGCTGGATTATAAACTTTTAAAACTTCAAACAGTGCATGTTTTCAGGATTTTCAAAGCATTGCAATAGTTGGTAATTTAATCACTTGCACATGTGATAATTCCAGCACATGTGATAATTGTGCAATGCTAACTGAATCCTGAAAACGTGCACTTGAGAACTGAAGTAGCTCAGCCCTGTTCTACAGGAGTGTGTGCAGTATCTTGCATTTCCATTTCTGACAACTTCAGTCCAGAGGCCTATGGCTTGTTCTTCAGCATCTGTAGGGGAGGACCAAAGAACCTCTTAGGGTGCATTCTCACAATCAGGAGACGCAGCGTTTTGGAAGCAGCGTCTTTGCGCTGTGTTCAAAACGCTGCGTTGTACAGTATCAGCATAGTGGATGGGATTTCAAGAAATCCCATCCTCACTATGCGTAACCCGCCCGCAGCATCTTTGGAGCTGCAGTGCGGGTTCCCGGGAGTCCGCTCCTCCGCAGCATGTCATGTTCATTTCATGCTGCGGAGTCGGAAGCGGCTGCCATAGAGAGACTGCATGGAGAAGCCGCCCCGCACCCGCCGCACATGGTGAGTATGGGGTGGCTGCAGTCTCTCTGCGGCCACCCTCGGCTTCCCCCAGGTCCGGAGGAGCTGCGTCCAACACGCAGCTCCTCCGGACCGTGAGCACATACCCTTACTTTGCACAAACAGTCCAGCACACAAAGAATGAAGTTAAAAAGATTTACAGTTCCAGAGTTTAAAAATAATCACATGTTGGTACATGATGTAACTTTCAGATTTATGTTACACAAAAACTGATCATTTCAAAAAGGTATTTAGTACAAACTATTCGTAATAAGTCTAAAAGATAAACATATATAAATATCGACAGTAACAATGATGTCTTCAGGGGGCAAAGACTTCATGGGAGCAATGGACACTCCTCCCATCAGTGGAGATGGCTTGATATACCGGAGGACAGACAGCTATTGGTCAAGCGGAGTGTCAGGTTGAGCCGTGTCGGCCCCTACATTCACAGGGGAGAAGCGTGACCGTACCTAGTGCACCGCTGATTAGGTTCATGACTTCTGACCATTGTAGTGTGCTAATGTGTGAGCCCAGTGGTCAGCAGACAGGAAGGGGACCGGCGATGGCTCCAAGACAAAGCACACCTGGACGCCAGATGCCCAATCGGTAGAGGAGCAGAGGATGCAGACCCAGGGGAGGTGAGCTGGGGAGCGGTGCCAGAGGACCTAACAGTAGCCTCTCCCTCATGCCCCCTCCTCCGAAGGCGTGCTAAGAACCTTGCCAGAATGTGTGTCGCATCAATGTTCTCCCGCGGCTCCTTCTCTTCAGGACCAACTCAGTCAATTAGGAGGAGGGTTTTTCCTCTACTTCATGGCAAGGATGTCCCTGACTTCATAGACATTCTGGAGTTGAGAGGACGTGGCACAGTGCCAGAGGCTGGATGAAAGCGATTAAGCACCACTGGTTTCAACAATAAGACATGAAAGAAGTTAGGGATGCAAAGCGAGGTAGGCAGTCTCAGCTTGTAGGCAACGTCGTTGATGCGTCCCAGGACTTCGAAGGGACCGATATAATGCGGCTACAACTTGTAGGATGACACCTTCAGCCTGACATATCTGGAAGAAAGCCACACTTTATCGCCCGGGAGAAAATATGGCGAATCCAGACGTCTCTTATCAGCATGTCTCTTCGTCCTGCCGAAAGCTTGTGTAAGAGCGTCTCTGGTCTCTCTCCAGATTTTGGAGAAGTCCACGGACAATGTATCAGCTGCCGGGTTGCTGGACACTGAGGAGATCAGAAGAGGCAATCCAGGATGTTGCCCGAATACCATGACAAAAGGAGATTTAGCTGATGACTCACTAGAGTGATTGTTGTAAGCAAATTCCGCCCAAGGAGACAGGTCCAGTTATCGTGATGAGCGTTGGCGAAGTGCCGAAGATAGGTGGTGAGGACTTGGTTAATGCGCTCCACCTGCCCGTTGGACTGAGGATGATAGGCAGAGGAGAAGTGCAATGTGATGTCCATATGCTTGCACAGCGCCCTCCAGAACCGGGAAGTGAACTGGACTCCCCTATCGGACACGACATGGCGAGGAAATCCGTGGCGCCAGAAGGTGTGTTCGATGAATATCTTGGCCAACTCAGGAGCGGATGGTAGACCGGGCAAAGGAACGAAGTGGGCCATTTTAGAGAAGCGATCCACAACTACCCATATGATCGTACAGCCGGAGGAGCAGGGAAGATCCGTAATGAAATCCATGGCTATGTGTTGCCAAGGAGCTGACGGAACTGGGAGAGGCAGTAGACGTCCAGCCGGCAACTTCCTGGACACCTTATTTCTAGCAGAAGATGGATATGAAGCAACAAAATCATGGACGTCTTGACGGATAGTAGGCTACCAATAGTGATGGGAGATTAAAGAGTGAGACTTTTTAGCTACAACATAGCCGGCAATTCTTAATTATTAACGAGTGTCCCTATGACAGGACAGTCTTCATCTTATCCTGTGCCACGAAGGTCTTACCCGGCGGAAGTCCAGCTATACGTAAGGGAGCCACAGTGATTATCTTGGTAGGGTCAATCATATGGAACAGGGGTGGGCAACTCCAGGCCTCGAGGGCCGTACACAGTGCAGGTTTTCTCTATATCCTTAGCATTTGCCAATTCCTATAAAGACAACCCTGGAGTCAGGCCAAAATAATATTCAAAGTGCTCTTTATTAAAAGTTAATACATAAATGCAGCAAATAAAAGTAATGTCCAGGCAGCACACATGACAGGAGACCACATGAAAAACAAGATGCAAGTATGGCAGTGAGCAACAATAAGTCGTATACCTGGCACCAGAAAATAGTGCTACAGATTCCAAGTACAAACCATACAAGCACACAGTAATTGCACCAAAAATTCAATTCATGGGTCAAGAGGTTTTACCTGTCCGTGGCCACCACCCCTAACGCGTTTCGCTTAGGCTTCTTCCGAGGGGGGTGACCATGGAGCGAGTATGAGGGGCTTTTATAGCGAGGACCGGAGTCGCGGCGTCTGTCATCACTTCTGGTTGTAAATCCGGAAGTGACGGACCCGCTACGTCACCTCCGAGGCTTACCCGGTTGCTAAGCGCCAGATCGCGCCTTGCGATCTGTATGTAGCGCGAGATGTCACTTCCGCCCTCACGTCAGTGTGCCTGGTCACATGGCTACACAGTCATGTGATCAAACCAGGGCACATGATCGGAAGGCACCGGGTAAAAGCGCCTCTGTGCAATACACAATGGGAACAGTGTCATGGTGATAAGTTGACACATCTTTCACTCAATTTAAAACAGGCAGTACCATGACCACCAATGTTAGGTGAATGGTGCAACATAATCAGCACCACAGCTTGCTATCAACCTAACATACCAAATGTGTATATATATATGCACGGAGGTATATAAACTAAGATATCATTGAGGAGGATTACTACATATTATAATTCTGGACTGATGCAGCACTCCTAATTATAAAGTGCAACGTGCACACTGAAACAAACACCCATTCATACTGCACCGGCCGGTGACACACAACTAGACCATTCATACCAAATATAATTAAAGGGAAAAATGCAGTAAATAATTAAATGTTAGGGGGACAAAAATTGTCCCAAAGTGCTACATAACAATACAATAATAATAATATAATATCCGTGAACGGAAAGTGCATAAGTGCATATAAGGTGCTGTCTTCATCCAGATATAGATCCTCCAAACTCCAGATCTTCAACCTAAAAATGAAAAATAATTAAAAAAATCGAACAGCCAGAATAATGATAAAATCAATTTATTAAAACTCACATACCATCTACAAAAAGGGGGCAAAGCTCAATACATCATTAAGGCCGTGGGGACGAACACTCCCCACTCTATCTATCCACCTAGCTTCCAACTGTGCCAAAGTCTTCTTCAAATCACCACCACGTATATTCATGTGGACACGGTCAATCCCAAATGCCTTCAACAAGTTGGCATTACAATCATGAGCGATTTTAAAGTGTCTAGCTATTGGTTTCAAAATTGTTAGGTCATCTACTGTTTCCGCTTTGATGATATCCAGCACATGCTCTCTAATCCTCACTTTGAGTTGCCTAGATGTCAAGCCTATATACACCAACTTGCATGGGCACGTGGCATAGTATATCACCCCTGTGGAATTACAATTGATGGTTTGAGTAATCAAAACATTTTTTAAACCATCACAAGAATAAAATTCTGTGGCACGTACAAGATTAGGGCACGTAACGCATTTCCCACACGGAGAAAAGCCCCACCTGGGACCCTTTACACCAAACAGACCCTCCTTCTTGGGACCTTCATGTAGGCTATGTACCAGCATATCTCTGAGATTAGGCGATCTTCTATATGTCACTGCCGGGTATCCACTCACATGCTCTTTTAACCCTAGATCAGATGTTAGTAGTGGCCAGAATTGCTTCAAAGCCCCCTCCATCTTCTTCCATTGGTTATTAAACCCAGTAATCAACCTCACCTGATTCTCTTTACTCCTCCTACTCTTTGATTGTAGAAGGGAATTTCTCTCTGTCAGGACTGCCCTCCGGTACCCCTTTTGGACCATCCTTCCGGAATAACCACGTTCCAAGAATCTGTCTTTCAGCTCCATTGCCTGTTGGTTAAACAGATAATCATTGGAGCAAATTCTCCTGGCACGGAGGAACTGTCCCACAGGGATCCCCTTGATCAAATGGGATGGGTGGGCTGAGGTGGCATGGAGTACAGAATTACCCGCCGTGCTCTTCCTGAACAGGTCAGTTATCAGGTGACCATTCTCACCTCTCTTTACTTTGACATCCAAGAAGTCAACTTCCGTCCTGCTGTATGACATGGACAATCTGATGTTACGCGTGTTGTTGTTCATTTCCTTCTGGAATTCTAGCAGATCTTGTTCCTGGCCCTGCTTTATAACAAAAATGTCATCGATAAATCGTGTCCACAACACCACTTTGTCACACAATTCGGTGGGATTGATCACAAATATCTCTCTTTCCCATGCCCCCATAAACAGGTTGGCATATGATGGGGCGAAAGCCGCCCCCATAGCTGTGCCCTGTTTCTGGAGGTAATATTTGCCACGGAAAACAAAAAAGTTGTGTGACAAAGCATATTCCAAGAGGCTTACCAGGAAGGATATCAAAGAGGAGTCCAAATCGGACATAGACAGATACATTTCCGTGGCTTCTATTCCATCTACGTGACGTATGGAAGTGTAGAGGGACTCCACATCCATCGTTACGAGCCACATATCCTCTTCCAACACTATCCCCTCAATTTTATTTGGGAAGTCGTTGGTGTCACGCAAATATGCCGGCAGAGTTTCCACCATAGGCTTCAAGAAGTGGTCAAGATATTTGCCCATCTGCTCACATAGACTACCCATCCCCGACACAATGGGGCGTCCTGGCGGATTTTTTACGCATTTATGTACCTTGGGCAGTAGATATAAACAGGACGTCTTAGGTGATTCCGGAACCAGCCCGTCACGAACTTCTTTGCTGATAGTGCCCAAGACAAACGCCTCCTCCACCAATGTGTTTAAATCCTTAAGGAAAGAAAGGGTAGGATTAAAGGTCAAAGGTGTATAACAAGCTACATCTCCCAATTGGCGCATTGCTTCCTGTTCATACATTCTCAAGGGCCAGATGACAACATTTCCCCCTTTATCTGAGGCCTTAATGACCACATCCTTCATCTGTTTCAATTCCTTTATGGCCCTCCTCTGGCCTTCTGGGATATTTACACCAAAATTCCCAGCAGGAATTCTGCGGTACTCCTCTGTTACCATTTTGACAAATAAGTCAATGTTAGGGTAAAGATTTAAGGCTGGGAATTTCTTTGTCTTAGGGAAGTGAAACTTACCCTTAGGTCTATCTTTATCCATTTCTTCCCCTATATCCTCCAATGCTTTAATTGCCTCCAACTCTTGTGTCGTCCAGGAGTGATTATTACCTTTCTCGTGCAATTTTTTGAGGACTAATTTCCGAGCAAAAAGGTGTAAGTCCTTTATTGCTGAAAAAGTCAAAACGACATGAGGGGGAAAAAGTCAGACCCAAACTCAATACTTCCACCTGGTCTTCAGTAAGGGTTCTATCAGACAAGTTAATTACCTGATGATTAGATGTAGACGGCTTAACCGAAACGGTTCTTCTCCTTTTTCCATTTTCCCTCGTGAAGAACCTCTTTTGTTTACCTCTGCGTGAAGGATATCGCTGATGACCACCAGACATCTCCCCTTCATCGTCTGTAGAGGGCCTTTTATTTTCTAAAGGGGTTTTTTTGAATCCTTAGCATTTGACAGTTGGTAATTTAATCTCCTGCACAGGTGATGGTTCCAACTGTCAAATCCTAAGGATATACAGAAAACCTGGACTGTGTGGGCCCTTGAGGCCTGGAGCTGCCCACCCCTGATATGGAAGGATTCTCCTCCACATCCGAAAGCTGGAAGGACCTTGACAGGGCATCAGCCTTGACATTTTTGCTGCCAGGCCGGAAGTGCAGTTCAAAATTGAAACGGGCAAAGAACAGGAACCACCGGAATTGCCGGGGGTTGAACCTCTGGGCGGACTGGAGATAAGCCAGGTTCTTATAGTTGGTGAAGATAATGAACGGATGAACGGCACCCTTGAGGAGGTGTCGCCACACCTCTAATGCCAATTTGATGGCCAGCAATTCACGATCCCTGATATAATAGTTTCTCTCCAATGAGGTAAATGCTTTGGAGAAAAACCCACAGGTGACTAACCGACCCGAAGAGGATTATTGGGAGAGGACAGCTCCTGCCCCTATGGAGGAGGCATCTACCTCTACAATGAATTGTATGTTTGCCTCTGGTCGGTGCAAGGTAGGAGCCTCAGAGGAGCGCTTTAATTTTGAGAAGGCTTCTTTGGCCTCCGGGGTCCAGTTGAAGGACATCACTTCGCTCCCTTACAGATGAGAGGCGTGATGGGTTTGATCAAGGAAGAGAAATGGGGAATGAATTGCCTGTAATAATTTGCAAAGCCAAGGAACCGCTGGATAGCCTTAGTTCCCACAGGATGGGGCCATCTCAGAATGGCGGAGAGCTTCTCAGGGTCCATCCGAATTCCAGAATCAGAGATGATGTATCCGAGAAAGGGCAAAAAAGTCTGCTCAAAGATGCATTTCTCCATCTTGGCGTACAACCGATTCCTTCTCAGTTCCAGGAGGACTTGCCATACGTGCCGTCTATGAGAGGATAAATCCGGGGAGAAGATAAGGATGTCTTCCAAACATACCACCACACACATGTGCAAGAGATCATGGAAGATGTCATTGATAAACTCTAGGAACACCGCGGGGGCGTTACACAACTAGTATGGCATGACCAAATACTCATAATGGCCGTCCCTGGTTTTAAAAGCCGTCTTCCATTCATCCCCGACACGTATGCGAACCAGGTTGTAGTCTCCTCGTAGGTCCAATTTCGTGAAGATGTGAGCCTCTTTGAGCCTGTCAAAGAGCTCCAGAATCAGCGGCAGGGGTATTTGTTCTTGATGGTGATCGCATTCAAGCCCCTGTAATCTATACAGGGTTGAAGGGTGCCCTCCTTCTTCTTCACAAAAAAAGATCCTGCGCCAGTAGGGGACATGGACTTTCGGATCAATCCCCTAGCCAAATTGTCTGTGATATACTTAGACATGGCTTGCGACTTGGCTGGGGACAATGGATAGAACCGTCCCCTGGGTGGTGTAGCACCGGGAACCAAGTCTATAGGGCAATCATACGGTCGATGAGGCAGGAGGACTCCTGCCTATGTCTTGTTGAAGACGTCCGCGTACTGCCAATAGGCCGCTGGTAAACAATTAAGAACAGAATCCGGTTGCGGGGAACAAGGTGGCAGAACAGACTGCAGGCATCTCTCTTGGCAGGAAGGACCACACCGCAGTACGTCCCCAAAGCGCCGGTCCAGGGCAGATTCTTGAGTCCAGAGCAGGGAAGCCCTAGGAGCAGGGCATGGGAGAGACCGGCAAGACGTAGAAGGCAATTCTTTCACAGTATAGAGCCCCGATCTGCACCTCCACCTCTTCCATAACCTCGGTGACGATCTCCTGCAGCGGTCTGCCATCGACTGACGCAATTACGCATGGCGTCAACAGAAGTATTATGGGATTCCAAGCCGAGTCACCGCATCTTGCTGAATGTGAAGTTTCCTGCTGCCCCGGAATCCACGTAGGCCAGCTCAGAGAAGCGTCTCTGCGGACGTATTACCTGCACTGGCAAAGTGAGGGGTTGGGAGGCATCGCTCTCGTTTAGGATGGCCTCTCTTACTTGACCTAGGCAGAGGAGTTTCCCGGTCTTTCAGGACAATACTGGCGCTGGTGGGATGCGTCTCCGCAGTACAGGCATAGGTCGTGAGCCAACCTCTCTCAGCGTTGTTCTGCCATCCTAATCTGATCCACCTGCATAGGTTCAGAAAAGGGGGCGGTGGCAGACATCATGGCCCATGGACTTGGCAGACTGCATTCAGAGGGAGGCGGCCGGACGGATCTCCTCTCCCTGGCGGATTCACGGGAATGTTCCTGGAAACGCAAGTCCTCCAGCGCTGCTGGGATATCCCGACTTGCGAGTATGTCCTTTATCCTGCCGGACAGGCCACACCAGAAAGCTCCAGTCAGCGCCTTGTTATTCCATCTCAACTCGGAGGAGAGGGAGCGGAAGCATATGGCGTACTGCCCAACGGTGAGGGTCCCTTGATGGAGGTTGAAGAGGGATTCTAAAATAGATGCGACTCGGCCGGGTTCATCGAAGACTTTACAGAATGTCTACCAGAAAGGTCGACAAATGAGAGACCACGGGGTCATCACGCTTCTATAGAGTGTTAAACCATTCCAGGGCCTCGACCTCCAGGTGGGACACCACAAAGACCACCCTGGCCCGATCGGTGGGATACTGCTGTGGCAGCAGTTGAAAGTATAGACGACACTGGTTGAGGAAGCCGTGGCCCATCCTAGGGTCACCACTGTATCTAGGCAGTTTTCCAAGGTGAGGCGGAGGTTTCGGGACGCCTCCTGGAGACCGGTCATAGGCTGCGGCTTGAGCTGAGACTGTGGTTGCAGGCTGCAGGGAGACCAGACAATCGTTCACCGAAGACATATAAGACAGCATGCGAGACTGCGTGTCTCGTTGCATGGACTGCTCCTTCTATAGACTCGCCAGCTGAGTGGCGGACGCTGGGTCGGAAGTCTGAAGGGGGGCTAACCGGGTATTCATGAAATGAAGGAAAGCCATAATACAGTTCTGATTTTCCCTAAGATAAGGCAGCTCCTTTTGCGCTGAGAACGAGGTACCAGCGGGGTCCATGGCCTGATTATTCTGTCACACTTCTGGGGAAGGTGCCTTAGAGTGGACCCAATGGGCCATGGTACTGAACTCCCCTGTGTGATCTGGTCCTAGCTTAACCAACCCCTATACAGGGATTATCAGTGGCGAGCCCAGGGGGTCTAAATACCACAGCTGCTAGTATGAGAGGGCGGCTCGTAGGGTCAGCCTATACTACAGTATAGCTAAAGAGGAATCGAGGGATCAGAGCCCAAGGCTAGGAGAGCAGAAATGGGTCTATCGGAGTAGAGCACAAGGTGGGCCTGACTAACACCCAGAGAAGCAGAAGCTTACTAACTCAATAATTAGGCACCTCCCATCAGTGGAGATGGCATGATATACTGGAGTACAGACAGCTATTGGTCAAGGGGAGTGTCAGGTTGAGCCGTGCCAGCCCCTACATTCACAGGGGAGGAGCGATACTGCGCCTAGTGCACCGCTGATTAGGTTCATGACTTCTGACCCTTGTAGTGTGCTGATGTGTGAGCCCAGTGGTCAGCAGACAGGAAGGGGACCCGGTGATGGCTCCAAGACACAGCGCGCCTGGACGCCAGATGCCCAATCAGTAGAGGAGCAGAGGATGCAGACGCAGGAGAGGTGAGCTGGGGAGCGGTGCCAAGGGACCTAACAAGAACCTTGCATAGGTATTGGACTCCATTCTCTCATTGTGGCAGTAGTACAACACAGAGAGCATCAGCATATGAGGGAGTCCTTCACAGTTCTTGTACAATGGAAACAAATGACCGGCTGGCACATTGGGTCTTCCAATTTTTTTCCTTTTCTAACAACAGCACATAATACCCAGCAAGTCCCACAAGGATTGTCAGAGTCCATTAAAGTGAGGTACAGGCTATTATAATAAGGTAAGAGAAAACAGAAGGAGCGCAAATGTGAAGCACCTCAGGGTAAACCGTATTGCAGGGAAAGCGGGGTTTCCACTCACCTTGTGGAGTTGTACTAGCTGGGTACAACTCCAGTGATGACCTCCTGTGGAGCAATACCAAACAGGGCGTCCCCGAGAAAAATCCTCGTGCCAGGGAGAGAGCACGTCACTTCCACTGGTCACGTGATCCGAGGCGGTGACATTAGATGCCAGACTTGGATAAACAGGTCCTTTAATAAACGATGCCTCTCTTCCAAAGCTGCTGAACCGCACGGTCCCTCAGAAGGGAGAGAAGTGCACAGAAGAAAATAGTTGCGGTTCCGATAGCGCTAAGGAAGGAGGGCAAGGGGAAATTGTTGTAGTGAACAGACCGGAGTTTGAGGGACCGTGTTTTTAATAAAGGTCTGTTCACTACAACAATTTCCCCTTGCCCTCCTTCCTTAGCGCTATCGGAACCGCAACTATTTTCTTCTATTATAATAATGTGGCACAGTCCATTTAGGACAGAGACTATTAAGGGCACAGTCCATTTAGTGCACAATTTATGTAGGGGAAGGCTGCAGTCCCGCTAATCTAACAGGGTGAACTGCAACTGATGCTAAACTAGGAAAGGGGAAAAATATAAGTAGACCTTCCTGGCCATGGGGCAAAAAAAAAAAAAAAGACCTCGCTCTTGTCAGAACTCCAAGCAAACAGTCCTTATCCGACCAACAGGGAACTCCAGGACTAATGGCAAGGCTATCAGCCTTACGTCTTACATCAGGGGTCTCAAACTCCAGGCCTCGAGGGCCGCACACAGTCCAGTTTTCAGGATTTCCTTAGAATTTGACAGTTGGTCATTTGATTACCACTGTCAAATGCTATGGAAATCCTGAAAACCTGGACTGTGTGCGGCCCTCGAGGCCTGGAGTTTGAGACCCCTGCCTTACATGATGCAGGGTCCAAGCAGGGCATTCCTTACAAACAGTCAGTGACCAAGCAACAGACCTTTTTTAGGGCTGTGCTCTTTAATCAGAGTCCTCCCACTATAGTATCTCTGTCAACACTCTCCAGTCTAAATTTGCCTGTTCCACACTGTGACCGCTCCTCCAGAGGTAATCTCCACTACCACCTGACCCAAAGCACACCCTGTCAGTACCACCACTGGAGAAGAGTACGGAGGAGTTAGGGGACAGCCACCCCTGTTAGCACACACCAGAGGAACTCGAGCAACCTGACAGGTTTCACTCCTGCCACATCTGGCACTATTCCAAAAATTCATAGCCTGCAGATGTCCCAATACCTGAAAAGTCAAGGAAACTTTAAAACTGTTTTATACAGCTCCCATAAATTTGATAGATTTGATGGCTGTGAAATCAGTTAAAATTAGGTTAGCATAGTTCTCAGCCTCCAGGTTTTCTGGCAACCATTTTGGTCCCAAAACAATGAAAGTTTTAGGACCACTTTAAAATTGTGATCTTATCCCCAGAACAAAGCTACGTTCAATGATTTTGTAGTAAATTGTTTGGGTTTCCGATCACGAACCAAATAATCAAGGTTCGTGCCAAATGTTAAATTGGCAAACTTTGTTCAGAAAAGTTCACTCATCTCTACCAGTGACATGTCAAAACAGCAGACACCCCCACAAGTGAACCCATTTTGGAAACTACACCTCTTAAGGAATTACTCTAGTCATATATTGAGCAAATTTAACCCAGTATTTTATAACACTGAGCTGTAAAAATTAAAAACAAAACTTTTTTTTCCACTAAAATGTTGCTTTGGCCCCAAAGTTTTAATTTTCATAAAAGGTAACAGGAGAAAGTAAACCATATAATTTGTTAGACATTTTATCCTGAATTCACCAATGCTCCATATGCGGTAGAAAACTACTTTTGAGGCACAGTGCAAAAGGGAAGGAGTGCCATATTGGACTTCAGATTTTAATGTAATAGTTTGAGTGAGTCAACGAGGAGCTTCTATTCACGGGATATCTGGGATAACTGATCAAGATATAACCACGGTTGAAAAATGTGAGAATAGACATTTCACCGGGTGACAAAATGAACTGTTGATCCTTATGGAATTATGACTACGGACCTTAAACAACCTTCCAATCATCTGAGTGATACGATATTGAAAACCCCTTACAAGATATTCGAATGGATTGGGCCTCAATCCATACATAAGAGACTGCATGAAATACTTGATCAAGATTTATATCTTGTGGTTTACAAATTTGATATTGTCCATCTTGTGACTCATGTTGATCACCTTCATGGTTCTTTGTCGTTTCGTTTCACACTAGTAAGTAAGAGTACACTTAAACAAATATAACGCATATTATCACCATGTTTGAACACCAGATATATTATCTCAACACTAAAACATCCTACTAATGATCATATTTGATCACCATTTTGGGGGACGATGGTTATAACTCACATAGCATTAAATAGGACTAACTGTCAGCACATTTATTGTTGCATTAAGGGTCCTCTAGGTAATGGGCGTATATATTTGAATTCTGTGGATTGGTGTGCAAAAGGACATATAAGTGATCGACTGTGGAGTATACTTTCTGTAGCTCCCAGCTTCGGTTTAATTACATCTGTAGATATGAACTGGGTATGCACCCAATATTTATATTCTTGCAGCGCACAGAATACGCCTAGGGTATATCATCATATAATGTACTATCTTGACACCTTTGGCTTAGAGGCATGCGCAATAATAACGGATCCTTGCATTCAGATCCGGTCCGAAGTAGCTTGAGCATGAGGTCACAGTGAGGACTGTTTACATCTATGGTTGGGATTCATGCATGGGTTTGCACATGTGCTCTCATTGAAATTATTGACCCTTTTGAACATTATGTGTTTGACATGTCATATTATAACCATAATTTTGACCCCACATATATGGGTCGACCCCTTGGTGGTCCCGCTTTTGCTTGTGATCTGGTTCTGATGGGCTGCGGAGTGTAATTTTTACAACTCCTAGTATCGATCCAACTATAATTGTAGGCATGAACTGGTTATGTGCTCATTCAAGTACACGCTCTATATACTTTCTATATGCAGCGCATAAATTACGCCCATGGCGTATTATTATATAACTATGTCATGCTTGATTGAGAGGTATGTGCTGAAATCTTAGATATGTATGTGAAAATGGTCTGATATACCTTGTGGATGAGGCCATGATGGGATTTCTTTACGTCTATAGATGGGTCCCATACATGGGTTCACATATGTGTTCCCATTAGGACTGCTCATATCTATATTATTTTATTTGGAGTTTGACATGCAGTGGTGTGTGTGTTGACCAGACATACTGCAACCACAACTCTGACCACATCAATATATGATACCCTTTGTTGGTCCTCTTTCACTTATGTTATCGCTCTAATGAGGTTATCTTGTAGCCATAATCATTATCATATGGTAACTTATTGATTGCACAAACTATGAATGCACTTTAAAAGTTCTTGATTTATACAGATCTACTTGGAACCATTAACCCATTCTTTTACAGCATATACATATATATTTTGTATCTCCTGCTATTCTGCAGGGATAGCGTGATCTATATTGTTACATCATGTGCTTAAACAATCACATCATGTGATTGTGATGCATTTCCGCCAGGGATATGGTGTTTACTAGAGTCTCCATGTCAATCATACCATGTGATACCGAAACACTTTTTGTGCGCCGCCCACAGTGACGCACTTCCGGTGTGTCGCCAACAGGTTCGCACTTCCTTGATCACCGCCAGGCGATGCAGTGGTAATTATTGACACTATATAATATGGACACTAACAAAATTGTAACAGTTGTAACAGTCCCTTGATGAAGCTGCAGCCCTTAGCAGCATAACGAGTAGGGTGAGTGACAGGGGCTCCGGGGTTGACTGTGTACTGGCTACTTGTAAGTGTACTCGGTATCCACTATAGGGACTGAATCTCCCTTTGACAGGTTTGCTTTAATGTTAGCAGATGGATTTTTCCTTGTTGGAATAAATCTTCATTACGTTATGAGCACCACATATTAGGTCTGGTAGGCTCTTTGGTAACTGCACATTAAATATACCTTATGGACCTTGTGACACGAGATATACTTACTGATACTAGTGTCTCACCCATGATGTTCTCATTTTTCAGGATCTGGGGCTTTGTGAGGGCTTATTTTTTGCAGCTTGAGGTGACGTTTCTAATGATACCATTCATAGGGTGGATACACTGTTTTGATTGCCCGTTATTGCATTTTATAGCAATGTTTCGGTTACCAAAAAAATGTCATTTTGGCGTTTGGACTTTTTTTTCCATTACAGCTCTCATTGATTGATTTTATATATTGCTAGATCGGACGTTTCTTAACGAGGTTATACCCAATATGTTTGTTTTTTTTTAAATACTTTTATTTTTAATGGGGGTAAAGGGGGGTGATTTGAACTTTTAGGGTTTTTTTTTTCATATTTTTAAAAACTTTATTTCACAATTAATTCTTGATTTTACACAGCCCCATAGGGCACCACAGCACTGCACCATCCAATCGCTTCTGCCATGTCCCAATGAGCTGCAGCACATCGCGACATGGCAGTTGCTTTCACTTTCAGTGGTTGGCAGCACTCGCCAACAACTGAGAGGAAGTGCTCTGTGACAGCTTCCTGGGCTGTCACGTAAGCACCAGGTGATCCCGCAATCTTATCGCGGGATCTCCAGTGCAGGTGGGGAACAGTGCGTTCCCCGCCGTGACACCTTTAGATCCCGCTGTCAGTGATTGACCAAGGGATTAACACCACCGATTGGATCCCGGCTTACTATTTTTTAAAATGTCAATAATAAATTATTTTTTGGATATTTGATCTTACTTTTACTAGGTATTTTACTAGGTGTTTGCCTAATGTACATATTTTTTGATAATACTAGAAATAAGCAGACCAATCCACTGCAAATCGTTTTCAAGTCAAATTTTCTGATATTTGCATGTCGCAATGAATTTGAACAATTTACAATTCAATTCACAAGAAGCGCACAAAAAAATGGCAAGTAACATTTCATACCACTAGAGATTGCAGCAGACAGTGGGTGTACATCAGGAGTCATTCAGGGTTCCCGATAATGCCTTGCAGCTATCAAATTACATGGTCTAACATGGGCGATTATGGGATACTATCTCAGGGGCTATAAGAGATGAATGAAGAGCGAGCGGAGTTAATTTTTTGTATTTTACAGCCTAGACATAGGAGGTCAGAGTGCATAGCACTTTACACATAGAGATAGAAAAATGCCTATATCGGATTGTGGTGTACTACTGCAGTGCTGAATCACATTCAAAATGGTAGTGATAGGGAGTTGCTAAACCTAAAGAACTAGGGTAAGATAACACTGGCGTGAAAAACGGAGAGTGCAATGCGTGATTTTCACGCATTGCACTTGGACCAATGTTAGAGAATGCTATAGAACTGATTACCATGTGTCGGGTGCTTTTTTCTCATCCAGAATCTGGATGAAAAAAAGTCGCAACATGCTGCGACAGTATGCCATTCTCGCGCGAGACTCGCCAATGCAAATCAATGGGTCCGACAAAATCACGGACAGCACACGGACCATCCTGGTGGCATCCATTTTTTTTTAACTGATACATTCTCATTCTGTAGCTGAGAACACTGTAAAATGTTCCTGTAAATGATTATACAGTAATAGCTGCTGAGAAAAAAAAACACATTGCACATGGACAACACTCGGGTGTCACACGGACAGCACATGGATGTTATCTGAGAAAAAAAAGACACAGTCGCATAGCAGTTACATGCCACATAGAGCAATAAACGGATGACACTCGTCCGACTCTCCTGTATGAGAAATGGACTGATTTTTTTAAACGCCAATGTGTTTGCAGCCTTAGTGTGACTGTGAATTGACAAGTCTGGGATACACTGCAGTAGCAGCACCTTAATAACAGCATTTTTTTATTCTTCACACACGGCAAACCAAAAGAGCAATTTAATACTATCTGGGCAGGGTTCCAGGCTAATGAAATGGAAAAGCTTTATATAAAAAAGAAAAGTTGAAAAAACACTACACTTTCCAGAAATTTAAACATAAACCTATATTTTGTTTTGCACGTTTTGCAATTGTGATAATCCAATATTACACCTATACACACTACCCAAATATAATTGTTGGATACCACTGATTACCATCAGTTTTCCCCTAGACAAATATGTTCAGGTCACTTATACAATATTTTAGTTATGCTTGCATTAATAAGAAGTGATGGTTGAACCCACCAATGTTTGGGTTCATCAGATCCGGATGGACTTTTTTAAAGTCCAATTTCAGGACCGAACTTGACCGGAACTTGAGTTTAAACCTCGAACCCATACTTTAAAGTTTTGAAATGGTGGGGGATGGGGGCTATAAAAAATAAGCAAAACAGTGATTAATCATCAGCATCATACTTACTTGGGTACACATGCTAGTACTTCTGAGGCCGCTCATTAACTTACTGATTTATTGAATACACGGTAGATGCTAGAATGTATGGTCTGCTTCCATATTAGTACACTGACTCCAACAGCCAATCACAGATGCCCACTCTCTGTGACAGCATCTGATATCTCATATTGCAAACTATGAGAGAGGAGAGAAAGCTCAATAGGGTCTTATCCTCATAACACTGAAGTTGTGCAATCCTATGTCACTGCTCACCTGGGACAGTTGTGTGACCCACAACCGGTATAAGGGTATAGTATAGCTGGTGCAGGATCCACACTCCACTTGAAAATAGTGGCGCCAAAGATGAACACAAGAAAGGGGCTGCTGCACACACGATGGGAAAAGAAGAACTAATCACAGTGGTCAGGCAATGATGGCTTTAATTTTGACATGTTTCAGAGCTAAATCCCAGCTCCTTCCTCTGGGAACCAACATAGTACCTATACCCATTGACACTCAGCCAAGATAAAGTGCATGGCTGGGTGTTTTTATTCTTACACTGGGGAGGCACATAGTTATTGCCCCAAGTGTAATAATAGCAGCTCACAGAATCGTCAAATCCTGGTGCTTTAACCAGCTTTTCCTGATGTGGTGGCGTCAGGGGGATTGAAGGGGTTAATTACAGCTGAGTATGGACAGCTTGTTGTTAAGCCCTGGATTGGTAATGTCAGGCATCTTCTCATACCCGCACATTACTAGTCCAGTAATTGAAGAGTTAATAAGCACTCACAAAGAGAAAAATCCTTTATTTGATTCTGACAACCCTCATTTTCCCATTAAGTAAACCCAAAACATACACCTCAGATGATAATTTACAACTAGGTCCCACATCGCATCTCGGCTCTTCTGCATCAGAGGTTGCGTTGAAGAAGAAGCATCGTGTCATCTCAGCCTCTGAGCACAGCATAACTGCACCAAGAGCTGTAGCCGTATCAGTGGTGAGTCACTGAGGTCACCCGAGGACACAGCTGAGGTAACATGGTAACCGCTAACCATGCTCATTGTCCTCAAGGACACTGTTATCACTTGATTGTCCTCCTACCTTACTACTTTTCCAGAGTATCAATGGCTGGCTCCTCTTCTTCTCCTCTTCTCCCTACTGTTGGGGTTTATCAGGGTCAAGTCCTTGATCCCCTTCTCTTTTCACTACACACTGCCTTTATTGGTCAAACTATGAGTATACATGGTTTCCAGTACAAAATTCTATGCTGATGATACCCAATTCTACACTTTGTGTTCTGATTTTAACCCTACATTTCTTCAAAATACTAATAATTGTCCGTTGTCTCTAACATATATTCTCCCTCCATATAAAAATTAATTGGTCTAAAACTAAACTCTGTGTTCCTTCCATGTACAAACTTATCTAAAGCTGACATTACCATCTCCAAGTGTGGCTCTACTATAACTCCCGAGCTGCACACTCACTGTCTTGGGGTTATATTTGTTTTAGGGTACCTTTACACATTGCAACCGCGGCTAGAAATCTTCCTCGGCGATATGTCGCCCCGGTACCATCGCCGTGAAATTGCCTCGCAATTGTGGCATGTATGTCACATCGCCAGTGGACTCGGTGGCTGGTGTTCCTGCCTCGGCCGCTGGGAGGAGCCGGATTCCTTCGGCTGGTGGCGCCGGTGATAGGAGGGCCTTGTCCTCATATGGAACTGCTCCCGTGACGTCTGCCTCTGCCGCTGAGCGCCGCTGTGTTTCCCCTCTGGGTGGTGTTGGTCGCAGAGGAAAGGGCCCTGCAGAGGTGTCCGTTAGGCGCAGCCTGCGTTCTTCTGTCAGAGGTGGCGTGGGTGGAGCCAGTCGTGCATCTCCATCTGGCCTGGATCTAGGGGCGGTCCGGATGAGGTCATCAGGTTGTGAGCTCCAGCCTATGGGAGGTAGCCGTGCCCTTCAAGTACATTGGAGCCTGACTTGCAGGCCGCCAGATATAGTTTTGGTTCCCCAGTGATAGTGTGTTTAGTTTCGTGTCTGACCTTGCCTGGATTTCTGACTCTGCCTCTGCCTATTGATTTTGTACCTCAGCTGCCCTCTTGGTTTTTGCCCTTGACATTTGCCTGGATTTTTGACTCTGCTACTGCCTGACGATTTTGTACCTTCGCTGCCCTCTCGGTTTTGACTCGGACTTCTGACTTCGTTTTTTGGGTCTTGATTTTCCCCTGGCGACCTCCCCGGCTCTGTTGCTCATATAGGCAGCTACCCCCTGGGCTCCGCTATAATTCCAGATCCCTGTATAGGGGTTAAGGGTCTCGGGTTTCTCGGGGTGCTGCCTACCAGCAGCTCGGCCTCACGGTGGATGGTCGTCACAATGTAATTGGGAAATTTGGTGCCTGGTTCCGATTTCACAGCACTGCTCCAAAATCAGAGGCAATCATGAAGGCGACATTCCCGGCTTTTGGCATGTGAACAGGCAATAGGAACAGAATCTGCGTCACCTATTAATTTCCCGGAGGCGTGCCACAGCCTGCTGGAGACCGCGCCCCATCAGCGATGATTGATGGTGGCTATTGTGTTTCCATTGGCTGTCACTTGACGCCGAGCCAAATTTGAACAGCTGTCCATTCACCACCACACAATGGCAATGGCGTCATGTATTTGCCAGCCTTCCAGTGCAGGCTGCCCAATCATAATGCTATTGCGTTGTCTAATCAGCGTGTTTAGGGCGCGGTATACACCAGTCTGCCACACCTATGTTCTCATGGCGCTGAACATGTACGCCCACATTCCTTTGGGGATTGCGGCGTGTGAAGCGGCGAGGGAACTCCACCAGATTGGTTCCACTGTGGGGTAGGCGATTTCTGGGGCGACACATCGACTTAGGTTGAGGGCGAAATTGCGGCGTGTATAAGCATCTTCGGCGATCTGAGGCAACCATGAAAAACGTGCACATGCACATTAGATTGCCTCCTATCGCCGCCAAAAATTGAGGCGTGTAAAGATACCCATAGATCTTTCATTTACTCCCTTTATACAATCACTCACATGTTTAGGTCACTTGCACCAAAAAATATCTTAAGAATTCAACCTTTTATTACCTTTGAGTCTGCAAAAACTCTAACTTGCTCTGATTCATTCTCGCCTGGACTATTGCAATTCTACTAATCAGTCTCACTGTTACTAAACTCTCCCCTCTAAAATCTACCATGAAAGCAGCAGCCAGAATCATATATCTATCTAACAACTATGCTAGTGCCGCCACTCTGTGCCAGTCTTTGCATTGATTGTTCATCCACTACACAGTACAATATAAACTTTTGTGTTACCGCTATTTCCCACATAGATTGTAAGATTGCAAGAAGTGACATAACTCCTCTTGGTATGCAACATAATGGTATTCAATACCAACACTGAACTATGTGTTGTTCTGCAAAGTTTTATTCTGTTTGTACAAGTACTCTGAATATTAAAATGCTGCTGATGTCATTAGCACTATAGAAATAAAAATTATTAAATTATCATCATGACTTTATGTACTATAGTTATGTTTTGTAATGTTGCTAATACAAGTTGTGACATGTTTACTTTATCTGCACTTAGGTGAATATTTTTACATTTCAGAGCGAAAGATGGGTATAGGTAAGGAATGACTTAGGGGACCACATATTCTTATTTCAAAATGAATATCATGAGATTGATAAATAGATTTAAAGATTCATGAGCGCTGTTGTTGAACTTGCTAGAAATGCACTATATTTCTGGGGACACCTGCTCCATGAGTAATGAAGAGATTAAAATCTGTTGTGCAATTTGTTAAGTGTTATACATATCAGAAATGAAATGTTTTCTGTCATGTACATCACACGAAGGTGATTTTCTAGAACAAGAAGCTTTATGATATTAATGTGACATATCGGGCCAGCCAAATACCAAATAAGGAGTTTCTATTTGCAGTTTTGATTGCTTAAAGCATACTCTTCATTTAAATTGCTATATCATAAACCAATAGTAAATGTAAAAAAGCTATTTTTTAATCAGAGAAATGTATTTCTTTCTTCTCCTAAACTGATCTTTCATTCTCAATATACAGTCATGGCTGAAAGTGCTGGCCCCCTTGAAATTGTTCCAGAAAAAAAAATCTCTCCCCCCATATTATTGCAATCACACATGATTTGTCATGCACATGTGTATTTTCTTTGTGTGTAATGAGACAACACAAAAAAAAAAACAGAAGAAAAAAGTAAATTGGACATAATTTCAAACAAAACCTCAAATATGAGCTGGACAAAATTGTTGTCACTTTTTCAAAATTGTGGGTAAACAACTTTGTTGCAAGAAAGTAATGTTCGCTCAAACCTACCTGTCGGAAGTAACAGGCATGGGCAATATGAAAATCAATCTTAAAGCCAGAAAAAAGAGGAGAAGTTGACTCCATCTTTGCATTGTGTCTGTGTGTGCAACACGAATAACGGAGAATAAAAAGAGATTACTGTGTAAAGACTTGAGAACCAAAATAGTTGAAAAATATCAACAACCTCAAGGTTACAAGTCTATCTCCAAAATCTTGATGTTCCTTTGTCCATGGTGCACAAAATAAACAAGAAGTTTACAACCCATGGCACTGTAGTGAATCTCTCTGGATGTGGCCGGCAGAGAAAAATTGATGAAGGATATTCCAGATAGCTGTGCGGCCCTCCAAGGTAATGCCTCCCCACACCATTACTGATCCACTGCCAAACCGGTCATGCTGAAAGATGTTTGAGCAGCAGAATGTTCTCCACAGCATTTCCAGACTCAGCCACATGTGCTTAGTGTGATCCTGCTCTCATCCGTGAAGAGCACGGTTGACAATGTCGAATCTGGAAATCTTAGTGTTCTCTTGCATATTTCAATTGACCAGGACAGGGTTGGGTGTAAGCTCAACAACCATTAGTGGTGTTTGTTCCTCATACAAACCTCATGGAATCTGTTTCTAATACTAACAGACTAATCATGGAATAGTGGCCCTATTGAGGTATTTCAGGTATTCAGGCACAGTGTACACACTTCACGGTGTTTCTCTTCAACAAAATGGAGGAAATGCTAGTTGGTCGGTACTGAGGCTAATGGATTTAGTGCCTATGGAGTTATTTAGGGCTAGCACGCCCCTCCGTTTCTCTCTCCAAAAAGAGAGTTGGTTGTACTGGCTTGTTCCTGTCAGCTGGCTCATTGTACTGGCCTGTCTTCGGTATCTCTGGTCTGGCTGGCAGGCACAGCTACCCTTCCTGCCACACTTGCATTGATGTACTATCCTGGATGCTACCTCTAGGGGTGAGAGCAATGAAAAAAATCAAAAGTGACCAAAACAACAGTCAGAAAGGATGAGAACAGAGAAATGCTTAGCGGTCACTACATGCAGTCCCCTTCTTTATGGAGGATGTCTTGATGATCGCATATCATTTCTACCTGTTGTCTGTTCCATCCCCACAACAGTAGAAGAAATTGATTCACAATCAGTGTTGTTCATAACTGGACAGGTAGAATTCACTGAAGTGTGATTGACTTGGAGTTACATTGTATTCCCTTATTTTTGTGATCTGTGTTTATATATATATTTATATTTACACACACAGGTAGTTCATAAAGTACTATGCAGTGCAGTGCGGTGTTGTTATAAGCACCAATGCACAGTGTATTTATCCGCTGGTCCAGTTAGATTGCAGAACATTTTGTGAGGACTGTGGAAAATAGTGTGTGGCGCTGCAGTAGCACCTTGTTAAGTGGGACATGACAGGAGTGGACAGGACTTCCACATCACCTACTGACAAGTGTTAACCACTGCATAGTTATTTTATGAACACCCTGTGGATAAGTATATATTAGATAATATATATATATATATAAACAGCTTTGGCAAAAAATTAAGACACCACTGCAAAATTTTCAATTTCTCTGATTATTCTCTTTATAGGTACATTTTTTGAGTAAAGTGTACATTGCTCTTTTATTCTATAAACTACTGACAACATGTCTCCGAAATTCAAAGCTAAAAATGTTGTATTTATTTGCAGCAAATGAGAAATCATCAAAATAATAAAAAAGAAACTGTGCTTTCAGACATCAAATAATGCAAAAAAAACAAGTTCATATTCATTTAGAAACAGCAATACTAATGTTTTATCTCAGGAAGAGTTCAAAAATCAATATTTGGTGGAACCATGAGGTTTAATCACAGCTTTTCCCTTGGCATGCTTTCCACCAGTGCTTTCACACTGCTTTTGGATGACTTATGTCACTCCAAACACAATAAGGTTAAGCAGTTCTTTGATGGCTATCCATCTTCTTCTTGATTACTTCCAGAGGTTTTCAATGGGTCCAGGTCTGAACATTGGGCTGGCCATGACAGGGTCTTGATGTGGTGCTCCTTCATCAACACATTGATTGATCTAGCTATGTGGCATGGGGCATTGTCCTGATGGAAACACCAGTCCTCAGAGTTGGGGAACATTGCCTGAGTGGAAGGAAGCAAGTAATTTTTCAAGGATAACCTTGTATGCGGCTTGATTCATAAATTGTTCGCAAAGATTAATTTGCCCAATTACAGCCTTGCTGAAGCATCCCCAGATCATCACCAAATTTCACAGTCGGTGTAAGACACTGTGGCTTGTACGCCTCTCCAGGTCTCCATCTAACCATTAGACGACCAGGTGTTGGGGAAATCTGAAAATAAGACTCATTAGAGAAGATTTCCTTACTCCAGTCTTCTATGGTCCAATCCTTATGGTCTTTGGCAAACTTCAGCCTGGCTCTCCTTTGCTTCTCATTGATGAAAGCTTTTTCTAGCTTTACATGACTTGAGCCCTTCCTGTAGGAGCCTGTTATAAACTGTTCTTGCCGTGCACTTCACCCCAGCTGACATTTGCCATTCGTTTTTTAGGTCACTTGATGACATCCTGTGGTTGCTGAGTGACATTCGAATAAGAGGACGGTCATCCAGGTCAGTGGAGTCGCTTTCGCCCTCTGCCGGTCTGTAGCTTTGTTATTCCCAATGTCTGCTGCTTGACCTTGTTGTAATGGACTGCCGTCTTTGAAACATTGTCACGGATAAGTAAATTTCCACTTTTTCTTCACTTGATTTTGGAGTGGTGCTGTTTTTTTTTCCATTTTGGATATTGCTGTGGGCTTTTGGACACTGCCCTTTCAGGTTTGCACCTGTAGCCTGCTTTGGCAGTGCTGCCCAGTTTTGTTTATTTATATATATACATGGGTGGGCCATTTATATGGATACACCCTTAAATGGGAAAGGTTGGTGATATCAACTTTCTGTCTGTGGTACATTAGTATATGGGAGGGGAAATACTAATGTGCCACAAACAGGAAGTTGATATTACTAACTGTTCCCATTTTATTTAGGTGCATCCATATAAATGACCCACCCTGTATATAGATACAGGTATGAAATGTCACACATGGGATTTTTGCTATTTGTATACTTAATCTAAATTTACTAATCAGAATTAATATTTAAAGATGTCTTAAGCATTGTTTTGTTCACTTGAAGAAGGCTTATTGTCAGAGCCAAAGCGCTGTTTAAATTTGCTTGTAATAAATACAAATTTTCACTTTTTTTTTTTTTTTTTTTTTAATGGAGTGCTGCCATTTTTCATTATTTGTATTAAAGTTCAATGGTCTGACTCTGTGAATTGAACGTGCACAGTTCTTTATTGCTTCTGTTTTACCCTTTTTTGGAATTATAGATAGGTTTCATGAGAGGGATGAGGCTGTGTGTGAGAGGCTAGATGTGAGGATGAAAAATAATCATGAGAAGCTAGCAGAAGCTGGCTTGAAGTGCTCTTCTATGAGAATCTATTGCAGTGGTGGGGAACCTTTTTCTGCGAGGGCCATTGGAAATTTCTACCATCCTTCGTGGGCCGCACAAAATCAACTTGAAAATTAACCTGCTACATTTGGTTAAACTATCAGCTCATCCTTACTGTGGTGGCTGGAGCATCTTCTCTTTGATGCAGCTGTGATGTTAGGTGATATTGGTCATGTTGATTTAAAACTGTTTCTCCAGGTTTGCTAGGGCTATAGACATCACAGGAGAGTCTGGGGTATATATGTCACTGGGAGGCTGAGGCTGGGGCATAGAGATAACTGGGGAACTGGATATGATAGGCAGGCTGTCGCAAAACGTGTCTGCCAGCACAAGTACTATGGTCCCCAGGAATCAGCCCGAGGGTGCAGAAAAGGTCATTGAGGGCAGCATGCAGCCCTTGGGCCTGAGGTTCCCCACCCCTGATCTATTGCTTCCAGTTTACATGAGACAGGATGTTGCTGGCCCAAAGAAGAAAAGAGACTAAAACTTCTGACAACTGATTGAAGGCTGAAAAGGGAAACTACAAACTGGTGACTTTGTATTTATATATTTAAATAACGATGTGCATTACTCCAGATTTCTTTTTTTCAATTTGTGAGATAACCCCTTTAAAGATTCTCTTTGTTTAGCAATCCATAGGAATGAATTGGCTGCAACTGTTTTTATGAATAACATCTGAAAATTGCACGTGCATTTAATGACTAGAACATTTGCACACAACTAGATACATCATGTTTTTAATTTTCTTCTCACAGAGAACAAGCTCTCTGCAGGGTAAATAAATAGAGGTAATAAAATGTATGAAATAAAATATGTGACATTTGCTATTCATATAGAAACTACCTGCTTGGATGAAGTAGCCATCTGATGATAAATTGTCATAAAAATGGCACATGTTGATTTTTAACTGCAGTAGGCCTAAGTGAATTTGAATATTTTTGCTTTATATAGAGGCAAAGTTTTCCATTAAAAAATTGAGATTTATTTTTAGAGCAGCTTTCCACCTTTTAAAGGAATACATTTCATATTTGCAAGAAAGTTATTGTAGATTCAGATGCAGTAGTAAGAAAGTAATTTCTATCTGTTAAACTTGTTACAAATAAGGGGCAACTTTAACTGATAAGTGGCATAGAATTTTTGGGAATGAGGCCATCTAATGATGACTAAGAACCCGGCGGGTCCAGCAGGTGACCGGCCCTTCCAGCACCGCTCCATCAAGATCACCTTCTGCAGCCCCGCTGCAACAGCCAGGTGCCATATGTGGAACCCGAGGCCGCACAAGCCTGGCGCCAGCTCCACGCTGCCGGTAGCCCTCCCAGACCGATCCAGTAGGTCTGCCTACCCGCAGTGGTGATCCCGTCCTGACATCAAAGGCCGCTCTTATGACTCCAGGGGGGTCCAGAAGGTGAGCGGCGCTCCCAGCATACTAACCCCACTGACCGATAGGCCTGACGGTCCATACCCCTCAAGCTCCGGCCCTCTCTCCCACAACCTACGGCACCGTGTGGAGCCACCACCATTCACCCACACCGCCTCTCCGGTCCTGTTTAACACCGTCGGGCCTGGAGGCTGAACAGCGGAATGGGAAACCCCTCTCACTGCCAGCCTGCACTAAAGGCACCAAGCAGATCAGCCCATCGTGCCTGCTTTACACCACCACCAGTCGACCCATCTCCAGCTGGACAAAACAAACTATCAACTCCCTACTACTATCTCAGCACCTCCGCTCACCCTCATGCTGCCTCTGAACCCTGGTTGCACCTCACCCTGGGCTTCATCCCATCCTTGGCTGCAACTCATCCCTGGCTGCATCTCGTCCCTTGCAGCATCTTGTCTCTGGCTGCATCTCATCCCTGGCTGCATCTCATCCCTGGTTACATCACATCCCAGGCTACACCTCATCCCTGAGTGCAAGCCATTCCTGGTTACATTGACAAAAGAAGATAATCAGGGCACTGAGCAGTACTAGCAGTCAAGTCCAGGAACACTTCCCAATAGGCAAATTCCCCTTTGGTGGTGCCCAGCCAAAGCAGCAGATCACACAACAAAATTCTTTGAAGAAAAGGCGGCACTCACCAAAATAAAGCGGATGGTCCTTTTATTTCATGGTTATCAGAGATAGACAAGGTGCAGGGAGGTCTGTCTCTGTAACCATGGAATAAAAGGACCATCCACTTTATTTTGGTGCATTCCTGGTTACATCTCATCCTGAGCTGTGTTTCACCTCGGACTGCACCCCATCCCTGGCTGCTCTTCAGTCCTGGCTGCACCTCATCCCTACGGCCAGCACCCTGCTACGATCTCATCATCCTTGCTCACCTTCGTGCTCCTCTTGACCCCTGGCAACATCTCCTTCCCTGCTGCACCTCACCCCTGGCCCTATCTCATCCCTACCTGGACCTCCACCCAGGTTGCATCTCAGTCCTGGCTAGACATCATCTCTGGCTGGCCCTACTGCACCTCACCCCTGTCCGCACACCTCCCCAGCTCACCCCACCCCTGAGGTATGTCACTCTATGAGCTGCATGCATAGCTACTACCTACAATGTTTCCTCTTCTTTTCACCCTCACCCCCATTCTACTTCACTTCCTACTAACCCCGTTCATCTCTCCACTCACCAAGGAAGTAGTAATCTCTCCCTCCATCCTACCCACCCACCTGACCCCCTCCTCCAAACTGTTCCTCCACCACAGTCCTTGTCTCCAGGCATGCAAACCCACCAAGTAAATTCTCCTTCTCCCACCTTCTAACCCTCTCGCTGTTTCTCCTACTCGCATGTGACATATCCCCCATCACATCTCCCCACACACCTCTAACCCATACCCACTCCCCATTACAAACTCTCGCAACTTCCAAAACCTTTTACCCATTCACTAAGCCCCACCTCCTCCAGTCCCCCTACCCGGAGCACTTTGGATCGCTCTCTCGGTATGCAACAAACTCTCATTCACCCACGACCTCTTCATCTCTTACAAACTCTCATTCCTTGGCATCACTGAAACATGGCTTACCCCCTCTGACACAGCCTCCCCCACTGCACTCTCCTATGGCGGACTCACTCTTTCTCACACACCCCGCCCTAGCAACAGCTACAGTGGAGGTGTTGGAATACTCCTGTCCGACAGCTGCTCCTTCACCCCAATTACTCTGCCACCCTCTAGCTCCTTCCCCTCCTTCGAGTGCACTTCGTCCAATTATCTCCAGCTGCAAACTTCAGCTGGCTGTCATCTACCGCCCCCCAAGATCTACTCCCACCTTTTTCGACCACGTCACCACTTGGCTTCTCCACTTTCTTTCTTCCGACATCCCCACTACAATTATGAATGATTTCAACATCCCCATTGACACTCCCCAGGCCTCTGCCTCTAGATTACTATCATTGACACCCTCCTTTGGGCTCTCCCAATGGTCCTCTTCAGCCACTCATAATGATGGCCCTACGCTCGACCTTATCTTCACCCGCCTCTTTTTCCCTCACTGACCTCTCAAACTCACCCCTCCCCCTATCCGACCAAAACCTGCTGACTTTCTCCTCCCTCCCCACCATGCTCCCCCCTCTCCGGAAACTCATTCATACCCACAGAAACCTTAAACGTCTTGATTTCCACTCATTCTCTGAGTCCCTTCTCCCTCTCACAGACCTAGCTTCCTCACTTGACGCTGACTTTGCTGCCACCCTCTACAACACCACATTAACTACAGCCCTCGATTAGGCCACCCCCCTCACACATACAGGCAACAGTGGCTCAACACCTTCACTAAAGAACTGCATCGAGCGTCCAGGGTGGCCGAGCGGAGATGGAAAAAATCCCACTCCGCCATGTACAATCAGTCCCTCTCCAACTTCCAGACTTCACTCACCGCTGCAAAACAAATCTACTTCTCATCTTTAATAAACACCCTGTCCCACAACCCGGGCAACTATTCAAAACTTTCAACTCTCTACTCCGTCCCCCTGTACCTCCTCCCTCCCCCTTCATCTCTGCCGACGACTTTGCTGCCTTCTTCAAACAGAAGATCGCCAAAATCACAGAAAGCTTTGACCCACTAGTCTTCTCTGGTCACCCTGCCTATAACTGCCATTCCCTCATCAGCATTCTCACTACACCGTGACATTATCAGCAGCCCATACCTTTTTCCTTGAGACATTGTGTCTCAGACTGCCTCAGCTGATGCATTTTCTCGCCTGATGCAGACCATCTCTGAAGAGGTAACTAGTCTGCGGACTCAGGTAGTGCAACAGCTGCAGCAAGTAGTGGGATTTCTGGCGTCAGGCTCATGCTCAGGCCATGCCAGAACCCAAGGTCTCTCTTCCAGATAGGTTTTCTGGGGGAAGAGAACATATTTTGTTTTACGTGAAGCCTGTAAGCTGTATTTCAGGCTCCGGCCCTTTTCATTGGGAAGTGAAGAACAGCGGGATTATAGTCTCACTTCTTAAAGGGGACCCCCAGACCTGGACCTTTTCCCTCCCGGCCGACTCACCATCGTTGCAGTCGGTGGCCAGGTTTTTTGCTGCTTGCTCAGGTGTACGGTGAACCAGATAGGGAGACCTTTGCCAAGTCTAATCTCCAAAAACTCAAGCAGGGCACACGAGCAGTGGAGGAGTAGTGCTCGGAGTTTCGGAGATCGGCGACTGACACCCAGTGGAACGACCCAGCCCTCTGAGTCAGTTCTGCTTGGGTTTGCAGCTAGACTGCAAGACATCCTGGTCTCAGAACGCCGCACCTGAGTCATTGGAGGCTGCGATGTCCCTAGCCATAGGGTTGATAGACGCCTGAGGGAGAGACCGAAACCTACTATGTCTCCTGTAACTATCCTGCTGAGACTATACCCGATGAACCCATGCAGTTGGGGGCAGTAGGTTCTCGCTTTAAACCTCCTGTGGCTACTGTTCACCAAGTGGGGGAGCATGTTTTTTCTGTGGAAAATCTGACCCTTTTATTAAGGTTTGTCCACTTCGCTTCAAGACTACGCAATCTCAGAAGCAGCCTACCTCGGGCCGTTCTAAAGGAGACGACCAGAGAGTGTATCTTTCCTTCCTTGCTAATTCTCCGTTCACACTGTCTGCCAAGGTGGTGGTGGATGGTAAAACTGAGACTGTGCCTGTTCTGGTTGATAGCGGAGCGGGGGCAATTTGATGGATTCTCGCTTTGCTCGGGCTCATGGTCTCACCAGCAGTGCTTTGGTGAGACCCATTCCCATCGCCTCGATCGACTCAGTTCCACTCAGCCAGAAGGTCGTCTTCAAAGTGGTGCGTAATGTTAACCTAACCATAGGAACTCTCCACCAGGATGTTCTGTCCTGTCACCTCTTGGAGAACCTACCAACTCACATTGTATTGGGTCTTCCCTCGGTGGAGAAATACAACCCAGTAATTGACTGGCAGGCCAGAAAGGTTGTAACTTGGGGGGCTTTTTGTGTGAGTACTTGCCTTGCTACAACTATTTCTACCGTACCGGTTGCACCGACTCCTACCCCACTTCCAGAAGTAAATGTTAGTGAGCCTGGAAGAGGGGGTGGAGTCCAGACTATACCTCAGATTAATGGTGAGCCTAGGCGTCGTTCCAGGAGGAGGGGCTGGGGAGGGACGTGGTTCCTGCTGTGCACTCCAGGGGAGGAAGCCCTGGGCCCCAGGGGGACGCTGCTGCAGTTTACCGTCTTGGATGTGTGCCCTCTAACTATGACCACAGGTTTAGAAATAAACGTGCAGGTCCAGACATGAGAGATAATGAGTATGCGTGGGTGTTGTCCAAACACATCAGGTGGAGGTGTGCTGCTGGGGCTACTGATTCTGGGGTTATAGGACCATTTCAGATATCAGCCATTTGTAATATTGTGCTGTACTGCCTTGACCTACCCCCAGGTTTGGCAACCCGTAATGTCTTTCATATCTTGTCACTAAGGGGATGTGGACTTATTTCGGATGTGCCGTAGTCGAGTCCGGAGGCCTCTCTTAAAAGAGGGGGTACTGTCACGCGATTAGATGGCGCTGACATTGCTGGATGCTGCTGTCTATGTGTTTGTCTTTAACCCCTTCCCGACCTATGACGTTATAGAGATGTCATTAAAGTCAGTTAGTTCCCGACCAATGACGTCTCTATAACGTCTTGGGTTGTTTGCGCTCCTGCAGCTGTGGTGACAGTATCAGTGACAAGTCACCGGAGCTGTAGGATTGCAAGCACCAATACTTTAACCCAGGGAGGTGGCTTAGCCCCTCCCCCTTGGCTAAACTCGCTCTGATTGGCAGTTGAAAGTGAGACTGCCAATCAGAGCGAGTAACTCCCTCCAGATATGATTAGAGCTCTCCAATCAGATCTGGAGGGCGGGATGGCAGGTGCCCTCCCCCTCCTACTCCAGGGCCCCCCTGATCCCTTTCTACCCCCCCACCCGGCGGTAACAGTCATCCGCTGGCAGTATGCCCGCCGGCAGTAAATGACTGTTACCGCCGGCGGGCTACACCCGCCCACCAGGTGTGGGCACCTCCTCCTCTCCCAGGCTCCTCCTGGAATTGTTAGCGGACACCATGTCATGTATAGAGAGCCCCTGTGTGCCTAAACATTGGAGCTCCCCCACAAGTGACCCTATTTTGGAAACTAGACCCCCCAAGGAATTTATCTAGGAGGGTGGTGAGCACTTTGAACCTCCAGATGCTTCACAAATTAATCTGTAAAAATGAAAAAATATTTTTTTTGTGGAAAAAAAGTACTTTTTAATTTTTACGGATCAATTTGTGAAGCACCTCGGGGTTCAAAATGCTCACCCACCCATCTAGATAAGTTCCCTGGGGGGTCTAGTTTCCAAAATGGGTCACTTGTGGGGAGCTCCAATGTTTAGGCACACAGGGGCTCTACAAACGCGACATGGTGTCCGCTAACAATTTGAATGGAAAATTAGCTCAAATTGTTAGCGGACACTATGTCGCGTTTGGAGAGCCCCTGTGTGCCTAAACATTGAAGCTCCCACACATGTGACCCCATTTTGGAAACTAGACCCCCAGGGAACTTATCTAGATGGGTGGTGAGTACTTTGAACCCCCAGATGTTTCACAAATTGATCTGTAATAATGATAAAGTACTTTTTTTTCACAAAAATTTTCTTTTAGCTTAACATTTTTCATTTTCACATGGGCAAAAGGATAAAATGCATCCTAAAATTTGTTGGCCAATTTCTCCTGAGTACATTGATACCTCATATGTGGCCATAAACCACTGTTTGGGCGCACGGCAGGGCTCAGAAGTGAAGGAGTGCAATTTCACTTTTTGAATCCAAAATTAGCTCCAAAAGTCAAATTGCGCTCCTTCCCTTCTGAGCACGGCCGTGCGCCCGAACAGTGGTTTATGACCACATATGAGGCATCGGTGTACTCAGGAGAAATTGCCCAACATATTTTCGGATACCTTTTATCCTGTTTCCCATGTGAAAATGAAAGAATTGAGGCTAAAAGAACATTTTTGTTAGAAAAATTAAAATGTCCATTTTTTCCTTCCATGTTGCTTTAGCTCCTGTGAAGCACCTGAAGGGTTAATAATCTTCTTGAATGTAGTTTTGAGTAGCTTGAGGGGTGCAGTTTTTGGAATGGTGTCACTTTTGGGTGTTTTCTGTCATGTACACCCTTCAAAGGGACTTCAAATGTGATGTGGTTACTAAAAAAAATGGTTTTGTAAATTTTGCTGAAAAAATGAAAAATTGCTGATGAACTTTGAACCCTTATAACTTCCCACCCCAAAATTTTTTTTACAAAATTGTGCTGATGTAAAGTAGACATGTGGGAAATGTTATTTTTTAACTATTTTGTGTCACATAGCTCTCTGGTTTAGCAGAATAAAAATTCAAAATTTGAAAATTGCTAAATTTTTAAAATTTTTGCCTAATTTTTGATTTTTTTCAAAAATAAATGCAAAAATTATTGACCTGAATTTACCATTACCATGAAGCCCAATATGTCACGATAAAAACAATCTCAGAATCGCTAGGATCCGTTGAAGCGTACCAGAGTTATTACCTCATAAAGGAACACTGGTCAGAATTGACAAAAATGCCAAGGTCTTTAGGGTCAAAATAGGCTGGGTCCTGAAGGGGTTAAGAGCTGCATGGTTGATAGTTGTGAAGGCCCTGGGACTCCTGTGTTGTGCTCCAGGACTGCATTCACTATGAGGTTCGGCTGCTGGTTGAGGGGTTAATGTGTGACTCACCTGGGCTCCCCTCCCCTTGGCCTTTAAGTAGCCTCTTCTTCCACCAGGTGGTGCTGCTGATAGAGTTTCACTCTATGCCTGGAAGCCGTGCTGTGATGACCTGTGTGTTTGTGTTGCTGATGTCTTTTCCTTTGGAGTTGCTGTATCCCAGTTCTGTGGAGGGAGGTGAGGGGGGAATAGCGCAGGGCTGGTGGAGGAGTTTTAGGGAGAGGCTTGACTAAGGTCAGACTAGTCTTCCCTTGTCACCCTGCCCATAACTGCCATTCTTTCATCAGCATTCTCACTATACCGTGACACCCCAGTCCTCCACGCCAAATGCCTTGAGGTTACTCTCGACTCTTCCCTCTCCTTCAAGCCTCACATCCAAACGCTCGCCACCTCCTACCGACTCCAGCTCAAAAACATTTCCCGGATCCGCACTTTCCTTGACCACAACACTGCTAAGACACTTGTTCATGCTCTCATCATCTTCTGCTTTGACTACTGCAACCTCCTGCTCATCAGCCTCCTTGCTACTTCCCTCGCACCTCTCCAACCTATCCTAACCTCTGCTGCTCGACTAATCCACCGGTCTCCCCTCTACTCCCATGTCTCCCCCCTCTGCCAACCCCTTCACTGGCTCCCACCCGCTCAGAGATCCAGATTTAAAACCCTAACCATGACATACAAAGCCATACATCACCTGTCCCCTCCATACATCTCCGATATGGTCTCCCTATACCTGCCTACATGCAACCTGCGATCCTCCCAAAAGCTCCATCTCTACTCCCCCTTTATCTCTTCCTCTCATAACCGCATACAAGACTTCTCTCGTGCATCCGTCATACTCTGGAACTCTCTCCCTAACACATCACACTCACCTACCCTTCGAAACTTCAAAAGAAACCTGAAGACTCACCTCTTCTGACAAGCCTACAACCTACAATGAGACCCTGTCGTCGCACCCCCTCCTACTAATTCTTCGTCCGACCCTCGTAGACTGTGAGCCCTCATGGACAGGATACTCTCCCCTCCTGTACCTGTATGACTCGATTGCCCATTCATATTGTACTTGTCCTCATTCTCGCCTCTCCATATGTAAAGCGCGATGGAATCTAATGGCGCTATATATAATAATAATAATAATAATAATATAGAAAAGAGCTTGTTAAACATCCATTATTAGTTGCATCTTTTCCATCTGCTTAAAGGGGTTTTCCCATGAAAAAATGTAATTTTAAAGCTCATTTTAATTAATAGATCTTGAAATAACAGTATTTTCCACAATTGAATGTGTTTTAAAAAAAATGTTCCTCTGCTGAGAGAATCTCATCAATGTGTCCCTGCTATGTACTGTGTCTGATGTACTGATGTGTCTGACCATACTGGGACATTGTGTGATCATACCACATCTCCTGGGCAAGGGCAAGGGGGATTCTCTTTTGTTGGGTAAAACATTTCCCTGCCTGTTTGTAAAAAATGTTTTACCTCAAAGATGAAATTATTATTGCCTATATACAGCCACTCTTTCCTCCTAGTTACTCTCTATGTGTTAGAGCAGTAGTAGTTTATTGTTGTCTCTTGTTTAACATTTGAGACCATCACAAAGGGCAATAAATGGTGAACTTTTCAGAGGCTAAGTGCCCAAACTGCAACCCAAAACCTAATTATTTATGGTGAAGTGCCAACATGTAATATAACCTAAATTACAAGCACTGCAAAGGGGGGTGGAGCCAGAGGATGCCAACTCCCTTCCCTGTACAGGGCATGTAGTCTTTAAACCCTGATGATCAATTCAATTATTTTAACAATCGATTTTAAACTTACCTTTGCAGTCTTCTCCTCTCTTCAGCAGTGGTCAGACAGCTCATGTGTACTGCACATTAAAGCTGAGCTGCTGCCACTGCCTTTTCTAATTACAGCAAGTGGATTGATCTGTATGGAAAAAATGCAGAATATTAGACAGATAGGAGATGGATTTTATCATGGAATGCAAGCAGATATCCGAAATCTTGGTCCCTATCTTGTAGTAATATCTCCATCCTGACCCTCTCCTTGCAGTTAAGTGCTTTATCTTAACCTTCTCCTTGTAGTTATGTGCTCCATTCTGACCTTACCCTTCTAACTACGTGCTCCATCCTGACCCTCTCCTTGCAGATGTGATCCATTCTGATCCTCTCCTAACTATGTGATCCATCTTGACCCTCTTTTTGCAGTTTTGCTCCATCCTGAACCACTCCTTGCAACTGTGCTCCATCCTGACCCTCTCCTGGCAGAAATGTCCATATCCTGATCCCCTTCTTGTAGTAATGTCTGCATCCTTATCCCCTTGTAATAAGCCCCATCCCTGTCCCCTTGTGGTAATGTCCCATATTTGTCCTCTTGTGGTAATGTCTCTATACTGCCCCCATCATGTAGTAATGTCCTATCCTGTAGTAATGCCCTATTCTTGTCCCGTTGAGGTAATATGCCCCATCCTGCAGTAATGCCCTGTCCTCCCCTTGCAGCAATATGACCCATCCTTGTCTCCTTGCAGTAATATGCCCCTCCTTGTCCTATTGCAGCAATATGCCCCATTCAGCAGTATTATCTCCCATCATTGTCCCCTTGCAGCAATATGCCCCATCATGCAGTAATGTGTCTCATCCCTGTCCCCTTGCTGTTAATATGCCCCACCATTATCCCCTTGCAGTATTATGCCCCATCCTTGTCCCCTTGCAGTAATATGTCCCATCCTGCAGTAATGTGCCTCATCCTTGTCCCCTTGCAGTAATATGCCCCATCCTTGTCCCCATCACAAAGTAATATGCCCCATCTTGTCCCCTGGTAGTATTGCCCTATCCTTGTCTACATCACATAGTAATATGCCCCAACCTGCCACCATAACATAGTAATCTGCCCCATCTTTTTCCCCATCACACAGTAATCTGTCCCATTCTTGTCCCCATCACATAGTAATCTGCTCCATCCTGCCCCCTGTTAGTATTGCCCCCCTTCTGGTTGCTGTATATAGGTTTAAAAAAAGTCATACTCACCTTCCTGCTCCCACTTTCACGCTGCAGGTTTCACCTCCTGACATACTCTGTCATCTCCTACACTGAGCGCGATCACATGATGCCGAGTGTATCACATTATGCTGGCCGGGAGGGCGGGCTAGGAGAGTGTGTCGGATGGAGGAGAAATGTCTCCTCTGAACCAACACAGCTTTGAATTGCAGACGCCGCGGCGCCGGCAGTTCTAAGCGGCAGTGCAGAGGCGAGGCCACTTACTAGAGGAGACGGCTCTGCGTGCCCTGCCTGGCACGCGTGCCATAGCTTCGCCATCACTGACATATGCTCTCTGGTCTATGTGCAGCTTCACTTTATTTTATTCTAGCTACTCTCATACCAGTGATCGGAACGCTATATTTACCCTATTCTGAGCACTTATGTTAGATGTTGATTTATTTTCTTTTAATAATACACTCACGCTACACGAACACAATCCCTTATTTGATTAGTGCCCATTTAAACAGGCTGGGACACATGCTGCGCCGGCCAATTACAGCCAATACTCAGCATAGCTGTGATGGTTGTGGAAGTACAAACATCTAAAAAATTGTTGATTGGCTGCAGTGCAGCCATTCAACAAGCTTTATTTGGATGATGAACCCAATGGGAATACAGACACACAGTCGGAAGTAAGTGTTCAGAGTTCTGCACCAGACAATATTGGTCCTGTACAATCCCCTAACTTTACAGTTTGGATTCCCTCATTTTTAACTCTGACACAGAGTGATTAGATTTAGTATGTAGCAGAGCTAAGAAAGTTAACTACACTCACATTACAGCTATCTGTGTACAAGATCTATAGACCGTGAACAGCTTATCAAGGGGGGGGGCGTGGCAGCTACCTGGCATGAGTGTTGTAGTTGATGTAGTCTGAGCAATGATAAATCTCCTGGTGCTAAAACAATCATTGCAAGTAAATACCTCCACAGAGTTTGATAAGAGGGCAAAGCTAAAATGTTTTAACTCCTACAGCATTCTATCTTGAGATTAAATAACAAGAATCTGTTGACAGATTCCCTTTAATAACAGTAATTAAAAAATAGTCTTTAGATAAGCAATTTACTATTTTTCAACCTTTCTGAAGACTTGTCAAGACCTTTCAAGCTCTGACATTCCACCTTTGAATGATTCCGCCAATAAAAAGCAGAACTGTATGCTGATACTTTTCACGCATTGTTCTGTAAAGCAATTTATGAGTACAATTAACTCATCAGATTATTATTACCCAATTATTACTGGCATCTCTTTTATGCAACAAAGAAAGATGAAAATCTCTCAGTGAGCTGTGCTATTTGCATAACTGTCTTTCAAACTCTTTCTTCAACTTTTCTTTATTTAAATGCAGGTATCAAGATTATTAGGATAGTGTGGAGAATGGAACACAGTATATTGATAAAACCATGTCCTAGTACTTTATTCTTTTGAGGGTCAATTTATAGCATATATGTTGAACAAAAATTGTCAATAATAATTTTGTAACAGATATTTAAAATATTTTTTAAATATCACCTTCTCCATCTGGTGAAGTAATGACTATTTGAAGTATTGAAATAGGAAACATACAAAATTATTTTAATTTTTTCCCAATATAGTGCATTTGTCCTCTTGATAAGCAAACAAAGAAAACCTGTCAACTGTTACAAGCTGTTCAAACTGTGGGCAGCTTGTATCAGCCACTGGCTGTATCATCACAGCCATGTGTTTCCTTCTGAAAAGCTGTGGCATTCAGGGAAAAACATACTTTAATGGGCCTACCTGTTGATAGAGACTGTAAGGTCTATGCCTGTATGCAAGTATAAGCAGAGACCTTTCAGTCACTGGTGGTGGGGAGAAACCACTGGAGACTCGTCTGTATGACTAGTTACCCATATGTTTCAGTTCCTGTGTATTAAAAATCTGTTTTGCTCTTTAATGCCTTAACATTTCAGAGTGAAACAAATAGCTGTGCTCATACAGCCAGTGGCTGATACATACTGCCCACGGTTTGGCAAAGAAGCAAATAAGCCTGACGTCAATGTAGTAGCTGAAGCTTAAACAACTTCTTTGCTTCTGGAGACACAATGTGCCAAGGAAGCATACACCTGGCTTCAGAGGTGCAATGATCTATGGCAGGGGTGGGGAATCATTTTTCTGCCGAGGGCCATTTGGAAATTTCCACAATCCTTCGGGGGCCGTAAAAAATTATCAACTTGAAAATTACTCATTTTATTTGTTTAAACAATCAACTCACTCCTACTGTGGTGGCTGAAGCTGCTTCTCTTTGGCATGGTTGATATTAATCATGTTGCTTCTCAACTGCTTTTCCAGGTTTGCTAGAGCCCTAGACATCACAGGAGAGGCTGGGAACATATACCTCACTGGAGAGGCTGAGGCAGGGGCATAGAGATCACAGGAAAGGAGGGGGCATATACCTCACTGGGGAGGCTGAGGCTGGGGCAGAGAGATCACTGGAGAGAAGGATTTAAAGGGCAGAAAGTCGGCAATACACGTCTGCCAGCCTGCGCACTGCGATCCCCAGGAATCTGCAGGGGGGCCGCAAAAAAAGTCATCGAGGCCACATTTGTCTTACCATGTCAGAGTGATAGGGCGGATACGCCCTTACCTACGTAGCGCTCCCTAATATACAAATTATGCACACTGAATACAGTTTTATGGTAAAACAATAATGTAACAATTTATTAAGATTGCATCAGGATATTACTCAAGTATGGAATGGCAAATATAATATTACCCTGTTCCTTTGATTTATTTCATGTGAATCATACAATTAATGTGAATCATAGTATATAGAGAAAGAAGCATCCATACATTACCAAGTATTGTAACATCACTTCTCCACCTGAGGGACCTCAGTGTGAGCGAGAAGGAAATACTCTGGTCTTGTCATCACAGAAGTCGTGCATTCATGATACCTTCTGGAATGTCCCATCACATCACCACTGAGTTATAACACATCATCTTGTCTTGTAACATCAATCGGAGAAGCACGATGAAGACAAGAGCTCAGTGGGAAAACACAACACTGTATTCGGATGCCAAACGAATACAGGTACACAAAATGACTTCCCATCAAGGAGTTAACATTATCTGTCCAATTGACAGAGAACTCCTGAGAAGTCTCTACAAGAAAACGTCTGTCTGTATCATGATTCTAGTGACTTTTGTAAGGCTTAGACAATGGAAACATAAAACTGGTTGATATTTATAAGTTTGCCTTGTCGATAAAACCGAATTGGCCAATTTCTATAATGTCGAGAGGTTTACTTATAAACATTATTCTAGACAATCGATCTGTGTATTTCTCATGGAACATAATGCATAAATATACTTACACTATTTGAATCAGTATTTTGGTTACAACACCACTGTTTGTCAAAGCAAATATCACAGTGGTCAGTTGTGTACAAATCAAGATAATGAATCCTTGAAACACACAGCTTCAAAGACCATAGAACCATTAACCTTGTCTTAGGTATTAACACAGAGAAAACACTTTTGTGGATAGCAGACAAGGACAGTTCATGTAGAATTACTGGTTTCTCAGTATCAAAGTTCAATACATTTCACACTTGGTCTAGTGACCACATATAAACAATATGTTACAATGTAGGCTATAAGATATCCATATTTTTATTAGCACCACAACATTCGGCCCTGGGGCCTGAGGTTTCCCGCCCCTGATTTATGGGAAAGAAAGTAGCACACATGCACAAGATTTGCAGAGAGCTGGTTATGGCACTGGCTCTTGCATATCATGTGGATGTGACAAAATGGTGGGCGGGACAACTATTCAGGACAAAACAAACACTCCAACAACTAGTCAAACTAGCTTAACTAGCATATTAAAAATGGACTTTAAACTACTTTTTTTTTTTTAAATATCTGTGTGTCAAACACTCTAAAGGGTTTGTAAGGCAGGGTGTTTATAAAGTAATCTACAAATATGCTTGTGGCTTGGGGGACATGGGAGACTTGTCAGGTTCCCTTTAAGAAGTTAATGGAAGCATCATTATAAAACTTAGGGCCACGTCACACACACAGATATCTGTGCAGATATTGTTCACAGATCTCTGGTTGCAGTGAAATCATGGACACATTGTTCCATTTGTACATGGCAAAGAAATGGAATTGTGTGTCCATGATTTCACTGCAACCTGAGATCTGTGAACAATATCTGCACAGATATCTGTGTGTGTGACGTGGGCCTTAGTAATATATTGTTATCAAATACGAGCATAGCAGAGAACTTATCTCCCAAATTAGATTTAAGTGAGTTTTCAATAAATTGTTCAAGGCTTTGACCTTCTGATCTTTCAGGTAGGCCCATTACACCTATTAGGCTAGGGTCACACTTGGAGGGTGACCCACGCTTGGTGCATCCGCTTACACCGGAGAGATTTTAGCTGCAGCAAACAGCGTTAACCCTATACGCTGCCTGACAATGCTGACCCATAGAAACCCGCTGTTTACCTTAGCAGCGACTCCACACAAAGCATCAGGAAGTGCACTTTTCACAAGCGCACAGGAAATGTGTCCAGCAACATTTTCCTGTGCGCTGTTGAAAAGCGCACATCCTGATGCTTTGTGTGGAACCACTGCTAAGGTAAACAGTGTGTTTCTATGAGGCAGCGCTGTCAGGCAGCACATAGCGTTACCGCTATGCGCTGCAGCTAAAATTTCTTAGCTTTAAGAGGATGCGCCAAGCGTGGGTCACACTCCAAGTGTGACCGTACCCTTAGAGTACACTCACATCTGTGTATCTTTTCTCGCAGAGATCCTAGAAGAGTTAAGTAGCAGAGTATCATGCGAGTGGCAAGTGTTTTTTTTATCCATATGACATGCGTATAACATACCAGTGTGCATATTTCCCTCACCTAACATGCGTAGGTCATACGTATGACATGCGTTTTTACCAAGGAGTTTTCCATGCTGTAAAAACTCAAAATAGACAGATAGATGATAGGATAGCAAGATCGTTCTTACAAATCCCCTGCTGCTTGCTTCCATGGCTGCACATTAAGCTTCATGCATATTCACTGCACTGACTGACAAACGCTCACTCTCTGCGAGAGCCTCTGTTATTGGCTGTTGCAATCAGATTGTACTCCCACAATCTGTACTGGTGTCTGTGCTTGGATGTGGTTCACAGTGTATGGCAACCGACCTGCCATCATGGTTTTTAAAATAAATAATGCGAAAAACAACGTGAAGGGCTTCACTGTATTTTTCATTCTCAGCTCAGATAAAGCGGACAGCTGCAGGCTGCCACCCTCTGCTGCCCAGTTTTACCTTGGCAGGTAAAAAAAAAAAAAAATGCATGGTGGGGCCCATAGTTATTTGGCTTCCCACACTATAGAATAGCCACCTCAAAGTTTGGCGCATTCACTAGAAGAGCCAGGATTTACCTTGGCTGACAATTAAAAATAGGGCGAAACCCACACATTTTTTTGCCACCCAAGGTAAAACTAGGCAGCTGATGGTGGCAGATTGCAGCTGTCTGCTTTATCTGTGCTGAGAATAAAAAATACAGCAAAGCCCTATGTATTTTTTCACATTATTTTACAAACTATGGCTGTCGGTTGGTTGTCATACAACCAAGCACAGACACCATACAGATTGTGGAAACGCAGTCTGATTACGACAGCCAATTGCAAATGCTCTCAAAAAGTGTAGATCTGTCATTGGCTGTTGCCGGTCAGTACAGTGAATATTCATGAAATTTAATGGGCGGCCACAGAAGCAAGCAGTGGGAGACTGGTAAGCTTGATCTAGCTATTCTATCATTTATATATCCTATATATTTATCTATCTTGTCTGTCTATCTTTTCTTAACTTTTAAAGCATGGAAAAGACCATGCTAAAAATGCTGTCCAAGTGCTGTGAGATACTTTTATTGCACCCATGCACTTGCATAGGGGAAATCTCCGAAATCCGCAGCCATACATAGCATGCTGCAATTTTTTCCTCAGCCCCTTTCTCACGGAGGTAAAAAATTGCAGATGGGCATTTCACTATAGTTTGACCTTGCTGCGAGCATTGGCTGATCAGCCACCTTGTTTAGTTTGGTCGCCATAAAAAGGAATGTTCGGCCTCCAATTATGACAATCTGGATTTCTCTTCATTTATACAGTCACTTACAACCTGCATATCTAGATGTAAAAGTTCCACGTTGGACTACACCGCCTCAATTTTTCCACATCAGTGAGCACTTACACCAGTAACTACAGGCCATCTGAGTTTCTGAGATGTAGTGTAGAGTTAGGTCTTCTCGACCTTCCATTTCATTATCAAACATATGTCCTCTTCCTTTGCTCTGGGTCTTTGAGGAAGAAGCGCCACCTGTTAATATTTGGGTGTTGTCCAGCTGGTTCTTTCTAGCAAATTCCTTGAGTTTATATTTTGCAGTAGAGCCTTTACTCCGGTTCGTCCTAGCATAAACTGGAGCGTAAATTGGAGCAGAATTTTAGATAGAGTCCTCAGATTACATATAAAGAATACACTCAGCCCACAACGTCTCCTCTAACTTCTGTCTGCAACGGATTGCATACCTCAGCGTGCCAAATATGTAAAGGAAAATCGCAATGGCATGTGTAAGGCATGACCTGCTCAGAGCCAATGTTCCTGTGTCCAATTAATAACGATTATTCACTCTATGGATTATCGCTCAGCTGTGTGTACCTTCTCTTACGGAGCGTCTTGGCCAACAGGAGGAAATAGTGCCATCTCAACCTAAGGGGTAGGAGTGGCCAGCTATTACAGCGCCCTTACCTCTCCTACCTTCTAAATGTTAGGTGTCCTTTTTATGTTCGGATTACTGCGACTTTACTTACCTGACTGAAATTCATGCAGGGCACTTCGTTTGCAGGAGTTACTCATGTGAAGTCTTCATCAGCAGAGTGCCTCTAGGACCCAGTGACTGTCTTTAAGCATGGCAGGTCTTAATCAGTGATGAAGGTAGACAATGTGGATTCTGAGAGCTCAACTCTGGGGCAAAAGGGCAGGGTGATAGCAGCTTGGAAGAGCTATAACAGAGCTTCACTCTCCTCCTCACTCCTCTGCACCAGGGTTATGCTCCAAGTCACCACTGTTCCCTCACACAGCTGGTCAGTAGTTTTATATCAGCAGCTCCTTTGTTGGCCAAAGCCTCAAGCATAGTGTGCCAGAGCTTGCTCAATTATCGCCCACTGGAAGTGCTGCATGTGCAGAATGACCTCTTGGTGGTCTTCGGTAAAATGGCGCAGATACATGCAAATTTGAAATCTCGGCCTGTGTTTGAGCTGCGAGCTAAATTTGCACATGCACATAAAGTATGTTCATGAAGACCTGTAGCTTGTAATTCAAAGAAGGAAGAGGATAAAGATACCAGTGGAAGACCCTAGCCACAATGTCACCTCGATACACGAAGACCAAAGCTTCTAGTTATTAAAAAAAACAAAACAAAAAAAAAAAACAGGCTGCAGATTTCTTTAAGGAATGTATGCAATAACTCAGTATAACATCACCATTATGGGCATTCTTTTAGTTACCTTAAGCATAACCCTTATAAGTTCTTTTTAGAGCATTTTACAAAATGGAAATGATAAATCAATTACAAAAAGCACTGGAAATTCATAATCAAAATATAAATACTTTATTTATTTTACAGATATTAAATACATGTTTACCAATGGAATAGTAGTTTTATATAGTGAAATTTTAACACACAAGTCATGATGTAAACATTGAAATATGGATTATTAAGCCGCATCAGAAAATAATGCAAAAAAAAAAAAAAAACAAAAAAAAACAGAACAGCAGTCAAGTCAAAGTAAACTGTTCATCATAGACAGAAAAAGATCCAGTCACCAATGTATAGATAATATATATGGAAAAGCCATTTAAACTGTACTTGCCGATCAGTTAATTGTGAACATTAATACTGACAATAAGGGTATTTTAGTGTTTTATAAAATATCTTAATAGTGGCTAGGTAAAATAGGAGGGAGTAAGAGGCCAGCTAATGCATTTTCTATCTGAAAAATACAGCAAAGATGCAAGCCTAATTGATGTAGTTATGTGCCAACAGATCCATTCACTTACTTGCACTCTATTTAACACTTGAGAAATATGTTATGACCGAGTACTCCATCACTGAAATAATCACAGACCCTTTAGAATTACAGGTAAATATGCAGTAAATGCAGGATAATGGCAATAATTCAACATCCTTCTTGTATATATTTATCACAACTCCGCTGAAAATGTGCTTACAGAGTCGCTACACAATTTGTGTAAAAAGACAAAGAATACACTTACACCCCTAATGCACAAACACTTACAGATCTGCATACATTAGCACCAAATATATATAGTAACATTCAGCTCTAGTCTTTTGTAGAAGGCTTTTGGCTTTCATTTATTTTGGATACATGGTTGAAAGAAGTTCCCATAAAAAAGACACTAAACAGATGAAAAAAATTTAAATATTTAGTTTGGATACAGCATTTTGGTCTACATGGCAGTTTTGTTTTACTGCATATCTACCCAAACCAGTGTTTAGTTAGCTGCAGTAAATGGTCTCTATTCTGTTGCTTTTTAAGAGGCAGGAAGTCTGGATTGTTGTCCAGGGAAATAAGCAGACAGTATGGGAGAACTTCCAGATTTTGTTAAGGTTGGCTTTGGTGCTCCTGAAAAAAAATAAAATAAAAATCAATTTATATACACTTACACAATCTTAGGTTTGTAAAGACCACCTCCACCAAAGACTCCATCTCCCTCTAGCCATCTCATCAAAATATTGGCTCTCTAGAGTCAATATACCCATGTTTTACTGGATTACTCACTGATCTTCATTCTCTTATCCAGGAAAATAAATTCACCAGTATCCAATTTATTATATACAATGAATGTAAAAAAGAAAGATGGGCGCAAAGCCACAAAAAACAAAAATCAATATATATTTAACCTGATCACAACAGCCCACTGACTTTAGACGACGGGAAACGAGGGTAAATCTATCTTTCTACCATCTTTCAACGGCAGAAAAGAAAAAGCCTGTAGCGCCCCCCAGTGTCTGAAAATCTCCAGGGTTTCAGCTACCACTCCCAGTCACATAACTGACATTGCTGGTAAAAATAATTATTTCTCTGTCATCTGACATGATCAAACATGTTAGATCAGAGGTCCCCAACTCCAGGCCTCAAGGCCCACCAACAGTGCAGGTTTTCAGGATTTCCTTAGTATTGCACAGGTGCTAATGTGATCATCTGCACAGGTAATGATTCCAAGCCCTGTGCAATACTAAGAAGATCCTGAAAACATGCACTGTTGGTGGGCCTTGAGGCCTGGAGTTGGGGACCTCTGTGTTAGATGACCGAGAAATGCCCAACCCTGGTACCCCAACGTCTCCCAGTACCGCTAATGTCTCACCCCTCCCCCAATATGCCACTTATAACCATGGGGGAAAAAAAAAAAAGGCCGCCCACCTTCAACTTCTCCGTCTGTCCCCCACTTCCTCCGTTGTCCCCCTCGCCAATCCCTTGGTCACTCTACCCCTTCGATAGTCCGCTCTGTCTCCCTGTTCAGGCGGTGTCTTCTTCCTGTGCTTGATTTGAGGGTTGGAGGGTGCCTGCTCTGCCCTCCCAGGGGAATGACCCGTCATAACCTCAGTGAGGTGACAGCAGGTGACGATCTTCCGCTCACACAGGGACCAATTGTGATCTGCTCTGGAGATCATTATGAAATCACAGTTAACCCCCAGTGACCGGAGGATTGTGACCTGCCATGACAAGTAATTCCCCTGGCAGGATGCCTGGTATTATAGCGTATGAGGGAAGACCCCATATGCTATAAAACAGAGTAGGACAAACACACTGGAATACGTCGACCTTTTTTTTTTCCTTCAATAAATTGGGGAAAAGTGAGTGTTTTTCAAATAAATTTTTTTGTTGTGTTTTGGCCTTACTGATTTGGTTAGCAGTGTTGGATATTTGATTGACGCCTCAACATTACTAACCTCTGGGCTTGATGCTAGCAGTCATTATTCAGCTGGCATCCACTCCCAATACCATTACCATAACACACCGACAGCAGGGCACGGAAACAGCCAGGGTAAGTGCTAGGATTGGCACATCTTATGAAGGCGCCAGTTCTGGGGTGGTTGGGGGCTGCTATTTTTAAGCTGGGGAGTTATATAGGATTAATGCAAAGCAGTCTGTGGAGCGCTCAGGAAAGGCAGGCAGGGTGAATTATAGATAAAACTTAGCTTTTTATTTTTTCCTTCACAGCCACAACACGTTTCCACTGACACAGCAGTCTTCCTCAGGTGGATTCCACCTAGGAAGACTGCTGTGTCAGTGGAAACACGTTGTGGCTGTGAAGGAGAAAAATAAAAAGCTAAGTTTTATCAATAATTCACCCTGCCTGCCTTTCCTGAGCGCTCCACAGACTGCTTTGCATTAATCCTATGTTCCAGTTTCTCCTTTGGAGGATCAGCAGCAGGGGCAGCTTGGAAGGCACAATAACAAAAGGACCTGTGTGGTGTGAGGTGAAGGCCTGGAACTACAGGACCTTTCCTGTCTGAGTGGTCACGTGTTCAGAGCTGGGGCCAGAGGAAGCAGCTCACAGGCAGCAGCACACAGAGATTCCAGGGAGAGCAATTAAGCTCCACACTTCAAGTGATTTACCAGGGCTGTGCAGGGCAGTGCACAGCCCTCTATGGTGAGCAGCTTTTTTACTAGTTAGGGAAAGAAATTGTTTGTACAGGTGCACCCATTGCGCATCCTTTTCTGTTTATTTACATATTTAAGCTGGGGAGGGCCAATAACCATGGTTCTTCCTACCCTGAGAATACCAGACCACTGCTGTCGGCTTTACTTTGACTGGATTTTCCAAAATGTGGGGAGATCCTACACCATTATTTTCAAATTATTTATTTATAAATAATTAAAAAAAAAAACTGCTTGGGGTGACCTCTGTTTTTGATTACCAACCAAGCTAAAGCAGTCAGCTGTTGGTCTGCAGGCTCCAGCCGAAGGCTTACCCTAGCTGGCGATCAAAAATAGGGGGCACCCATGTTGTGCTTTTTTTTTTTTTTTTTTTGCTAAATACAAGGCTAAACATCTTTTAGTGCCACATGAAAGGCACTAGTGTCTAAAAGATACAAGCTTACAATATGGGGGGTTGGGACACTATAGAACGGTTTTACACCTGTCTGTCTATCTAGTTATCCTACCTTTTTAGAGTATGTAAAAGATGATGAAAAAAACTACTGTGTGTGCGGTCTGACTTGGTAAGATACATGCAGCCACGCTGAATTTTCAAGGTGAAAAAGTAGCAGATATGCTCTGAACTACTGGTGCGAGTGCTATGTGATGTTTTCTCGCATGATACTCGCATATTTTATACGTATATGTGAGTGAACCCTAAGGGCCCCTTTACACGCGGCTACATTTCTAGGGTGGCTACAGGTAACTTACAGGTTGCAGTGAAATCATGGAGACAAGGTTCTATCTTGTTGCTGTGTACAAATGGAATAATCTCTCCATGATTTCACTGCAACCAGTAAGTTACCTGTAGCCACCCTAGAAATGTAGCCGCGTGTAAAGGGGCCCTAAGGGTTTGTCCACACAATCAGTATTTGCAGCTATTTGGATGCAGAGTGTTATCACTACAACCAAACCAGTGCTTTGTTCAGTACAAGCAGAGTGGATGGGATTTACCGTGCCCATTGTGCTTGTTTTCTCTGCAGCAAAAATGACCTGCAGGGTGGCTTTTCATGCCGCTGCTTGACAGCAACATGTCAATTTAGCGCTGGCAAGCCTGAGGCGATCTCAGTGAGTGAATGCAGGGAAAAGTCACCGTGCCCCGAATTAAGATAGTGGGCATGGGTGGCTGCGTTCACCCGTGGAGATTCTAGCATCCTTGCATGAGAGCAAACACTACGTCCTGGATGAAGTGTCTCCGGATTATGTGCATATATGCTTAAAGTAAGACATTTAGTGTTAAAAGAATATTTTTGACAACCTACTGTTATCAAATTTTGTGAAGTACCTGTGGTTTCAGAATACTCACTATACCCCTCAACAAAATCCGCGAGTGGTCTAGTTTCCAAAATGGGGTCACTGGGGATTTTTTTTTTGCTGTTTAGACACCTTAGCGGACTTGCATATGCAACATGGTGCCTGCAATCTATTTCAGCTTTTTCCTCAATGCAAATATTGCTCCTTCCCTTCTGAGCTCCCCCATTTGTCTAAAAATAACTTTTTGTCTACAAGTGGGGTATTGTTGTGCTCACAAGAAAGTGGGTAACAAACTGTGGGTCCACTTTTTGGCATTATCTTTTGTAAAAGTGAAAAATTTGGCACCAAATCAACACTTATGAAAAAAAAACATTTCCAAAATGACTACCTATTGTTATAAAATTCTGTGAAGTATTTGTGGGTTCAAAATGCTCATTACACCCCTCAATAAAATCCTTGAGGGGTCTAGTTTCCAAAGTTGGGGCACTTGTTGGGGTATTCTGCTGTTGAAGAACCTTAGGCGTCTGGGAAATGCTACATGGTGCCTGTCATCTATTTCAGCCACATTTGCTTTCCAAACTTCACATAATAATTCAAATAGTGCTCCTTCCCTTCTGAGCCCTCTTATTTGTTTAAACAGAGATTTATGGCCACATGTGAGGTATTCGCGCCTTCAATTTGTCATGCTATCATTTGTAAAAGTGAATAAATTGAGGCTAAAGCAACATTTTTAGATAACATATCAATGTATTCTTTTTCATTCACTTTGATTATTCCTTGAAGAAGCTGAAGGTAATAAACTTCTTAAATATGGTTTTGAGCAGTCTTAGGGTATGTGCCACTGGACGGTTTTGCATCTTGCTGGCGTCAGAACCGTGGGGAATTGCAGAAACTGAGTTTTTGACCTCAGCAGTGTCCTCGTTTTGAGCGTTTTTGAGCGGTTTTATAGCGTTTGTACAGCGTTTTATCGGCGTTTTCTGGCGTTTTTCTACGTTTTATAGACGTTTTTTGTGCACTTGTAAGCTAAACGCTGGAAAACCTCAAAGAGTCACTTGCTCTATCTTGAAAACGGTGGTAAACCGGTGAAGAAAGTGGAAAGGAGACAAACGTTCTAATGTGCACAGCGTTTTCTAAAATCATACTAGCATGTTAAGCAACCGTGGTTAGATTAACATAAATTAACATCAGCGGAAAACGCGACGGAAACGCTAAACAGCCATAAAACTTCCAGTGGGCACATACCCTTAGGAGTGCAGTTTGAGATGGTGACACTTGTGTATTTCCTGTCATATAGGCCCCTCAAATTGACTTCAAATGTGAGGTGTTCCCTAAAAACATGGTTTTGTAAATTTTGATGTAAAAATGAGAAACTGATGATGAACCTTGAATCCTACTAACTTCCTAACAAAAAAAAATATTGCCAAAATTGTGTTGATGTATAGTAGACATGTTGGAAATGTTAATGTATTTTTTGGACTATAAGATGCACCCAGACTTTAGAGAATGAAAATAAGGAAAACAAATTAAGAAGACAATGTGGTTATAATTAACTGTTATTGGTGGGGGATCTGCTGCTGACACTGTTATGGTGGTAAGGTCCCCATCCCTGGCCCAATCTAGTTAATATATGTCCCCCATCCTGTTTATAGCCTCTTATCCTGACATATAGCCTACCATCCTGATATATAGCCTCCCATCCTGGGATATAGCACCCCCCCCATCACTGAATATGCTCCCCATCCTGGGATATTGCAGCCCCCTCATCATTGGATATGGCCCCCATCCTGGGATACTGCAAGCTCCCATCACTGGATATGGCCCCCATTCTGGGATATTGCAGCTCATCACTGAATACGCCCCCCCCCCCCCCAATCCTGGAATATAGCCTCCTATCCTGGTATATTTACCGTATATACTCGTGTATAAGCCGACCCGTGTATAAGCCGACCCCCCTACTTTTGCCTCAAAAATCTGGAAAAACCTATTGACTCGTGTATAAGCCGAGGGTGGACCCCAGCACAGTAATACAGCCCCCAGCAGTGTGGTATACAGGCCCCCCAGTGGTAGTATACAGCAGCCCCAGTGGTAGTATACAGATTCCCCAGCAGCCCCAGTGGTAGTATACAGATTCCCCAGCAGCCCCAGTGGTAGTATACAGGAGCCCCAGCAGCCCCAGTGGTAGTATACAGATTCCCCAGCAGCCCCAGTGGTAGTATACAGGAGCCCCAGCAGCCCCAGTGGTAGTATACAGCAGCCCCAGTGGTAGTATACAGGAGCCCCAGCAGCCCCAGTGGTAGTATACAGGAGCCCCAGCAGCCCCAGTGGTAGTATACAGGAGCCCCAGCAGCCCCAGTGGTAGTATACAGCAGCCCCAGTGGTAGTATACAGGAGCCCCAGCAGCCCCAGTGGTAGTATACAGGAGCCCCAGCAGCCCCAGTGGTATACAGCAAGCCCCCAGGGGTACATATAGCAGCCCCCTGGGGGTACCAACAGCCCCCTGGGGGTGCCAACAGCCCCCTGGGGGTACCAACAGCCCCCTGGGGGTACCAACAGCCCCCTGGGGTACCAACAGCCCCCAGGGGGTACCCAACAGCCCCCTGGGGGTACCCAACAGCCCCCAGGGGGTACCAACAGCCCCCAGGGGGTACCCAGCAGCCCCCTGGGGGTACCAACAGCCCCCAGGGGGTACCCAGCAGCCCCCAGGGGGTACCCAGCAGCCCCCTGGGGGTACCAACAGCCCCCTGGGGGTACCAACAGCCCCCTGGGGGTACCAACAGCCCCCTGGGGGTACCAACAGCCCCCTGGGGGTACAAACAGCCCCCTGGGGGTACCAACAGCCCCCTGGGGGTACCAACAGCCCCCTGGGGGTACCAACAGCCCCCTGGGGGTACCCAGCAGCCCCCTGGGGGTACCAACAGCCCCCAAAAGCTGGCACTGTCCCCCCTTGTAAGGCCTCCCCCTCCCGCTACTTATACATTACCATCCCGGTGTTCTGATCGGCGCCGCTCCTCGGTGCTGCGTCGCCGTCTTCATCCTCCCGTGCTGGCTGCATCCGGGTTCTCCAGCGGTCGCGCGATGACGTCATATCGCTGCGACCGCCGGAGAACCCGGATGGATGCAGCGAGCGCGGACGGGAGGATGAAGACGGCGACGCAGCACCGAGGAGCGGCGCCGATCAGAACACCGGGATGGTAATGTATAAGCACCGGGGGGGCCCTTACAAGGGGGGACAGTGCCAGCTTTTGGGGGGGCCATATGCACTGCTTCCCCCTGCGCTGATTGACAGGGGGAAGCAGTGCATATATAATGAGCGGCCCCACGTGACGGGGCCGCTCATACAGCAGCCCCCCCCCCGCCTCCTCCAGCCTCCCACAGCCCCCACCACACAGCCCCCACCACACGGGTCTACCGTATAGACCCGTGTATAAGCCGAGGGGGGGACTTTTCAGCCCAAATTTTGGGCTGAAAAACTCGGCTTATACACGAGTATATACGGTAATAACTATTTTGTGTGACATAACTTATTATTATTCTAAGATCAATTAATTAAAATGTACCATTGCTTGTAGCACAACCCCTATAAGATGCTTAAATATATTATACTACTTAAAAAAAAAAAAGAAAAAAAAAAAAATAGATACAAATAATTTTTATGCCATTTTCTAAGATCCAGCTTTTTCATAGCTCCATGGACCAAAAAAATGTGGGGACTGATTTCTTGCGTCCCAAGTGATAGATTTCATTAGTACTGTTTTGAGGTTGCATACTGTGTTTAGGAAGTTTTGTTTTTTTCCTGTTTACATTTCCTGTACCCATTAGGCTACGTTCACACATTGCGTATTTTGCCGCGTTTTTTTTACGCGCGCTTTTCAAAATACGCAATGTGCCTTTTGTCTGCCTGCAAAGTGAATGGGAAATTCACTTTGCAGTGCAGACATTGCGTAAAAATACGCAGTGCTTTTTCCGGGAGAAAGCGCAGCTGCGTAAACAATTGATATGTCAATTGTTTATGCAGCTGCTCCTGCGTATTCTCCCAGAGGGGAGGAAGAATCCTGCTTCCTCCTCCCCTCTGTGACAGCTGTGGCCGCCCATTAGATTTCACAGTGTATTAATATACACTGTGAAATCTAAATTAAACAGAGGCAAATGTATGTAAAATAAAAAAGAATCAATACTTCACCTGTCCGACGCCTTTTCCGGTGTTCGGTCTCCGATTCCAAGTGTGAGGTGTACTGACAGGACCTGTGGTGATGTCAGAGGGGCGTTCCCGGGCACTCGCGGTCATGTGAACAGCCAATCAGTGCTGGGAACGCCCCGGGAACGCCCCCCCTCTGACGTCACCACAGGTCTTCTCAGTACACCGCTCACTTGGAACCGAAGAGCGGCAGAAGGCACCAGACAGCGGGAGAAGGTGTTGGACAGGTGAAGTATTCATTCTTTTTTATTTTACATACATTTGCCTCTGTTTAATTTAGATTTCACTGTGTATATATAATATATTAATACACTGTGAAATCGAATAGGGCTGTCACAGAGGGGAGGAGGAAGCAGGATTCTTCCTCCCCTCTGTGACATCACTGCACTTTCTGGAGTAAAGAAAGCGCAGTGTGTGAAAGCCCCTGCGTATTTTGTTGCGCTTTTATGCGCGGCCGAAAAACGCGGCAAAAAGCGCGCGCAAAAAAGCGCAGCAAAATACGCAAATGTGTGAACACAGCCTTAAACACTTTTGGATTCAATCTGGCTTTTACAAACATGACTATAGCAAATATGCTTTATCTTTTTTTTTTGTTCTTAACTGGAGAAAAGGGTTGATTAAAAATGTTTTTGTTTATTTTTTAAATACTTAAATAAAACCTCAAATTAACCTACATAACCAAATTTCCAGATTTTAAAGAAAAAAAAAGCTTTAAAGTGCCTTGGAGGACTTGAAGGGGTTCGACATACTTAAATGAAACAAGGACTCTTTAAAAAAATAACTGCTTAAGCTCCCCTTCCTAACTGGTGTGGTTACAACGATGTTGTGGCCACTTCTGGAGGTAATAGTAGGACATTGTTGTTGCATGATTGATGCAATCAGCGGGTGTTAATAAGCTGCTTTACTCATACTTCTCTTGGACAAAACTTTAATGTCTAGGAAGGTGTGGACACTGCAGTCCATTATGCTGAATGTTAGATCATGTGAGTGCAGCCATCATCACAGGAACAGCAGCAGTCTGGGAGGGTAGCATAAGTGATTTATATTTTTAATGAGGTACAGTTTCATAGAAAAAAAATTGTTATCCAAATTTAAAGGGACACTGTCAGATCATTTTTCAGCATGATACTAATATTACCGTTGAATAGTGCCTGGGTAGACCTTTTAAAAACATGTACATTCATTATTCTACCCTTTGTAATTTCCTTGTTATATGCATTTTTAGACCCTGCAGAGAGCTGCTGCAGCATTAGTCCTGTCCATTATAAGCACAGAGGAATAGTCCAGCTGTGTTAAACTGTTCATTTAAATATTCACTCCTTCTTAGCAGCTCTTTCCTCCCTCATCCCTATGCCCTTTGCTCTCTCAGCTTGTCAGGTTTCAGTTTCAATTAGGAGCTTTGGAGGGACTCAGAGATTGCACGCACACATTTGCTTTGCTGCCTTACCTAACCTAGATAAGGTATCTACTCCATTTGTTTCTCTAAGCATGAATCTTTGCTACCCTGTGAGAGATTCTGTGTTTTATTTGACCTCTTGCTTGGTTGCAAAGAGAGCAGAGAGGAGAATAAAGCCACCCCCCCTCTGATCTTCTGTGCAGTAATGTGGTGTGAAACTGTGACATGAATATTCATCCTATGGGGAGTATGCAGCAGAGAACTAAGTGGATCATTCACTGTGATTGACAGATGGAATTAATCTCTTTATTTGAAGTTTACAGAGGATAGGAGGGAAAATATAAATAAAAGAAATACATTAATGGAGAGCTTAGAGGGAGGAATTAGAAAATGATAGCAGTTACATATGGATTTTTGACCTGACAGATTCCCTTTAAGCACGGTAGTATATAGTCCTAATCATGTTGTTTTATGAAGCATAGTCACAAGCCTTCAGCAAGCCAATGGCTGCCATGTCAACCCACCAGTAGCCCAAGATCACGTCGTGGAGAAAGCCAATGCGCACCTAGAACAAACGTCTGGGCAGAATGCACGGTTTAAAATGGGGTTTAAATGCTGATGTCACTAATTGATAGCAGCATCTAGCAGCTTAACAGCCACTATCGAATCACACTTTGACTACTGTAATTCTGTTAGAGGCATATGCTGGCTGGCTAGCAGTCGGCATCTGCCTTGTGTGGCGTGGGCTCTGCTCCATACATCCAAACCTGCTCTGTGATGTACTAGTATGTTTCACGGAACGGAATGGGGTTAAACCTTTTGTAATTTACACATACATGCACTTTTTGTCAAACATGAAATAAGTGAAATTAGTTTCGGTTTCAACTCACCTGAGCTTGCACCATTTATATTCTTTGGTACTTTGACAGGGACACTGGCATTTCTTTTAAGGTATTTCATATCTAATCCAGCTGGATCACTAACACCAAGAAAGTAATCCATTAACATATATACACAACAGATACGAAACTTATGTAAGGTTCGCACAGCACAGTCTAGTACTTTATTGCTTAATAAAAGAATAAAAACATTAAAAAAAAACAACAAAAAAAAAAAAAAAACACAAGTACACAACAACTCTGCATGTCCAAACATACCATGAGTTAGCAGGTAAAATAGGCGTGGATGTAGAAGGGACATGTCTCGGCTCAGGACTGGGACTGCAATCAGTAGGGAAATTTAAATTGAATCTCACCTAAAGTAGGCAAATAAAGTACACGGAGTTCAGAAAAGTTATACTACTATAAAATAAATGAGTGCATCGAGATTTATACTTTCTGGTGCTCATAAAGTAAGAAGAGATCACTAAATTTTACAACTAAAATAATGTGTTTATTTTTGCTTTTTTTATCCTCAACATTAAGTCAAGTGTTCCCATAATCACCATAATAAATGTATCATGGAAAAACCCAAGTGTTAAAAGTAACATAAAAGTGCCTGCCTGAGGGCCAAGCCTAGAACCACCAGGGGCTGGTACACTTGTTCGTAAAGCGGGTGTAAGACTGTTGGAATAATGCTTAGATGTTACAGAATGGCCAACTGGATGTGATACTGATGAAGCAAAGCATGGGACATTACCAGTCGAAAACAAAGGCTAAAAAAAAAACAACAAAACACAGTATTTTTGAGACATTCTGCCAACAATTTTTTCCTTAAGCTAAGCATGTTAGTAATATAAGGCAGCTTTCACATCAGCGTTTTTGTGCAATTGTGGCAAATCCAGCAGGTTTGGCGCATCTGCCGTGTAATGGATCACTTGTGGCAAGCCCCAATCATTCCCTATGGGACTTGTGGTCAGGTGCGGCAAGAGCGGTTTTGCCGGATCTGGCCCTTGCGGCAGTGCAAAAATAAAAACTGCTAGCTGCGCTTTTTTGACTTGCTGCAAGTGTCGGATCCGGCAAAACCGCACTTGCCGCACCTGACCGCAAGTCTCATAGGGAATGAATGGGGCTTGCCGCAAGTGAGCCGTTACACGGCAGATCGTGGCAGATGCGGAAAAACTGACGGATCTACCGCAAATTTCAAAAATCGCTGATGTGAAAGTAGCCTTACAGTGTTTTGTGAAAAATCTATTGTAAGGGCCCTTTCACATCAGCGTTTTTCGTAATTCGCAGCAGATGCGGTGAAAAAACCGCATCTGCCGCGTTTGCCGCATAACCGTTCCACTTGCGGCGCGGTTGCGGTTTTTCCCATACAAAGTATAGGGGGACTTGCGGCAGATGCGGCAAGTGCGGTTTTGCACTTGCGGCAAGTGCGGTTTTGCACTTGCGGCAGGTGCGGCAACGAAAAAAAACGCGGTCAGCCGCGTTTTCTTTCGCTGCCGCACCTGCCGCAAGTGCAAAACCGCACTTGCCGCATCTGCCGCAAGTCCCCTTATACTTTGTATGGGAAAAACCGCAACCGCGCCGCAAGTGGAACGGTTATGCGGCAAACGCGGCAGATGCGGTTTTTTCACCGCATCTGCCGCGAATTACGAAAAACGCTGATGTGAAAGGGCCCTAAAACTTGTAAAAAAACTGTCATAATTCTACAAAATAATAGTCAAGTTAAGTAAACAATCTACAGATATCCTGAAATTCAGCATAAATGTTTCCACTAAATGTGGATGAGGCTTTGAAAAGCTGTTTTGTATCGATTGATGCTTCCAATGCCATAAACCATGTTTGAGTATAAAATTGGTCAAAATACAAATGGCGGCTTCATCATATGTTGTATTACAAAGGTTTTCCACCAGAGTGGAGTGCTTACCGCTCCATAGTACAAAGCGGCTGGGACATTTTTTTGTTTTGAATCAGGTTTTCAGTCGTATTTGGTCCGCTTATCAGTTTTTACAGTGTTTGATCAGTGATTTTCTCAAATGGAAAACTGTAAAGTTGAACTGCTTCTAGCTACTATAAAGTATCAGCTGAACCCTCCAGGAAGGGATAGGGGGTGACTGACATGACTCTGGGAGGAAGTGACTATGGGAGAAGATAGAGGGGTAGGGGGGAGAGTGGGGAGGGGGGTGAGGACAAAAGGTGATCCAGGGGGTAGTGGTCTAACGGTAGGGAGGAAAATGACATAGGTTATAGGTGGGGACTCAGGGAAAAAACATAAATAGGACTGACCGAGGTTGAGTAGCCCTCTTGGACCTCGGACCACCAGATAGCAAAGACCTCCTGCCCCAGGACAGCATGGAGTGAGCTGAGGCCCAGCCACCTAGCACCCCTCTAGCTTCTTACTGATATGAATGTACAAATAGAGCGACTGCAGACAGCAGCCAGCTCTCATCCCCAGGTTGGCTGGAAAAGACAATAGATAAGGTCCTGGGTGGGAGCAGTTTTAGCAGCAGCATGTCATCTCCATCAGCATTTTCCGACCGCAGCAAAGATTCAGCGTCCAGCCAGGCGATCATGAAAGCGGCAGGATGGTAATCCCCCTCACTGAGAGTGGTGCTCTGCAGCAGCACATGTCCCATCTTGCTTCCAGGGGCCTTCAGGAAAGACCCAGGAAAAAACGAGCTGTCCAGTGAGATGGCTACAGGAAATGAAAGGGCTCAGAAAAATGGGCCATCAAGGGAGATGCCTGCGGGAAAAGAAAAGCCAGACTGCAGGACCCGGCCCTCAAACAGACTGTTCATGGAGGTGCATGTACAGGCACAGCATCAGCGCCGAAGCCTCTGAAGGGACCCTCCAGGTTTGTGGCATAACATAAGATGCAGGTCCCAACCTGAGAGGAATTCTTATGCACACCTGAAGCCTATTAAAGGACAGGAGGAGCGCCACTATCCTGGGGACAAAGAGCAGAATTTCAACCCCGCGGTTGCTACAGATGTCGTGCCAGGCCGCAAGGGTGATGTGCTGGCCCAGTGGTCTGGTAGGAAACATAGATCCTAGAAAAGGAAAGATATGGATGACGGGCTGTTTTCAGGTGCTACCCCCACCTGGGGATGGCCAGAGCATCCATTCAATACCTATTGACCACACACGTCATCAGGGAGATGGCCACCAAGGGCCCAAGGACCAGGAGTAATGGGACGCCTTCAAAAGCAAGACGTACACGATTTGGAAAGAGAGGGTGACGGCCAGGATTTAAGGCTGGTTCACAGGGCTGTATGTAATAATAGTGCCACAGATATTTTAGTTTTGCAAGTGGGGGGTAATAACCTTGGTGCTCGCTCTGGGATGTTATTGGTCAGTGACATTAAAATTTAACAGATACATCTGTGGTTTCAATTCCTGGGTCTGAAAGCAGTATAGTCTGACATCGTACCCAGAAAGACTTGCCGGAGGCACGGTCGGTTACAAAAATTAACAGGGCAAGGATTACAGTGAACAAGGCAGTATCGAAAGTCATAGTTCTGAACAGGGGTGTGGCAATACACCACTCTGATCTGGATTGTACGAACAAGGAATTTCAGTTATCAGACAGAGTGCATTTAAATGCAATGGAAACAGATTTATGGACCCCTAAGGTCACAAGAGGTGATGGAAAGGGCCATAGCATTGCTGGATGGTGGGGTCTCGAGCAGTTGAGAAGGTCAAGGTGCTCTCAGTGTAGCATTGGTGAGTCGCTGAAGTTGGTTAAAAATGTGGGATTGGGGATTCATTAAATATGTGGATTCCTTTATAGGATGGTTATTTGATTGTGATCTGGTAAGATTTGTGTGATACGCGGCAATGGAACGTCGGGATCATCTTAACCGTATTGGAGGACAACTTCTCCCCTCGGTTTCATGGTGCTCCTGAGGTGAACACGACTAGAAGTAAGTCTGGGGAGGGGTGGGGCAATGTCATGGGAAAATCATCAGATTTTTGTAGCTTCGAGGACCTCATCAATTGTTTTTATGTGTTTTCTCTTATGTTGTCAATAAAACGGCTGCTGTCGCCATTTTTATCCAAACAAAATGGATTGCTGTCTGAGCTTTTATTCATAGGAGGGGGTTGGGGGAACTAATGGGGAGAGGTAGGATCAGTAATAGTGGTCAGGTCACAAGAATCGACCTTACCAAAGTCATGATAAAAATAGGTAGCCCTTGGTTGACTATCCGTGCCATAAGTAATTTTCATCAACAGATTTTATAGGTAAATTTGTATCCGTGACTAAAGACCACGTTACACACACAGATATCTGTTCAGATATTGTTCGCAGATCTCTGGTTGCAGTGAAATCATGGACACATTGTTACATTTGTACACGGCCACAAATTGGAACAATGTGTCCATGATTTCACTGCAACCAGAGATCTGTGACCAATATATGTGTGTGTGTAATGTGGCCGTTAGATCAAAAATAGACAGATCTCTTGAATTTTTTGCAGACATGTGAATAACACCACCTATTAAAAGGGTAAGTGTTTTGTGAAAAACACTTATATTACACATACATCATAATAAGGACATAAATGTAGTGGTATAATTATGAAAAATTTGATAAAAAAGTGAATTTATAAAACACTAAATTACCGTAAATGACATCTATAGAGATTGCGTATTTACTTTAAAATGTTTAAAATGCTTAATTGTACAGAAGTATTGCCATCTATATAAAAACATTTGTACACAAAAATTGTTAAAGCATCACAAAATGTATCTAAAGGCCACTTTACACACACAGTGTCCAACTTCTGAACAGATCTCTGGTTGCAGTGAAATCATGGACACATTGCTCCATTTTGTTGCCATGTAGAAATGGAACAATGTGTCCATGATTTCACTGAAACCAGTAAGTTGCAAGTGAAATTGCATGCAATGTTGCGACGTGTAAAGGTACCCTAAGAGTTATAACACAGTTTATTAATAAAGAGAAAAAAACATTATACAAAAAAACTTTTAACAATTACGAGAATAATTGTAAACCTGTACAATTTTCAATCCACAGATGGTCTTAAAAAAAAATAAGAGATGAATTTATACTGTTTCCCTACTTATACATCTGACAGTTCAGAGCACAGTATTTCATTTTCTTTTTCATAGAACCTGGGGACACATTTTTTGCTTAAAACACCTGTCCATATATTCTTAAGAATGGCTTTCTCCTTCAGATTAGCATCAGATTTCTTTTACAGCCATCTGTTGCACACCTGAGAAACTCAACATAATGTGTACTGTAGACTTGGGAGCCATCTAACAACACAATCTCCTCTACTTGGATTGCTTTGAATGAATTATACTTAATGCTTATCAAAAATATCATTGTAAAACTGCAATACTTCAAAGCAGTTTTCCATGGCAGTCAGTACGACTAAGTAGGTTAGCCGACAATTGGGGGTTTATATCTGATGCCCAGGAGTACGTCACTTGGGCATGTGTGCTGATTGGAATTATGCAAAAGGAGTCACTTTGTGTGTGAGCTATAGGACATCACTTTTAAGGGGCAGTCACACGCGTCAATATGGCGTGCAATATCGCTGCTGCACGTGACGCTGCAGCGATATTGACGTGTTTGACAGGGCGCATCAATGGTTGGCAGGTTTTCGGACTGGACCGAAAACCTGGCGATGGACGCCCGGTGGCCACACAGCATCGCTGCGTGTGACACCGGGACGTGCGATCAGCCAGCTCCCAGCGCCTCTCAGCAAGCGCTGGGAGCTGGTATCCATGGTAAACTGTGGGTATCTAGGCAGGGCGCGCTGCATAGATAACCGATGTATACCTTGGTTACCAGCCTTCTCCGCTCACTGGCTGGTATCCAAGGTACACAGCGAGTACACTCATATGAAAAAGTTTGGGCATCCCTCTTAATCTTACTCTTCTTTTTTTGTTTAAAATTGTTTTTTTGCAACAGCTATTTCAGTGTGATATATGTAATAACTGATGGACGCAGTAATATTTCAGAATTGAAATGAGGTTTATTGTATTAACCGAAAATGTGAAATATGCATTATTTCAAAATGACAGGTGCAATAGTATGGGCACCTCAACAGAAAAGTGACATTAATATTTAGTAGATCCACCTTTTGCAAAAATAACAGCCTCTAGTCGCTTCCTGTAGCTGTTAATGAGTTCCTGGATCCTGGATGAAGGTATTTTTGACCATTCCTCTTTACAAAACAATTCCAGTTCAGTTAAGTTTGATGGTCGCCGAGCATGGACAGCCCGCTTCAAAACATCCCACAGATGTTCAATGATATTCAGGTCTGGGGACTGGGATGGCCATTCCAGAACATTGTAATTGTTCCTCTGCACGAATGCCTGAGTAGATTTGGAGAGGTGTTTTGGATCATTGTCTTGCTTAAAGATCCATCCCCGGCATAACTTCAACTTTGACTCTGATTCTTGAACATTATTCTCAAGAATCTGCCGATACTGAGTGGAATCCATGCGACCCTCACCTTTAACAAGATTCCTGGTGCCGTCATTGGCCACACAGCCCCAAAGCATGATGGACCCTCCCCCAAATTTGACAGTGGGTAGCAAGTGTTTTTCTTGGAATGCTGTGTTTTTGTGTCGCGCCATGCATAACGCCTTCTTGTATGACCAAACAACTCAATCTTTGTTTCATGAGTCCACAGGACCTTCTTCCAAAATGAAACTGGCTTGTCCAAATGTGCTTTTGCATACCTCAGGCGACTCTGTTTGTGGCGTGCATGCAGAAAAGGCTTCTTTCGCATCACTCTTCCATACAGCTTCCCTTGTGCAGTGTGCGCTGTATTGTTGACCGATGCACAGTGACACCATCTGCAGCAAGATGATGCTGCAGGTCTTTGAAGGTGGTCTGTGGATTGTTCTTGACTGTTCTCACCTTTCTTCTTCTCTGCCTTTCTGATATTTTTGTTGGCCTGCCACTTCTGGCGTTTACAAGAACGGTCCCTGTGGTCTTCCATTTCCTTACTATGTTCCTCACAGTGGAAACTGACTGGTGAAATCTCTGAGACAACTTTTTGTAACCTTCTCCTGAACAACTATGTTGAACAATCTTTTTTTTTTCAGATCATTTGAGAGCTGGTTTGAGGAGCCCATGATGCCACTGCTCAGAGAAGATGCAAATAGGAGAACAACTTGCAAGTGGACACCTGAAATAGCTTTTCTCATGATTGGATACATCGGGCTATGAAGTACAAAGCTCAATGAGGTTACCAAACCAATTTAGTGCTTCAGTAAGTCAGTAAAAAGTAGTTAGGAGTATTCAAATCATGAAAATCAGAAGGGTGCCCATAGTTTTGCACCTGTCAAATTTTGAAATAATGCATATTTCACATTTTCAGTTAGTACAATAAACCTCATTTCAATCCTGAAATATTACTGTGTCCATCAGTTATTACATATATCACACTGAAATAGCTGTTGCAAAAACCCAATTTTAAACAAAAAAAAAATGAGTAAGATTAAGAGGGGTGCCCAAACTTTTTCATAGGACTGTAACTAGGGACACTAGTTACCCGCTGGGTACCTTGGATACCAGCCGGTGAGTGGAGAAGGCTGGTAACCAAGGTATACATCAGGTATCTAGGCAGCGCGCGCTGCCTAGTTAACCGGAGTTACCATGGATACCAGCCTGCTCCCGCTAACCAAAGCCTGGCAGCGGGAGCAAGACATTGTGGAAACGATATTTAAATTATTTCCACGATGTCGCTGGTCCACTGATCGCTGGTGAGTCTGCCTGTGTGACAGCTCACCAGCGATCAGCCGTCAATGTCGGCAGCGATCAGATCGCTGACGACATTGACGTGTGTGATGGGGCCTTTAGCCATATAAGGCTGGTTTCACATCGCGTTATTTTTCCTGTCTGTGGGATCGTACTTTTTGCAGGACCCCATTGACAGGAAAGGAAAGAATAGGAGGTGACCTCCAGATGCTATTTCTGTGTCCGGGTCCGTGATTTTCATGGGTCCGGACACAGAAGGAGCTGTGCGGGGCACTTTCACTTCCGCAATGTATAACCATACATTGCGGAAGTAAAATTAAGTAAAGGCAAGGGGTTAAAAATAAAAAAAACTTTATTCTTACCTTCCAGCGATCCCCCGACACCTCCAGCAAGCTCCGGGTGTCTACAGGACCTGCCGTTACGTCACAACCCGGCAGCGTCATCGGGTCACATGACCGCAGTGACCGCGGTAATCGGTCATGTGACCCTATCAGCTATTCGGGTTGTGACGTAACGCCAGGTCCTGTGCGGAGTTTGTTGGAGGCGTCGGGGAACCGCTGAAAGGTGAGAATAAATTTTTTTTCATTTTTAACCCCTTGCTTTTACTTAATTTCACTTCCGCAATGTATGGATATACATTGCGGAAGTGAAATGGGATGGTACAGAGCAATTTTAGTGTTCGGAGCTTACTCTGTACACTAAAATCGGGTCCAAGAAACGATCCTATGTTTTCTCGGACCCGTGCTCCATAGGCCCCCCATGTTAAAGGCCGTGGATCGGGTCGAATCCGATTCGGTCTGATTTTGGTCCACTGTGCCAAAAATTGGAGCAGTCTCCGATTTTGGGCACATCAAAAAATCGGACACAAATCGGATCCAACAAATATCGGATGGCAATTAGGCCAAATCCGATCTATGCCCATAGGATAACATGGGGGCCAAATCGGATCCGTGGCTGTTTTACAACATTCTATTTATCATTAGCAGTCATTTAGGACAACATTGGATCATTCAGAGATCCTCAATGAACATCTGGAGTGAGTTTGCTGCACTGAAAGTAAAGGGGCCGAATAATATTGCACGCCCCACTTCTCAGTTTTTTATTTGTTAAAAAAAGTTTAAAATATCCAATAAATTTTGTTCCACTTCACAACTGTGTCCCGCTTGTTCTTGATTCAAAAAATTTAGAATTTACATCTTCATGTTTGAAGCCTGAAATGTGGCAAAAGGTTGAAAAGTTCAAGGGGGCCAAATACCTTCACAAGGCACTGTATATCATGTTTCACGGCATTACAGAATATGTGTTAATTTCATTTGATAGCTATGCTAGTTCTTAGTTTGTGGTACTTTGTAGGCAGGTGGCACATTAGCAAATGCACTTTTATTTTATTGGTATCTACAGGATAACACAATTACAAAACAAATCACAAAATGGCAAAAAATGGCTGATGCAAATACCCTTTCCAGCTTTACCCTTTTCAGGGTTTTCATTCTTTTGCAATTTTGTACAAAGTATTTTGGTTTTATTTTTGACGTTCCATAGAAAGATCTATAACAAAAATGTGATGGAAGATAAACTGTAGACTCATAATATGTGGTCTTTAAAAAAAAATGAAAAAAAAACAAAGAAATTGTGTTAAAAAATTTATAAAACTGGAATAGGACCTGTTTATCTAAGGATGGCCACGCCTCTCACCTCCTGGGAAACCCCATTAGGTAGAAAATCAAATATAAGCCTCTCAAGTATGTTTTAATCTTTAAAAAAATAAACTTTTAATGTATAATGATGGCTGCCTGAAAATTATGGAGCAGCAGAACAGAAGCAGCAGTACAGTTATATCCCACAGTCTTTGGTATGTGGCTTGGCTACTGTTGGCGGTGTACAAAAAGCAATAAATAAACCAGCCCTACCAGAAAATAGCTTGCAGTAAAAAAGCATGCAAATGTAAATTTTCCTTCCAAACTATATAATATTATGAAATTGAGATTCTTGGCAAAATATTGATCTTTTGAGTCACCCTGCCATGTCAAGGCAAATCTGAGGGTGGTCCTATCTCAATATATTTTTTTTAATTTAATTTTAGTTGTGCCATGTGGCTACCATGGTAACTGTTCATACTTGGTTTCCTTACCCTGCCCTCAGGCTCAGGTTACTGCAAGTACCATTTACTTTGGACAGCCCTGCTTTTATTCATGAGTGCTGGTCTGATGCTGTGAGGGTTATTTCTGAAAAGCCCAGGCATATGTATAACCTGCTGCATATGCTAGGGCCTTATATGCCTTTATCCAGATGTACTAGTCTGTCACCATGGGAGCGGTTTTGAAATGCTCCAGGTAAGTGCTGCTTTAATGGTTCTGCCTTATATGTATGTTGGATGCCCAACTACAATTGAATAAAAATATATAAAGTAGGACACCATGAGGAGATAGATTGTCTTGATGTGGCAGGGTGGCTCAAAAGATTTAATATTTTAATCTCAATTTCATAATAATATGCAGTTTAGAATGAATATGTGCATTTGCACACTTTATATTGCAAGCTATCTTCTAGTAGTGCTGGCTTGTTTGTTGCTTTTTTACTGGCTTTGTACAGTATGTAGGAAGAGGCTGAGAAGCCACATTGACCATTCAGATTCCATATAGGATTTGCCTTCTCAGAGGATAGAAGCTCAACAGATGTTGCTCTCTGTTTGGTAAAATGAAACAGGAATTTGCATCACTGAGAAAAATCAACTGATTTGCTAATAAAATTTACAAGAAAAGCTTTATAATTTAAGGTCACTTTTTGCATTAATCTCAGAACTTTAAGTCTGTTGCCTAGAGTCTATTCAAAATACCTGCTGTAAGAAGTTCCATATTGTGCAGAGTAAGAATATTTGAGGGATTTATCCCTAGAGTTCATCGAACAATTAATCAGTCACTAATTGTATTATGCTTCCTGAGTTTGAAAAGTGACTTAACATTGACATGTGAGCCGATTAAATGACATATAGATTAGCTAAAAGACAGATCAGTTGATAAATAGACAGACAGATTAGTTCATAGACCATATAGATTGGTTGGATCAACAAACAACCCACAAAAATATACACCTTCTGTGACTAAACAAGTTATCGATCTGGCAATTAAAAACCACAATAATAGGAAGATGCTTGGTCAGTCTGAATTTGTATCTGATCTTCAAAATGGCAATTGCAATAGCCAAAACCAATAGATGTTAATTTGCTAGGTGCTTGTATGAAGCTGCCTAAAGGTCCCGAAGAAGGTATTTATCCTAGTGTGAATGTTAACATCAGAAGTAAAAAAAATATCATTTACAAACAGAAATACATACACTCTAAGGCCAGTCGGGTATTAAAGGGAATTTGTCAGCAGGTTATTGCTATGCTATCGGAGAAAAAAAATCTAAATCAAAACAAAATTAGCAAACACCCTGTAAGAAAATAAATTAGTAAATGTAAATAATATAGGGAATAATAAATATTTTGATCAAAAAAGCATAAAAGCCAAACCCCCATGACAAGGTGTGCCCAATCGGTATGGTCCACTCTCCTTTCTCCTTTCCACGAGCAGGTGTCTGAACAGTCGGGCCGAGGTCCTGTTCTACCCCATTCTATAGAGGTTCGTTGACACGGAAAGCTTTAACATTAGAAATAAGGTGTACCCAATCGGGATATTGCGGTGTGATGACTTATGCTTTTTAAAGCAAATTAGTGGTTAATTTAAATTTACTTGCAACAAAGTATTTGCTACTTTTTTCATCTCAGGCTTTGTCTGTTAAATGGCCTAAGTGTGAACATGCACCTACACTTTGCACTTATACCAATGTATGGTCCACCTCATTTATTCGGTTTCACTAGGAAAGCTGAGCAGAATGATGCTGTTGAGATAGTGATTCCAGCAATGTGTGTCTTAATAGGCTGTGTGTTGCCTTTTCATCAAATCAACTGTTTTATCAGCAGGAGATTATCATTACAGGACCAGGTGACTCATGCCTCCAGGTCAACTTGTTACGTGTAACCCCACCGTCATCAACAATTAGTAGCTTTTTGACAATGTACAATACACACAGAAAGATGCCAATCAGTGGTGTGGGAAGGGTTACACAGGGCTCAGCATTCAGGTCACTGCTAGATCTGCAGCAGTGAAATCAGTGATTTCATCCCAACTGCTGCACGCAGTAAACAAAGTAACACATTAATGGGTCTCGGTCCCTAAATCATGCTGCTCTCAGATTATGAAGCACCAAACTTGGTGACAGATTCCCTTTAAAGAACAATACATTTGATGAGGTATTCAAAATGCCCCATTTACATTGTTAATGTTCACTGAACTTTAGTCTTAAATTAAAAGGGAAAACTTTGCAGCAACATCTATGTCTTGCCGCAGATTTTCCATTTATGTATTTTAAAACAGGTCAGACCTCACGTAAATCACTCAAATACTTAAGAAAATCCATGCTATGATTAAGTTGTTAATAAACAGCAAGTCCTGTTAATGGTATGTAGTACATACTTCTGCAGCAGAGGTCTTTTGGCAGAAGACAGCCAGCATGCCTAGCATACCGTGGAAATTGGCCTGGGTAAAGTGTTTGACCTCTCACTGTATAAGAGAATGCAGCTGTTCACCTTGATGTGTGACTAAGGAAGATACAGGATAAACAGGCCTTACCTGGCTGCTCTGAACCGCTCCCGAGTGTGATGAAGGATTCATTGTTCTAACCAAACCAGGCATTTCACATAAAGCTTGTGCTCCTTGCAAAGATGCTATTTTATTTTCATTCAGCTGCTTGTTGAGCCAAGATATTACTGAAAAGTAAAAATAATCTTTACACATTCAGTGATTTGTTGCTATCCACTCTAATCAGCATAGATATGTGTAAAATTGTGTCACAATTAATGCTGTAAACAAGAAAAAACATTTCCTAGAAGACTGAATGTAACACTCTATAAAGCATCAGGAACCTTTTCTTTTTACTACTAGCACCTATTCTGACTGCATCCATGTGAAATATCTTCTGCACAGAAGGCTCTTTTGTCTATACAAGAAATTGATATTGAATTTTTAGATTTTGTATTTAGACCACATACATTTAGGTCCAAACTCATCAAGACTGATTATTTTGTCACCCGTCTAAATGAAGGGGCCTGAAGAAGTTAAATGTTCCTTATTTGTAGGAAAAATAATATCAAACGGATGAGAACTTATCACATTGGCTTAGTATTCTTATAAAAGTTTCTCTTTTCTTCTGTGGAACAGACTCCGACTATTGTCAAATAGTAAAACAGAAGATCATCCAGAAATAAAATAAGATCAGAAGTCCAAAAATAAAAAAAATTCTTGTACATGCCAACATCATCATCTCCCGCCTTGACTACTGCAACATTCTCCTCTGCGGCCTCCCTGCTAACAGTCTTGCACTTCTCCAGTCTGTCTTCAACTCTGCTGCCCAACTAATCCACCTCCTCTCTACTCCCCTGTTTTTCCCCTCTGTAAATCTCCTCACTGGCTCCCAATTCCTCAATGAATCTAGTTCAAACTCCTAACACTGACCTACAAAGTCATCCATAACCTGTCCCTGCCTATATCTCTGAACTCCTCACCCGATATCCTCCCTCACATAATCTTCGATCCTCCCAAGATCTTTCTCTCCGCCACACTTATTCGTTCCTCACACAACTGCCTCCAAGATTTCGCAGGAATATATCCTATGCTCTGGAATTCTGAGCCCCAACACGTCCGATTATCCACCACACTCGGATCCTTCAGAAGGAACCTGAAAACCCATCTCTTCAGGAAAGCTTACAGCCTGCAATGACCAAGCTGCCGCCCAACCGCCACCGGAGCTGCCGTCCCACCATCACCTGATCTGCTGCACCCCCGACCTACTGTCTCCTCCCCATTATCCTGTAGACTGTAAGCCCGCAAGGGCAGGATCCTCTCTCCCCTCTGTACCAGTCTGTCATTGTTAGATATTGTTTACAGTAAACAAATTATCATTTTGTATGAAACTCCGCTGCTCATGTACAGCACCATGGAATTCATGGTGCTATATAAATAGATATAGTAATTGTAATAATAATAATAATACTTAATGATAAAAGATTAAAAATCAATGAATCCAGAAATAAAAGAAGATCATTTCTATGGCTAAGGGCAGTATTCTAATGCAAAAAAGCGGCAGATATCATGTGTCCTTGCCAACAGAACAGGTTTAATGGATTTTCAATAAAGAATGTGTCATTTTTATATAGGTGGAATTACCAAATCTACATTTATTTTTGCATGAGCTCCTTATTCATGATGAGTAGGACGCCTCTCATAAATCTGGAGACCTGATGAGCAGCACGCACCTTCGTGTGCCATACCAGAAATCCTACACCAGACATGAATTAGACCAGCCATGACGACATGTCCTCCCCAAATACTCCAAATCCACCTATTCTGCATGAGCTAAATGAAACTGGCATAAAAAAAATGCCAGAGGACGCAAAAACATTGCACAGCTCTAAGTTGTGCCAAAATATAGGACAATTTTCAAGGCAGTTTACACCAGAATTCGGGAACAATTGCGTTGATGAATCAGGGTTAAAAAGAATTCTATAATTGTCAGGAAAGTTCTAAAATACATTTTTGAAGCTATTATAATTAACAGCATTTCATTTAAATATTCACAACATATTTCTAGTAGTCCTATGGCATAACAAAGAAAGCCTTCTCAATCACCATGTAGAAATACCTTAAAAGGAATTTTAAAAAAATGCTGACTTTAATAAGAGACCAGGGCTTTTTCACACATCCGTATAATTCAGTCTGATATCGGAATGCAAGTCGCGACACTCCTGAGCAGATTTGGACGGCTTCATATATTCCTATGAAGCTGTAACATTTGGGACATGCGCAGCCAGTCTGGGCATTGTTTTCAGATATCAGACTGAATTGCACAGACGAGCCCTTGTTCTGAAAAGAATCTAGAAAGGGAAGAGCCATCATGAGCCACTACATACAGTACTGCTCATTGTTATTGGCACCCATGAAGTTTAAGTACATAATGTGAAATTATCTCCCGAAAAAATTAATCAAGTGAAACAGCTTTTTTGTATAGATCACTCGTGTTAAATAGTTTTATCATTTGCTTTTTTCTATTTAAATCAAAAAACAATGGGAGGTAAAAGTAGAAAAACCTAAAGCTCGCTGTGACACATGCACTGGCACATTTACATTAAACTAGTATGGAAACAGATTTTGATTCGCCTATCGTAAATCACAAATGAAAATCACCTGTGATAAATTGTCAATGTCCATGTGACATGAATTAGCCAATTAATGATTACTTTAGTGTCTTAAAAAGCCTCATATTAGGCCCTGTTATTTTGTCATATTGGTATAGACAAAGGAGCTGTCTGAAAACATCAGAATTGCTATTATTAGCAAACACAAGACTTCCAAAGGGTATGAGGCCATCTCCAAAGACTTTAGTATCCCAGTTTCAACATTGCGCAATGTTATTAAGAAGTTTTCTAAGCATGGAACAGTCAAGAACCTCTCTGGACTTGGGGGAGGGGGTTATGAGAAAAATTGTCAAGTCAATGAAAAAAATGAAAGGGTGCCAAGAATGGTAAGCAGCACTGCATACAAAGGTTATATGATAAACATAGCCGAAAGCAAAACAGAAATAAAGGACATGCTGAAGGGAGGTGGAAAAAGCCACAGCAGACAGGAGTATCAAGTGACACTGTGCCTAATTTACCAATGAATAATACTATAACAGACAGTTTTGCACCACTTGCCATTCTCATTAGTCTTCAACAGTTGCTTGCTCTCTTCCAATTTCTCAGTTGTGCAGTCTAGCTGCTCTTGTAGCTTCAACAGCTAAGAAATGGAGTTTAACAAAAAATGTATGCACATCTCAAACAAAAATATCAATAGCACAATTGTGCACAATTCTCAGATTATGGAATTTTGGCACTTGCGGAAAGGAAGCAGTAGAATAATAGGAAAAACTTTGACTATCTTAGGGACCTTTCACATCTGCAATTTTTCGTCATCGTGGCACATCTGGCAGATTTTGTCGCATCTGCCGACTTGCGGTATGAATCCGGCAAGCCCCATTCATTCTCTATGGGGCGTGTAGTCAGGTGTGTTAAGTGCAATTTTGCTGGATCTGGCACTTGCCGCAGTGCCAAGAAAAAACAGCTAGCTGTGTTTTTTTGGCGCCCACCACAAATGCCAAATCCGGCAAAACTGCACTTGCCGCACCTGACTACACGCCCCATAGAGAATGAATGGGGCTTGCCGGATTCATACCGCAAATCAGCCACTACGCAGCAGATGCGGAGAAATCTGACAGATCTGCCATGATTATGAAAAAATGCAGATGTGAAAGAAACCGCCTTATATTTTCTTGTGACAGAATAGTGATAAGCGAGTAGTCAAAATATTTGTAATTGCTATACTCGTAATGAGTACTTTGTGATACTCACGTACTCATCTGAATAGCTCCACACACATCCATCCATAAAACGAGCATGGGGGTGGGCTTTTTTGAGTTTTCACTGCATAAAACACCTTGCTGTGCCCCAGAGAGAGCCTACATTGCAGAAGCCCCTACTGGGCTGCAGACCTATTGTGTACTGAAGGGAGGCAGCAACGTGTGTCAGATCGTTCACAATCAACACACTGACGAGCACCAGTGATACTCGCAGAGTAACGAGTATCGCAAATACCATAGTATTTGTGCAAGTAACAAATAGTAACGATTACACTCGCTCATCACTAGACAGAATCTCTAAATTCTATCCAAATAAAAAGTCTATGAGGTTCACATGTGTTTGCACAAATGGACAAGTTGACAGGGTTTGAATAAGGTGTTGACTACAGCAATCACGCTACACTCATATGGCACAAATTTGCAAGACACAATTCACCACTAGGGATGCCAAACCCAAACTGTAAAGTTCGAGGTCCGCAAGGAACACTTAATGTTTGGGCACAGACCCCGAATGTGGCCTTCCCTGGGAAGTCCGTGCTACAGTTTTAGATCGTTGGAGCTGTAAAAAGAAGGAAAATAGTGATTAAACATAAAGCATTATACTGGAGTCCGTTTGCTTGTACGTCTGGGGCCAGTTATCAACTTCCTGAGTATTCACTGCTGAGGGGCAGAACAGCCAATCACAGACGCTGTCACAGAGAATGGGCATCTGTGATTGGCTGTTGGAGTAATCTGAAAACAGCTTAAACATTTTAGCATGGTGCTGAGAATCAAAAATACTGAAAAGCGCTACGTCATTTTTTTTTTTTTAATTATTTATTAATTTTTACATTACTATGATGATAGTCAATGGGTGAAGGGCAAAATAGCCAATTACAGATTCTGTCACAGAGAATGGGTGTCTGTGATTGGATGATGGAGTAAGCTTAAAACAGCCCACACATTCTAGCATCTACCATACTAGAGTATATGGGCTGTTTCCAGACAATCACAGATTTCCACTCTCTGTGACTACGTCTGTGATTAGCTGTTCCACCCTAAGCAGTGAATACCCAGGAAGATAATGAGCAGTTTGGAAGTATAAGCAGACGGATGCCAGTAAGTATAACACTTATGTGTAATCAGTAACTTTTATTTTTACAGCCCGCAACTCATAACTTTAAAGTCTGAGTTCAGGGTTCAATACTCGAGATCAAGTTACGTTCAGCCCCAAACTCTAACTTTAAAAAAGTCCGGTCGGGTCCACTGACATTGAATATCGGCGGGTTTGCCCATCACTATCCACCACATATTTTATTGCAAGTTGGAAACCTGGAACGAACTGCATGATTTTGTTTACTCCCATACCAGCACAGTAGTAGACTAAGTGGAACTTTTTCACCTCTACCTTAAAAGTGCAGTAACCATTATTCTAAAATCTATAGTGCAAGTATAAGGTAGACATACAGTTTTATTTTTTGGGGTGATTTGTACAGTGCTCAAGATAAGGCTTTTCTTTTACAGCTTTGTCAATAGACTTCTCTGGGGAACGTCAAAAATGGCAGAAAGTTTTAAAAACTAAGAAAAGAACTGCACTGAAAAGACATGGTAGTAGCATTCACAAATACCTCTTCCTCTTTCACCTTCAGGCTATGCGTTACATTAGCTAGTTCAGTCTTCTCTTTCTGAAGCATCTGATCCTTCTCCCCAAGGAGCTTTTCTTGTTGCATCGTCACAGCATTTTTCAGCTTCATTTTGTCTACCAATTTCTTCGTATCCATCTGCAACTTTTTGATGATTTCATTTGCCTATAAAAGAAGACCTAAAATCTATACCAACTCATCATGCAGTATGCTGGAAAAAAACAATATCCTATAAAAACGAGCTTACTTTTATCAGCTCCTCAGAAAGTGATTTAACAGTGCTTTCAAGTTTCCCAATTTGCAATCGTTTTTGGTCAAGAGATTCTTCTAGCCTTTTCTAGAAAAAAACAAAAAAAATCTATTTATACTTGTAAATCAAAGTATACATATGTCCAAATGACAGGCTATAAAACGAACAATGACTACATTAAACATTTTAACCACAGGTTTGGGAAACAGGTAGGTTATTTTGTAGGAAAAAGGCCTCGAAACGTGAACAAAACCTTATGTTCTTGAGCACTTTCACAGGCTTCTGTGGTTCGGACCACGACTTGCTCTTTATCCTTGACTTCCTGTTCTAGGACCGCCGAGCGCATTTTATACTGGTTTAGGAGTTTCTCTTTATCGTGGCACTCAGAGTCCAGGGTCGTATTCTCTCTTCGAAGAGACGCCACCTCTTGCTTTGCTCTGTGATTTTCCTGAAATGTGAGTGGATTACAAAATTATTACATGCACTGAGAAACTAAGTCAAAAGGAAAAAAAGTTCAAAGGGGAAGTCTATTTTTTCAGACAGTTTTTTCCTCTATCATAGGCTGGCTGCACACTTGCGGTTCCCTCCGCAACTTCCTGCGGAGGGGAACCGCAAGCTGAGTGCAGGCACCGCAAGATCCCTATGTTTAACATGGGGACACAGGTGCCTGCGCTCTGGTGCAGATTGGCGTGCGCACCCTGTGCGCACCCATTCACTGCAAAGTATGATTTGTACACAGGCGGATGCATGCGCACAAATTACACACTCTTGTCCGCACCAGGAAAGCGACATGTCACGTTCCTGGTGCGGACAAGAGTGTGTGATTTGTGCGCAAGCATCCGCATGCATAGAAATCATACATTGCAGTGAATGGTGAGAGACATGCCAGCGCTAGAGCACGTGGCTGGCATGACTCACGTGACCGGCGGTAATGTGGGATTGCTAAACCCTGCAGCATGCACAGGGTAAGTGCAGGTTGGCTCGGTAGCAGCACACACGGGGTTAACTGCTGCTGCTGAAAGCTGAGGTTTGTGTGAAGGAGTAATGACAAAACTCACTGGATTGCACCTGTGAGGAGAGCCAGTCTTCCACAAGCCTGCAAAGGTGCAGGACCATGAGATGGGTCTGAGAGCCTGGATGAGACACTGCAGAGCCGCAGTGTGAGAGGTACTGTTTGAACCTCTCTGTGTGAGGTTGCTGGGAGCAGCAGAGGAGTTCTATGTGAACACAGCTCACATCACAGTGAGTAATGAGACATGTGTGAATACTGCCCTGGGACACTTTAGGGAGAAGTGTACCTCAACCTGTACAGGAATCTATTCATTGTTATATACGGTCTATGGAAGATATATGGACATTTAGGTTGAAGCTGAAGGAAAGCCTCATGTTTGTGTTATGGAGCACGGTTTAAGAAGTTTAGAATAAACCGGATACACTTTTGTAAAGAATCCATTGCCGTGTGCGTCAATTCTGCTGCCAAGCGTGTCCCCCAGGGTGCACTACCTCACATATGGTGGAGAATGCGGGCAAATGCCGGCCCGGTGAGGTGTAGCATTCATTCCTGGTGAAGCTCGCGCTACTGTCGCCCTTCCTTCCGGAACCGCTGGTGAAAGTGACTGTTTCATGAGGCTAATGAGCGGCGGCTAAGTGAGAGGAGCAGCAGTCATTATAAGCCGCCAGTCTCTTGCGGGGTGCCCGGCAGCGCATGTCCAGGATCCAAGCGGCTAAATTCCAGTACGAGCCCACCACCAGCATGGAGGAGGTACTCAAACACCTGGTTCAGGCTCAGCAGCAGCAGTTCCAAGCACTGCAGCAGCAGGAACACCGACACCAGGAGCAGATGGCCCTGTTGACCGAGGCTGTTCGTGCCAGACCATGGGAACCGCCCCAAGGCCCAGGTGATGACGGCAGCGTCCGGAAAAGGGTAAGACAAGCGCTGCAAAAGATGACGCCGGGGGATGATGTGGAGGCATTCCTGGCAGTGTTTGAGCGGGTGGCCGAACGGGAGAGACTGCCGGTCGCCCAGTGGGCCGAGGTGCTGGCGCCCTATTTGACTGGTGATCCCCAAAAGGCATACATAGACCTGTGTACCGAGGATGCCCTGGACTATGGAGCCCTGAAGGGGGAGATATTGGCCCGTACCGGGGTTAATACTTACGTGAGGGCACAACGGGTGAGCCAATGGGCCTACGAGGAAGGCAAACCTGTGCGCTCTCAGGCCTATGACTTGCTACACCTGGTTAAGAAATGGCTGCAGCCTGAAGCCCTGAGTCCGGCCCAGATGGTAGAGCGGGTGGTGGTGGATCGCTTCGTGCGTACGCTGCCCATCCCCATACAACGGTGGGTGGGACACAGTGAACCGGGTACCCTAGACCAGGTGGTGAATGTGGTGGAGCGCCATGTGGCCACACAGGACTTGATCAGGGGCACGGGGACACTGCAAACCAACCGCAAGGCCGCGCCCACCACACCAGAAAGCAGGGACCCCCAATCCGGACCCCGGGTCAGCGAGCACCCGGCTCAGGCCAAGAACGGCCATCCCCCTGCAGCAAAGCGGCGTTCCGGACCGCCGCCGTTCAGCCCCTGGTATAATGGAGGTCAACCCCGATGTAGGAGGTGTCAGGAGGTTGGACATATGATGGCACAGTGTCCCTTCAACGGGGAACCCATGGACTGTGACTACTCCCGGAGGCGGTCCATGTTCACCCACCTCGTTGGAAAAGGGCGCTCGGACCCCAGGGACACTGGGAATGTACTGTGCCGCGTTCGGCTTAATGGTCATGAAGTGACGGCTCTCCTGGACTGAGGGAGCAACGTGACCCTCGTGTGTGCCTCCTTGGTCTCCAGGACCAAACCCACCGACCGAAAGGTCAGGGTGATGAGTGTCCATGGGGATCATCGCAGGTATCCGACGAAGCGTGTCACGTTCGCTACCCCAGCCAGGAGGGTTCAACATGTCGTGGGGGTAGTAAAGGATCTCCCTTATGATGTTGTGCTGGGGAGGGATATGCCCTTGTTCCGGGTGTTGTGGAACGAGTATATGGCCCCCCGGATGAAGGACAGACAGGGCCCAGGGCCCGAGAATCCCGCCGCCGGGATACCCGGAGGACTTAATGTGACTGATTCCCGGGTGCAGAGCCCAGTGCGCCGACTCGCCGTTCGGAGTGGTGCAGCAGTGCCGCGGGCAAACCCCGTGTTGCTCGTGGGGCCCCAGGCCTCTGTTGTTGGTACCCGTCCGGGGTTTGTGGGTGCCGGGGGTCCGAACGGGTTGGTTGCTCGTGGGGTCTGGCACCGCTGGTACCCCCGGGTGCCCCTGCTTGGCTCCGCCGGTTCTCCACACCGTGACGCGGTCTGCACGCAGGGCCCGGGGTTATGGCCTTGTGTTCACCCCCTACAGGATTGAACAAGGAGGGGGGTATGTGAGACATGCCAGCGCTATAGCACGTGGCTGGCATGACTCACGTGACCGGCGGTAATGTGGGATTGCTAAACCCTGCAGCATGCACAGGGTAAGTGCAGGTTGGCTCGGTAGCAGCACACACGGGGTTAACTGCTGCTGCTGAAAGCTGAGGTTTGTGTGAAGGAGTAATGACAAAACTCACTGGATTGCACCTGTGAGGAGAGCCAGTCTTCCACAAGCCTGCAAAGGTGCAGGACCATGAGATGGGTCTGAGAGCCTGGATGAGACACTGCAGAGCCGCAGTGTGAGAGGTACTGTTTGAACCTCTCTGTGTGAGGTTGCTGGGAGCAGCAGAGGAGTTCTATGTGAACACAGCTCACATCACAGTGAGTAATGAGACATGTGTGAATACTGCCCTGGGACACTTTAGGGAGAAGTGTACCTCAACCTGTACAGGAATCTATTCATTGTTATTTACGGTCTATGGAAGATATATGGACATTTAGGTTGAAGCTGAAGGAAAGCCTCATGTTTGTGTTATGGAGCACGGTTTAAGAAGTTTAGAATAAACCGGATACACTTTTGTAAAGAATCCATTGCCGTGTGCGTCAATTCTGCTGCCAAGCGTGTCCCCCAGGGTGCGCTACCTCACAATGGGTGCGCACAGGGTGCGCACGCCAATCTGCACTAGAGCGCAGGCACCTGTGTCCCCATGTTAAACATAGGGACTTGCGGTGCCCGCTGTGGAGGGAACCGCAAGTGTGAAGGCAGCCATACATGTTTTTAGGGCAAAAATTGTTGTACTGGGGTTCTATTAAAAATATTGCAACTGACTTTCTGTAATTTTTCAATTCGGGTTCATTGAAAATTTTACACATTTTGCCTCCTATAGTAACTATTTTTTACTATTTATTTCTGGCTGCAGAATGAGCTAATGCACAAATCATCAGCAAGCTCTTTCAGCTTACAGATCTTTCCTGCCATTTTCTAAGCGCATCTTAGCTGGTTTAGGATGACAGACCACATCAAAGATAGATACGCGCAAAAACAAAGGACCTGTAAAAGCTAAGCAGTACAACATCTCTAATAAAACCCAAATGCAAAATACACGTATTTAAAAGTTTAAAGTAAAAATGATAGTAATATTTTTAAAGCCCTCACAACTGACAGCCCGATCTAAAATGGCGCCTCAGGGATCGCATTGTTCTCTGATGGCATCGGCGGCCCCGTGATGAGATCATGGGGCCTTGGTGCATTGCCATGACAGCAAGGGGTTGTAGGACCCCTGATGCTGTCATGACTTACTCCTTTGTCAGTGTCCTGCATTCACAGAAAGTGATCATTTTTGCTGTGCGGAGCTGTGGATCATCACGGCTCTGCACAGCACAAGCAATCGGACTGTGCAGGATTGATGCGCCCTAAGGGGCTAAGGAAAATTGAGTGAAAGTTAAAAAGAAGTCTTTAAGAAAATGAAAGAAAAAAAAAACCTTAAGTTCAAATCACTTTCCTTTTGCCTCATTAAAATAAAACTATATAAAAAATTTTTCACATATCTTAATATTGCCGCGTTCAGAATTGCCCAATCAAACTATAAAATCAATTACTGTATTTTTTGCTTTATAAAACACACCCCAAATTTGGTGAAGCAAAAGAAAAAAAAATGTTTTAATGTTAAATGGGGTCCGTCTTCTAATGTCAGTGTCCATCTTACAATCAGCTTATATATGGTCCTCCATTCTGGTACATATATCCCCTATCCTGGTAGGTTTTCAGGGTCCACAGAGGGTGAGGCAGCATCTAACTAAATGCTGGCACAGGGAAAATGGCGGCCTGCAACGCCACTGGTACCATCCCGCAGGAACAGGTGCGCAGCTCTGCCCCCTTCCTCCGTGGACACTGAAAACCTACCTCCGGCACCTCTGCTGCACCACCACAACATCCTGCTCCCTTGGATTTTTTTTTTTTTTTTTTAAGTTTTGGATTTTAAGACACTCCCCCGTTTTCCCCCCCTTTTGCAGAGAGAAAAAGTGCATCTTTTATAATTCCAAAAAAACGGTTATCAAATCTGTAAACTGCGTATTGGAAAAAAAAAAGTTTAAACGCCAAAAAAAAAAAATGCAATAACAGGCGATCAAAATATTGTATCTATCCAAAAATGGTATCACTAAAAACATCAGCTCAAGACACAAAAAATAAGCCATTGCACAGCCCCAGATCCTGAAAAATGAGGACTCTACATGTTGTGCAAAACAGCGCCAAAAGTTAATTTCTTTTTCTTTGAAAAATTGCTGATATTTTTCTTCAACATTAGATAACAGTAAACGTATACATGTTTGGTATCTGCAAATTTGCAATGACTGGAGGCATCATACTGACATGTCAGTTTTACCATATAGTGAACATGATGAATAAAAAAAACAAATCTAGTGAGTATAATTGCACTATTTTAGCAATTTAGCTGCAAGTATAATTTATTTTTCTTTATAGTATACAGCAAAACAGGAACAAAATTACGTCATTCAAGTACAACTCATCCTGCAAAAAAAAAAAAAAAAAAGCTCTCGTATGTCTATATTGATGTAAAACTAACAGTTATGGCTCTTGGAAAAAGGGGAGGGAAAAACGAAAACCAGAAAATGGGAAATCACCAGGGGGTGAAGGGGTTAAATCATACAAAAAGGCCACTCCCTGTAACAACAGCTCCATGCATTATTTTCAATAAATTGATTGCATTGGGGTTCCTAGGATCGGACAGACTACACACCTCTTCCACAGCGGTGAGTTTGCCCTTGAGTTCTCGAATGCATGATTCGGACTTGTATTTTCGCTCTGTGAGGTCTTTATTAAGCACTTCTAGCTCAGACACTCTGCTTTCCAAGTGCTGGATTGTCCGGCTACTTGAGGATTCCAGCTCCTTCTTTTGCTGCTCATATTGATGCTGATATTGAGTTTGAATCTATGAAGAAATGAGGTTAGGTAATCAGAATTACACTAAATAGGAAACAAAGCTCATTTTCCAAACAGGTTTTAACTACAATTTATCAGAATTTTTCAATATATTAAGAATATTCCAAGCAAAGCAACAGATGGTTAGCACTGGAATACATAATACATTGTGTTCCCACTGAGTGGCCATTAGTGAAACGCCTGTGACACCAGCTTTGATTTCGACACTACAAAGAGGCTTATTAGACAGCATGACAGAACGCAAAGAAAGCTACACAGGACTGAAATGTTTGCAGTTCACACTCACAATTAAATAACACAAAAATGACAATAAACGTCAAACCTGTAAGACCTTCTCCCTTTCAGCTGAGATTTCTTGTGTATGACGACTGGTTAATAAAGATGTCTGTGATGTCCAGTCATTCCTCAACTTATTAAGTTCCTTACATTTTTCATCTAGAGCCTGTAAAAAGGTTGAGATCAGTAAACTCAGAATTGTAATTAGATTTTTATGCTTTTGGAAGAGTAAGAATATTCACATAAAATATTTTAACCCCTTCACAGCATCAGCAGTACATTGTCCGCACAAGTTGGAAGTGGCTGTATGGAGCAGGATCACAGGATGAGCCCGCCTCATACTCAGCAGGTAATGGCTATTTGTTATAGCCAGGTGCTGCCTCTAAAACGTAATGGGTGGGTGGAGCGGAGAAGTGGCAAATAACACATGCCGATATGGGGCCGCGTCATGCTAAGCATCCATTGGCGCGACTATGACATGATCGCTGATGGATGGCTATGACAGCAGGGGACCTGCATTCTTGACATTACAGCATTCCTTGGAAACCCTGCCTGTGTTAGGCTTCAAAGGAGACTGTGAATTCAGTAAACGCACTGGTGTATATAGCACAAGTGATCAGACGATCACTGCCTTCAATCCACTAAGGGGACTTTAAACAACAGTACAAAAAAATGTTTTACAAAATATGAAGAAAAAACAAACAAACATATAAAAAGTTCAAATAACATCCGTTTAGCCCCATTAAAAATAAGGATATTAAAAAAATTAAAAATACACATATATTGTATCACAGATTTCAGAAAGTCTGACATATCAAAACATAAAAATAATGAACCCGTTTGGTAAACATTGTAAGTACTGCAATACCACAACAACAAGCAATCAAAATGTGCAGCAACAAGCAATCAAAATGTCATATCTATCCTAAAATAGTATTATTATTATATAATTACTAGCTGTGAGCCCGATGCGATTGCATCGGGATTCTAGAATCTGTGTATAGTTTACTCAGTATATTTCAAATATGGCGGCATAGCGGCCGCCGCTATTCCGATTCTTCGGCGCGCTGAAGGCGGCGACCAATCAGAAGAGCGCCGCGCTGCATGGCTCCATACTTCAAATACATGGAATATTTTGAGTTTCACATTTACCGCTGTAAGTGAGGCGCTATTCTCATTGGTCGCTGTGTGCTGTCGGCGACCAATGAGAATAGCGCCTCACTTTCATCGCTAAATGTGAAACTCAAAGTCGTCCATTATAGGCCTATGGGAAGTGAGGCGCTATTCTCATTGGTCGCTGTGTGGTGCGCTGACCAATCAGCGTAGCGCCTCACTTCCCATAGGGATGCATAGCGGTGTTTAGAGGAATTTATGGCCGGGCCCTTAGTTCTATTTTCGGGTACGGCGCTTGGCGCTTGTCAGTCGTCGCCGGGGCGGGAGCCACCTGCAACGGCTCGCAATGGCCGCTTCGCCATAGATAGATATAGATTGATATAGATAGATATAGATATAGATTGATATAGATAGATATAGATATAGATTGATATAGATAGATATAGATATAGATAGAGATAGATAGATAAATAAATATAGATAGATATAGATACATAGATAAATAAAAGAAAAAGAAATCAGCACAAACTTCCACTCAAAAACTGGGTGCAAATATCCCGTAAGTTGCAATGTCCAATGCAAAATTAATACTTCCCAAAAAACAGGCAGCACTCCAACGTTTCTCCAGAAAATCACAGCTTTAATGCAGCCCCTTGTGGTGCAACGTTTCGACCTATACCCGGTCTTTCTCAAGCATAGTGTGCAGTGCATATCATTGTATCTTATATAGGGTGCTTTTCCTATGGTATAGAAGATGAGGAAAGAATTGTGGGGGCAATAGGTGGGGAGGCCACCTTCCTTGGTAACCCCTCAGTCTCCGAAGTCAAACGGAAACATGAGAATGATTTGAAGAGAATTGTGACTATTGAACTGCACTTGTTAACATTGGGCGAATATCACAAAGCGAGGATTATCCCAAGGGGATTACGATCAAATGTCCGTCCAAATTTAATGATGAACTCGCCAGACTTTTGCAGAAAATTCTGCCAAATCTCGAACAAATATGCGTTTGATACTATTTTGTTAAACATAGAATATTTACAACTAGAATTGGCTAAAATGAAGGGTGTGGTTACAGATTCTGAAATGAAACTTAAGAATATTCTCTCTGATGTGGATTGGAAAAATTTTTCTGAGAATATAACCTCCCATATCTCTAAGTTACGGGGCGAATTGGAAGAAAATAAGAGAAAAAAATGGACACGTGACTTAGAAGATTATGAACAAGGCAATATCTATAATTGGCAACGAGAGGGTATTAATAACTGGAAAAAGAAAGGTCATATATGTTACAACAAAAATGAGAATATGTGTGAATATAATGAATGTATTAACAATAATTTTGTATGTTTATGCCTTAGGAATAAATTCATCAAAACCAAAGGCGACAGGACAAGGAGAGGGGGCAGGTGACAACATAGACGCCAAAAAAGAGAGAGAGAAGAGAAACAAGAAATTGCAGAGTCATCAGAGACAAACCAGGAACAAGGAGGGGAATTAGTGGTTAATATCTCCAAGAAGGTACTTACTAAATCTGAAAGTGACCTCTTAAATAAAGGGTTAAATTTTTGCCCGGTTACGCATGCTGACTGGTTTGAAGTTATGATAGATTTGAACCGTTTTTTTAGGCGGATCAAATTACGTGAATGGTTCTATAACAGTCAGACATCCATGGATACTGGTGGTCAAAGTGAATTTAGAGGTAAAGATCTAAACTTATACAAAAAAAGTAAGTTTATGCCACCTAAATGTTCTAGCCATATTTTGGCATTTATGGAGGGAGTAAATAGAGATATAGAGAAATTGAAGGAAGGTGCTAAGAGTGAATTTAGAAAACCAAACATGACAAGTAGTGAGGCAGATGCATTTAAGTCCCTGATCCAGGATGATGACATAATAGTGAAGAGCGCCGATAAGGGCGGCGCTGTTGTCTTAATGGATAGGGATAAATATGTAAAAGAGTTGACATCACAAGTGTTTGATGAAAAAGTATATAAAAGGTTACCTGGTGATCCCAAATATAATATTCAACGGGAATTAAAAGCACTGTTGGATCAGGCATTGACTAAAAAATTGATTGATCAGAATATTTTTGATTTTTTGATGGTAGATTTCCCTATAACACCTACAATATATACTCTGCCAAAGATTCATAAATCTTTGTATAATCCACCGGGCCGTCCTATTGTGGCAGGTACCGAGTCTGTATTAAGCCATATAGGGATTTTCTTAGATAAAATTCTCAATCCAATAGCTAGTAAATTCAATTCTTATATTCGGGACACTACAGATTTTTTGACCAAAATCTCTACGGTCAAATTAAATAGTGACTATATTCTAGCTTCTTTAGATGTAGTAAGTCTTTATACATCTATAGAGCATGAATATGGAGTACAGTGTGTAACAAAAAAACTAGAAGAAGTCAACATATCGGTTGAAGCTAGATCTCTTGTCATTGATCTATTGAATCTAGTGTTGAGAAAAAACTACTTCCTTTTTGGCAATAACTTCTATGAGCAATGCCGTGGAACGGCTATGGGGGCTAATATGGCCCCAGCATATGCCAATATTGCCATGGGAGTCTTAGAGGAGGATGTCGTCTATGTTTCCCACCACTTCCACAGTGTCTTGGGGTGGTGGCGTTACATAGACGACATCTTCCTCATTTGGACTAGCACTGAAAAAGAGCTGAATGATTTTTTGATATTCCTCAATGAAGTCAATAATACCATCAAATTTACCCTAACATATTCAATGACCAAATTGCAGTTTTTGGATGTAATGGTAGAAAGGGAAAACGAGACTTTGACAACCAGCATCTATGTTAAGGACACAGATAGGAACAATCTGTTATTGTATTCCAGTCAGCATCCCAGGACAACCATTGAAGCTATACCATTTGGCCAATTTTTACGGGCCAAGAGAATAGAGAGTAATGATACCCATTTAGAGGTGACCCTGAAAGAAATATCAAAGAAATTTAAAAATAGGGGTTACCCGAAACGGTTACTTGTTGAACAACAAAAGAGAATAGAGACAATAGAACGAAAAGATTTATTTGGATCTAAGACTAAAAAAGAAAATAAGAGAATCCCATTTGTCTCGGAATATAGCCAGGAAAGTGGCGCTGTAGCCAAAATTATACGGAAAAACTGGCAGGTACTTTCTAACGGTTTATCACATATTGAAGAATTTGCTGAGCCCCCTCTCTTCTCCTATCGCCGAGCTAAGAACATTAAAGATAGAATTGTAAGATCTGATTTGGGACCTTTGAGAAGAAGTAGACAGATGTCACTCACAGGTGTGGGGAGGAAAGGATGCTATCCCTGTCTAAATTGCATTAATTGCACTGCAATGTTGAGAGGATCCTGTTTTACGGATAGTCAGTCCCAGAAAGAATTTAAGATCAAACATTATCTGACATGTGATTCAGAATATATTATATATTTACTTGAATGTCCCTGCCATCTTTACTATATTGGGGAGACGACCTGGGACTTCAAAACACGATTCTCTCAGCATAAAAGCTCCATTCGTAAGAAACGACTTGATCTTCCAGTGCCAAAACACTGTGTTGAGAAAGGCCACAAAGATACGGATATTAAATTCAGAATTATTGACCACGTACCCCCCCTTAGAAGAGGAGGCAATAGGGAAGCCATTCTAAAGAAAAAAGAGCTGAAATGGATTTATCTATTGAACACCTTAAGACCAAATGGTCTAAATGCGGATTTTAAGATACAGTCTATTCTATGAGATATTGGTAGTGATCAATAAATATCATATAATTGATTTTTTCCCCTGTATGGTTCTACCTTATATTAACCTCTATACCTGAAACAGTGCGAGAAATATATGGCTATACACTGTTAATATATTGATAAAGAAAGTCTAATCATGAAATGTATATAACAAATTGTTATATTTTTATTTTTGATTTTAATTTTTTCTTCTATGTTGCAGGAGGAAAGATTGGTCAAGATTGCTTTTTTTGAACACACAACTTTTTTGAAATTGCTGCATAAAAAAATATATATATTTTCTATCTATTAATAAATGGGCCCACTTTTTGCATATATATCTTTGTTGGTGATTTGTTCACTACATTAATGTTAGGGGTGTTATGGACCTGGTGTGGACGATAAGCTGACTGATGGTAGAACATTCTAGGTTAGCGCCATATGCGGAGGACTGTTGTTAATACAGCAGTCACTCTGCAATTTGGTGCTAAACGGACTGACCTTCTCTATGACATGGGATAGGTCAGATCTGTACTGGAAGTGGTTTCTGCTGATCGTGTGTGGGGTGATGTCCTCTCCCCAGGTATATGAGATGGTCCTTTATAACCCCCGTTAGCTATAATGCGTCTCTTTTGTAAAGTGGGCATACATAAATGGATAGTATACATTATGCCATTAAGAAAGATGGCGGCGCTGGTCTCCGGGACCCATGTGACCAGAACGTCGGGAGTGACGCGGTCGCCGCGCATGCGCTGTAAGACCCGGAAGTACGGGCATGCGCTGTGCAATGCGGAAGACGCTGTAGATACAGCGTGGAGACGATAACAATGGAGGCAGCGTGTGTTCATAATCACAGGACGGCCAATCATATTCCTGCAACATTAGAGGTATTTATTTGCACAGATGCACTATATGATACAATAATGAGCAATCAGAATGAAATATGGTATATAATACACAGGAGAGGTGTTGTTATATGATAAGCACATGCACTGTACATTTGCACTGATGTTTTTTGTATTACACATGATGATATATATTTTAAAATGGATTTTATCCATGTTTGTATATTGATTACTAATTATGTAAGCACCCTATATAAGATACAATGATATGCACTGCACACTATGCTTGAGAAAGACCGGGTATAGGTCGAAACGTTGCACCACAAGGGGCTGCATTAAAGCTGTGATTTTCTGGATGAAACGTTGGAGTGCTGCCTGTTTTTTGGGAAGTAGATACATAGATAGATAAAAGAGAAAAAAAACTGCACAGCACTCACAGACTAAATGTGAACTGGTGCCAGCAGGGACGCTAGGTCAAATAACTAGAAAAAGTTCTCTGCAGCACTCAGTTACTACCAATGACGTACAAATGCTAACAAGCTATATGTACATGAGAAAAAAGTTTAAAAACTTACGTTTTTTCAAAAAACTCAAAAATCTTATCTTTTTATTTCTGAAGTTCTTGGTACATACATTGGCCAATGTCTGCTTGCTCATCAACTGCGACAAAGCGACTTCAGGTCTGATGAGTCCTATCGCTGACATCCCTGTCCTCCTTGTCCACCCCCCACCTCTCAGTGGGCAGACTCCATCTTGACCCTAGATCACCTGTGGTCAATGAGGGTGCAATTGCAGCATGGAGCCAGCATCTCCATATGATACAAAAAAGAGAAAAAAACTGCACAGCACTCACAGACTAAATGTGAACTGGTGCCAGCAGGGACGCTAGGTCAAATAACTAGAAAAAGTTCTCTGCAGCACTCAGTTACTACCAATGACGTACAAATGCTAACAAGCTATATGTACATGAGAAAAAAGTTTAAAAACTTACGTTTTTTCAAAAAACTCAAAAATCTTATCTTTTTATTTCTGAAGTTCTTGGTACATACATTGGCCAATGTCTGCTTGCTCATCAACTGCGACAAAGCGACTTCAGGTCTGATGAGTCCTATCGCTGACATCCCTGTCCTCCTTGTCCACCCCCCACCTCTCAGTGGGCAGACTCCATCTTGACCCTAGATCACCTGTGGTCAATGAGGGTGCAATTGCAGCATGGAGCCAGCATCTCCATATGATACAAAAAAGAGAAAAAAAACTGCACAGCACTCACAGACTAAATGTGAACTGGTGCCAGCAGGGACGCTAGGTCAAATAACTAGAAAAAGTTCTCTGCAGCACTCAGTTACTACCAATGACGTACAAATGCTAACAAGCTATATGTACATGAGAAAAAAGTTTAAAAACTTACGTTTTTTCAAAAAACTCAAAAATCTTATCTTTTTATTTCTGAAGTTCTTGGTACATACATTGGCCAATGTCTGCTTGCTCATCAACTGCGACAAAGCGACTTCAGGTCTGATGAGTCCTATCGCTGACATCCCTGTCCTCCTTGTCCACCCCCCACCTCTCAGTGGGCAGACTCTTGTTCACATTTAGTCTGTGAGTGCTGTGCAGTTTTTTTTTCTCTTTTTTGTATCATATGGAGATGCTGGCTCCATGCTGCAATTGCACCCTCATTGACCACAGGTGATCTAGGGTCAAGATGGAGTCTGCCCACTGAGAGGTGGGGGGTGGACAAGGAGGACAGGGATGTCAGCGATAGGACTCATCAGACCTGAAGTCGCTTTGTCGCAGTTGATGAGCAAGCAGACATTGGCCAATGTATGTACCAAGAACTTCAGAAATAAAAAGATAAGATTTTTGAGTTTTTTGAAAAAACGTAAGTTTTTAAACTTTTTTCTCATGTACATATAGCTTGTTAGCATTTGTACGTCATTGGTAGTAACTGAGTGCTGCAGAGAACTTTTTCTAGGTACATAGATAGATAGATATAGATATAGATAGATAGATATAGATAGAGATAGATATACATAGATAGATAGATATAGATAGATAGATAGATAGATAGATAGATAGATAGATAGATAGATAGATAGATAGATAGATAGCCGACGAAAGCCGAGACCCGTCGCCGAAAATAGAACCAAGGGCCCGGCTATAGTTCGCTTGAAACACCGCTATCATTCTCTATGGGAAGTGAGGCGCTATTCTGATTGGTCGCCGGCAGCACAAAATAGCGCCTCACTTCCCATAGAGAATAATAGCGGTGTTTCAAGCGAAGTATAGCCGGGCCCTTGGTTCTATTTTCGGCCACGGGTCTCGGCTTTCGTCGGTCGTCGGCGGGAGCCCCTGCAACGGCTCGCAATGGCCGCTTCGCCATAGATAGATATAGATTGATATAGATAGATAGATATAGATACATAGATAGATAGATACATAGATATAGAAAGGATAGATAGATAGATAGATAGATAGATAGATAGAAATACATACATAGATAAATAGATAGATAGATAGATAGATACAAATAGATACATAGATAGAGATAGATAGATAGAGAGATAGATAGATAAAGAGATAGATATAGATAGATGGATAGATAGAGATATAGATAGATAAATAGATAGAGATAGATAGATAGATAGAAATACATATATAGATAGATAGATAGAAATAGATAGATAGATAGAAATAGATACATAGATAGATAGAAATAGATAGATAGATACAAATAGATACATAGATAGAGATAGATACATAGATAGATACATAGATAGATAGATAGATAGATACAATAGATACATAGATAGAGATAGATAAATAGATACATAGATAGATAGAAATAGATAGATAGATAGATAGAAATAGATACATAGATAGATAGTCGACGAAAGCCGAGACCCGTGGCCAAAAATAGAACCAAGGGCCCGGCTATAGTTCGCTTGAAACACCGCGGGGGCTTAGGGGGTGGCGGGGTGGTTGGTAGCGGCGGGGGGGGTAGGGGTGGCTCCGGAGCAGTGTACGGTGGGGTGGCGGGGCGGCGAGGGGAGGCAGACGGAGCAGAAGAGAGGGGTTGCTCCGGAGCCGCTGCTGTCACCGCGTGGTGACACAGTGCTCCGGGGCAACCCCTCTCTTCTGCCTTGTCTGGCTCCCCTCGCGGCGGGGGCTTAGGGGGTGGGCGGGGTGGTTGGTAGCGGCGGGGGGGGGGGGGTAGGGGTGGCTCCGGAGCAGTGTACGGTGGGGTGGCGGGGCGGCAGACGCGGCAGACGGGGCAGAAGAGAGGGGTTGCTCCGGAGCACTGTGTCACCACGCGGTGACAGCAGCGGCTCCGGAGCAACCCCTCTCTTCTGCCCCGTCTGACTCCCCTCGCTGCCCCGCCACCCCACCGTACACTGCTCCGGAGCCACCCCTACTTCCCCGCCGCTACCAACCACCCCGCCACCCCCTAAGCCCCCACCGCCCCCGCCGCCGTCGATCACTTACATGCCTTCTTCTTCATCTGATCATCCGTCCGATCCAGGAGTCCTCTTCATCCGGCCCCGGGTGTCTTCTGTCTTCTTTATTCTCTATGGGAAGTGAGGCGCTATTCTGATTGGTAGCCGTCACCACACAGCGACCAATCAGAATAGCGCCTCACTTCCCATAGAGATATAATGGACGAAAAATCGTCCATTATATGTCTATGGGAAGTGAGGCGCTATTCTGATTGGTCGCCGTCAGCACACAGCGACCAATCAGAAGAGCGCCTCACTTCCCATAGACATATAATTGACGACTTAGAGTTTCAAATTTACCGCTTAAAGTGAGGCGCTTTTCTGATTGGTCGCCGCCAGCACACAGCGACCAATCAGAATAGCGCCTCACTTCCCATAGAGAATAAAGGAGACAGAAGACCCCCGGGGCCGGACGGAGGACTCCTGGATCGGACGGATGATCAGATGAAGAAGAAGGCATGTAAGTGATCAACGGCGGCGGGGGCTTAGGGGGTAGCGGGGTGGATGGTAGCGGCGGGGGGGGGGGGAGGGGTGGCTCCGGAGCAGTGGCTCTGGGGCAGTTTACGGTGGGGTGGCGGGGCGGCGAGGGGTGGCAGATGGGGCAGAAGAGAGGGGTTGCTCCGGAGCCGCTGCTGTCACCGCGTGGTGACACAGTGCTCCGGAGCAACCCCTCTCTTCTGCCCCGTCTGGCTCCCCTCGCGGCGGGGGCGGCGGGGGCGGCGGGGGCTTAGGGGGTGGTTGGTAGCGGCGGGGGGGTAGGGGTGGCTCCGGAGCAGTGGCTCCGGAGCAGTGTACGGTGGGGTGGCGGGGCGGCGAGGGGAGGCAGACGGGGCAGAAGAGAGGGGTTGCTCCGGAGCCGCTGCTGTCACCGTGTGGTGACACAGTGCTCCGAAGCAACCCCTCTCTTCTGCCCAGTCTGCCTCCCCTCGCCGCTGCGGGGTTCAGGCGGGCAGAGCGGGGTAGCGGGGCGGACAGGCGGCTGGGCATGGGGCTGCAGTACACTACAGCCCAATGCTCGGCGGACAGGCGGCTGGGCATGGGGCTGTAGTATACCATAGCGGTGTACACTACAGCCCCATGCTCGGGATGGCGGGGTAGAGGTGGGGGGCATGTTGGTGGGCTCTGTTGGTGGCTTTATTCGCGGGGCAAGGGCTCGCAATGCCCGCTTCGCGGGCAATGCTTCGCGGGGGGCGTGGCCGCGTAGCGGCCACGAACAGAGCCCCAGAGGAAGTGCCGAGCCACACGAACAAAGCCACGGAAGTAGCGCCAGACGCGACGGAAGTCGCTACGGCAATTATATAATAGATATAGCACCATTAGATTCCATGGTGCTTTACACATGGAAAGGGCAGACGAAGACAAGTGCGGTATACAAGCATAATCAAATTGTACAGGTATGGGATGTTTGATATCAATAAAAATGTTATGTTCCACAAAAACAAGCCATCACACAGCTCCATTAACTAAGAAATAAAAACATTAAGAGTCCTTCTATGTCACATCTATTACATTTTATTTTCAGAAACTTCAGATTTTTTTTCCACCACTAAAATAATAAAAAAACAGTGGACGTACGATATTGTCATAATCGTACTGATGAAGAGAACCATTATGTAAAATCATTTTTACCACAATATGAACAACATAAAAACAAATTTCCCAAAATCAATGGTGTCATTCGAAAGTACAACTAGACCCACAAAAATCAAGCACTTATATGTCTTTGTGGACAGAAAAATGTAAAAAACGTCATGGCTCTGGGAACAAGGGGGAGGAAAAAACGAAAAACGGAAAATGGCCATGACATAAAGAGGTTTAAATATAAAAAGAATAAAAAAAGTATTTTGTTTCATATGGGTTATAACTTATCACTATCTACTAAGTACCTTTTTATGTTCTAGAGTACAAACATGGGTTGTGTCACGATTACCTTAGTCAGGACCTGCAGCTCTCTGGCGCCCCCTTAGCCTTCTGGCCTAATCCGGTACTGCCAGAGGATAAGAAAGGAGCCCAGCTGCTCTAATTTATGTTGTCTATTGCGGCACGTGATGTGACCGGATGTATATATTCCACCAGTTCCTGCCAGGAACATATATATACCTCTATCCAGTCACCCTCAGGCCCACAATATTACATACATACAACAAAACGGTATCTGCCACCACCGATCTCTTACAGGTGGATCGGTAACCTGTAGGATAGCGTAAAAACGAGCAGGGAGGTAGTGAGAGCTCGTTCATAGGACAAGGAGATCGAGACTAGTAAATTATAATATTTTACTCCACGGAAGATGGGCAGTGATTATATAAAAGATTTACAGACTATTACATAAGAGACAATATACAGGTATGAATAAACAGTTATAAAAATAAAAGGAATAAAGTAAGAAAAGTTCAGACCTAGTCACGCATGGGTAACTGTAGTTGTGTGGGGGGGCGCCTCTCCCCGGAAAGGTAGGATTCCTTCAGACAGCTGGTACGGTGTTTTGGTTCTGTCAGGCCCCAGGTTGGAATGACTCAAAAATGTCTTCTTTGCTTTTATTAAACCAGGGGGAATCTGTGACCCCACCTCGCAGAGTGAGCCCTCCTTTGTGGGCTTGTCTGCTGAGACCTTCTCTCTCACCAGGCTTAATAAATCCCCATCCTTCATATCTGGGGATGGGGTGGTCTCACAATTATGATCTATAACTCATATTTCATGTCAGGTAATTCTGAGAAGTTTGATACCAAATAGGACCTGCTTATGATATCCAGAATGGCAGCAATCTATTCCCAGGTTCCTGAACATTGTATAACTGTACAAAACACATCATTAAATGCGCAAACCGATGAATAATCTAAAAATATGCATTATGTGTTTGTGGCATGAAAAGATCTTTTTAAATTCGATATACAAAACACTAAGTTTGAACAAAGGATCTTCTTTAGCAGAGACAGAACTGGTTCAGACCTGTGTCCATCTCTACTCCCCTGAAAGGTATTTACGATCCGTCGTAAAGGCTTAGGCTGGGGGATGCTGGAAATGGATCTATGTAACTTGCTACAAACCAAAAAAGGGAGGGGAGATGGGGGAGCTAGATGTGGCTGACTCTTCAGCATCTTAAAATCATGATCAATATTCAGCCATTCATGACACCTCCCCCTTTTTGATGACGCTATGGAAGAGAGATCTCTGAGCTGTCTGCCATGCGTCACTTGGTGTTCTCTCCTTCTACCTGGATCCCAGAGGACCTTCTTCGATTCAGGCTCAGAGACAGAGGTCTCTGCGGGGCCTTCCAGCACCTCAGGACTGTCATTTTCTGGTGTGACCATCTGAATCCCCTGGCTAGAGGTAGCCAGAAGGGGAGCGGAAGCCCCGACCTCACAGGAACCATCTTGGACCTGTTCTGGGTCGGCAGGTGGTCTGGTTATTTCTCTACAGGTTGAGGACGCAGAATGCAGTGCGGTGTCTGCCTTCCCAGTACTCAGTCTGCGGCCGAGAGCACCTCGGAAGGCCATCTCCCCGGGAAATAACGCCACTCTCTCAGTTGCCTGGCTGGCCAGCGACCCAGCTTTCCCATCACCCTGACAAGCTGTGGACTGTGACTGTCCCTTAACTTGACAGGCTGTTGGGACTGCCCTTGCGCCCTTCTGACAGGAGAGGGGGTTTGCTCTTCCATCTCCCTGGCAGACCAAGCGTACCAGTCTCCCATCCGGACAAGCCAGGGGTACCTCTTTCCCATGGTCCTGAACGGCAGGAAGGCCAGTTTTCCAATCAGTCGGATAAACAATGAGCCCGATCTCCCCATCATCTAGGCCGACTGTGGAGGGTGGTCTTTCGCTACTCTGACAGGATATGGAGGCTGCTCCTCCATCACCCTGGCAGGTAGTGAACCCAGCTTTCCCAGGACAGATTATGGGCTCTGTGTTCCCATCCTCGTGCCCAGTTGGAGAAAGCACATTTCCCTCTTCTGGTGATCCCTCGGGATCCCGGCTAAGGATGGAGCAGCTCGCACCCGCCATGTCACGGTCTGTTGTAACACTGGCAAGTGGCATGTAACCACCGCTCTTGTGGTTACCATGCCCGCCTCCGTCTCCCTTAGCAACGAGGTCTACTACCTGGACGGGACTCTCAGCGATGCCAGCTCGTGGCGGGGCATGGCTAAGTCCTCCTCCACCGTGAGGCCCATCACGATGTGATGCCTCAGGACCAGCACTTACCATGGGGCAGCTACCCACGTCCGTGTCACAGTCCATCGTGACACTGGCACACTGCATGAGGCCATGTTCCCCAGGGTCCTCATGCCTGCCACCATCTACCTTAGCAACCAATGTTGCACCGTGGAGGACACCCTCAGCGATGCCAGCTCGTGGCGTGACATCACTGAGTTCTCCTCCACCACGAGGTCCATCACGCTGTGATGCCTCCGGATCAGCACTTCTCATGGAGCAGCTAGCACCCGCCATGTCACAGTCCGTCGTGACCTTAGCAGATGGCACACAACCACCGCTCTTGTGGTTGCCATGCCTGCCTCCATTTCCCTTAGTGCTGATTCCTGCCACCTTCTTGGGATCTTCAGTAATACCACCCTGCGGTGTGATATGACTGAGTTCCCTAACATCAGGATTCACTTTAACAGGCAACACATTGACATTTCCCTGCCCATCATCAACATCATCATCAACATCATCCTCAACATTATTACCATTCCCATTATCAACATTGACCTTTCACTGCACATCATCAACATTGACATTTCTTGGCACATCATCAACATTGACATTACCTTTCACCTTATCCACATTGACATTACCCTTCACATGATCAACATTGACATTACCTGACATGTCATACCTGGGAGGGTTATCAGGAACATAATGTGAAACCAACCGCTCCAAATCTATTCCCAATAACACATTGGCGGGGAGATTCTTGGTTACCCCAACCTCCCTCCATCTTCTTCCCACCCCAGTCCAGATAAACTCGGGCCATGGGCAAATATCGACGCTCACCCCCGATACCGGTGACAGTCAGTATCTTTCCAGGGATAAGTTCATGAGGATACACGTATTCGGGGCGGATGAGAGTTCGTTCTGCGCCACAGTCCCTGAGCCCCACAGTGATGGTGTTACCAACCGTGACGGACTGCAAGTTTTCCCTGGAACTCCCACCCGCACCACCCACCAAATAAATTGCAGCACTAGGCCCTGGGGCCTCAGATGAGGGGCTCTTCTTCTGCCTCTCCGGACAAGTGGCGCTCACATGTCCCGGTTGTCCACAAGTAAAACATTTGCGAACGTCGGCTGTCAGCCAAGTTCTGGCAGCTGGGACAGGACCTCCGGAAGGTCGGCTGGCTGGGGCAGGGATGGTGGTCATCGGCTTACTCCCTTTCCCGTTGGTGATGATCGGCTTTTGTCCCACTGATCTCCGGTTGGCCTCGTAGGTGTCTGCGATCTGCGCTGCTTTGTTTGCATCTGGTGGCTCCCGATCCATCACGAACTGTCGCACCTCAGTGGGGCAAAGATGCAGGAACTGGTCTTTCACCATCAGATCCTTTAGCTGCTCAAAGGTGGTCACTGACAGTCCTTGAATCCACTGCTCGAAGTTGGTTCTGGGCACCGTGGACCACATCACTGTAGCTGTCGTGTGGTCCACGCTGGAGGTTCCGGAACTTTCTGCGGTACACCTCAGGAGTCAGCTGGAACCTCTGGATTAGAGCCTTCTTGATGGCCTCATAGTTCCCATCTGGTTCTCGAGGAAGAGCCACATACGCCTCTAGCGCTTTTTCTCTCAGCGCTGTGATTAGGTACGGAGCATACTGGTCATTCGGCAGCTGGTACTGTAAGCACGTCTTTTCAAACCCCCTCAGGAACGTGTCCAGGTCACCTTTGTCATCCAGCACAGGGAAATGCTCTGGACGAGGCTTGAAGGTGGCTGATCTAGTCGATTCAGAGTTCAACGGGGTAGATGACGGCCTTTCCAGCTGGGCCATCCGCAGGACGTGGTCTCTCTGAGCTTGGGCCTGCCGCTCGGCTCTCTCAGCCTCTCGCTCGGCTCGCCGCTCTGCTCTCGCAGCCTCCTGGTATTGCTGAATGAGCTGCAGGCGTCCTTGGGAATCCTCAGCGGGACATTGCTGTAAGGCCAGTTGCAGATAGGGGTCCATGCTGACCTGGTCGCTGACGCAGCATGCGTCTACAGGTGGGACCCCTGCAGGAACACCTTCTAGGACTTGGCTTACATCCACAGGTAAGGCCTCAGCAGCAACACCATCCGTGCTCTGACTGACCTCTGCAGCCGGGAGCTGTGCATCAACACTGACAAGGCTTTGGCAGGCCTCTCCATTCACTGGGCTCTGGTGACGGGCTTGCTCTGCTTCAAGTCGTCCCAGCTCTGCGGCCATTTGGTCTCTGGTTTTGCCATTAGGGTCAAGGCCGTTGGCCGTACATATTCCAATTAGGACGTTCTTTTTCAGCTGGGCGTACCCGAGCTCTCCAACCAAGACCATGGTTTTCAAATCAAAAGATAGAATAGTAAAACAAAGAGGGGGGAGGGGTAACTGCTACACACACAGTATTGTCTCAGATCTAATAACCACTGAGTTCGATCTTCAAAACTTTTGTGCAGAGTTCTCTTAAGAACTGTGCCAGTTTTTAGTGAGAGGAATGATTGCTCAAACCAGATCACTAATGTCCTATGATCCCACCGCTCTGCCACCAATTGTCACGATTACCTTAGTCAGGACCTGCAGCTCTCTGGCGCCCCCTTAGCCTTCTGGCCAAATCCGGTACTGCCAGAGGATAAGAAAGGAGCCCAGCTGCTCTAATTTATGTTGTCTATTGCGGCACGTGATGTGACCGGATGTATATATTCCACCAGTTCCTGCCAGGAACGTATATATACCTCTATCCAGTCACCCTCAGGCCCACAATATTACATAAATACAAAAAACCGGTATCTGCCACCACCGATCTCTTACAGGTGGATCGGTAACCTGTAGGATAGCGTAAAAACGAGCAGGGAGGTAGTGAGAGCTCGTTCATAGGACAAGGAGATCGAGACTAGTAAATTATAATATTTTACTCCACGGAAGATGAGCAGTGATTATATAAAAGATTTACAGAATATTACATAAGAGACAATATACAGGTATGAATAAACAGTTATAAAAATAAAAGGAATAAAGTAAGAAAAGTTCAGACCTAGTCACGCATGGGTAACTGTAGTTGTGTGGGGGAGGCCTCTCCCCGGAAAGGTAGGATTCCTTCAGACAGCTGGTACGGTGTTTTGGTTCTGTCAGGCCCCAGGTTGGAATGACTCAAAAATGCCTTCTTTGCTTTTATTAAACCAGGGGAATCTGTGACCCCCCCTCGCAGAGTGAGCCCTCCTTTGTGGGCGTGTCTGCTGAGACCTCCTCTCTCACCAGGCTTAATAAATCCCCATCCTTCATATCTGGGGATGGGGTGGTCTCACAATTATGATCTATAACTCATATTTCATGTCAGGTAATTCTGAGAAGTTTGATACCAAATATGACCTGCTTATGATATCCAGAATGGCAGCAATCTATTCCCAGGTTCCTGAACATTGTATAACTGTACAAAACACATCATTAAATGCGCAAAACGATGATTAATCTAAAAATATGCATTATGTGTTTGTGGCATGAAAAGATCTTTTTAAATTCGATATAGAAAACACTAAGTTTGAACAAAGGATCTTCTTTAGCAGAGACAGAACTGGTTCAGACCTGTGTCCATCTCTACTCCCCTGAAAGGTATTTACGATCCGTCGTAAAGGCTTAGGCTGGGGGATGCTGGAAATGGATCTATGTAACTTGCTACAAACCAAAAAAGGGAGGGGAGATGGGGGAGCTAGATGTGGCTGACTCTTCAGCATCTTAAAATCATGATCAATATTCAGCCATTCATGACAGGTTGTAATTTTCTTCAACTTCCAACAAATTTTAATGTTGAAATAGAGTCACAATGCAATAATAGTGACTGCAGAGTGGAACAAGACATGTTTTTTATATTTTTCCTATATTGGAGATATTATATTATATATTAAATGTATTTTGCACCTGAGTTAACTTTTATTAAATCCAAGTGGGTGTATTCACTGGAGGGTTAACTTCCTCTAACTATATGAGTTGCAATCTGATAGTAACCTCTGTTAAGTCCAAGTGGGTAACTCATTAGATGTCAAATACCATAATTAGCAAATAAAGTAGGTGTCATGAGCCAACAAGCCATAAAGGGTAAAAAGTCAGCATCCTCAGTGAAAACACACACTTGGACTTAACTAAAGTTAACGCATTAGAGGCCAAATGCTTTGACTGCTAATGTCTCGGAAACAGAGGCATACTGAAAAACTAACAAAGATTTTATTCTGCTCTGCAGCCAGTATTACATGATCAATTTCAACACGTTAAATTTGGCAAAATGTCCCCCAAGTTACACCTCTGGCCACATACACCAATAACATGCCTCTTTGATGTTTGCTTTCAAAAATAAAAAAGGCACAAAATATCTAAGGTGATCCTTGGGTAACATAATGGCTGGTACTGACGATATGTTATTTTTTGTGAGCATGCCTTAAAATATGATGAGGAGATAATGGCAGCACTCATCGAAGGCAAATCATCAGTTTTTTTATCTATAGTGAACACTTCAAACACTGGTAAGGGTCATCTGACTGGAGGGGAGGGGAGGAAGAGGATGGCAGGGTAAAGGACTATTTATCTGTTATTGCAGAGTGGGGCTAGTGCCTGTACTACGTGTCCACTTTTGCTATTTTAAAATCTGATGAGGCTACCAGGAATTTAACTATAATGACTAGGGCTTTGTATGACACTGATGCTGAATACTATGAAATGGTATCACATTCAGCTTCCGTTCCACTGCACTCAGATCATTTTCAGGTAGGGAGAGAGATAATGGTGCTGCTATGAATCTCTGCATATAAGGCAAAGTGCTAATATGAACTCTCTGCCTGATTATAAGGGGCTGATGCTGTGGCCTGCCCCGACAGTGGCCTATAATACACACACATTATAGGAAGACTGGTCTTGCTTGAAAGCGTTAAAAAATACATTGTAAATGTAGGTGCCTGGAGAGACTTACTGGGTTGTTCAGTACTATGCCAGTGTGTACAGCTGGAGCTTTTTCAAGTGAAAGGGGATAAAGCAGCAGGAATAGCAATTGTCCATGATCAGAACTGGAATGACTTCTGGAAAAACACTCAGTGAGCCGGTTACTGAACAGTATCTATCGGTTCTCTGACATGTAGTCGTAATAATCATAACCAAGTGGTAGACAAAGAATTATTTGCTACTGCTCCTCCAATCTCATGTTTTGGCTGTAATGTCACATTGACAGTGTAGCCAATCAGTAAGCTCAGCATCTCGTGCCGACAAGACAGAGGTGTTGGACTTCAGTGATTGGCTGCAGCGGTCATGTGAGCAGTCAATGTGACCCAATTCCCCAAGATTCTATACCAGGTGACAAATCACAAATTTAGAGAAATATACAGTGCCCTGAAAAGGTATTTATCTACACCAACCTGTTGTGTTAAGCATAATGTTTGGGAAAAATCCTCTTCTGATTTCTGCAATTTTCCTTTTAGGATAGAATTTTCCAACTATAAATATGCAAAAGAATACATAGTATCATAATTTACATATTACCGCGGTCTCTAAAATTTTAAAACACTGCAATGTAATACTTAATATTGTCAATTTATTGGTGGTAATAATATATATATACACAATATATAAAATAAAGATAAATGTAAAAAATAAAAATAAATAAAACGTGTAGTGCAGAAATTAGCAGAAGGGGTATTGGCCTACCACGCAGCGTGATATTTACTCTATAATATGCCAGGAAGCTAGTGGACAATGGACTTTGTAGCTGAAATCTTGATAGTAAAGGTTTGCAATGTAGGTTTACATTTTCTGGCACACTGACAATGAAAAGATGCGCCAATACGACAGTGTACAAGAAATACGTCTAGAACAAGCCAACTAAGAGGTGGTGAAAGTAGACTAGGCTGCCTAAAGAGGTCAAAGTCAAACAGCATCAGGTACTTTGATATATTTTATGAATGGCCTACTTTCTTTTTTTTTTGCTTTTTAAAAACATAGACTTTACATTTATAACAAGCCCAAGTATCCTAACTTATTAAATCCCCCCAAAACCAATAAAAAAAATAGCAAGATGACACTTGCAGGTTGTCCATAGTTATGCTTCTGATATTGAGATGTTTAATGTTGCTCAAGCTGTAGCTAACTAAGTTTGCAGAGATATTACACAAGCAGGTCTAATTGTTAACTGTAACCATGATCTGCTTCAATTGTAGTCATATAATAATCTGTTACGATGGAAGTCGTCAACATTAAAGGGAACCTGTTCGATGATTCATGGTGCTGAAACCACCAGTTAGTCCAGCAGAGCCTCCGGGGAGAAACTTGTAGGACCTGTAACTAGTCACAGATTAGTCACCTGGCTCCCTAAAAGCACATTTTCTCTAAGCAATCTCTATTTTAGAACATAATTGACTCCCTATCATTATAAAGGATACGTTGAGCACTACTTTCCATTGTAACTTGGCCATAGATGCCGATGAAGCCTCAGGAAGAAATGTTTGAGAAGATTTGTTCTAAGGTCTAAGGCTACATTCCTACGATGAGTGTTTAGCGAGTTTTTCCTGTACCTATTGCTTAGGTTACTTGCCTTTTTGGCTCTTTTTGGTATGTCATCTTCTAAATAGAGCTTCTTTGATTTTGATACTTCTTGGTATTTGGCTTAGACAAAATATTATTAGTATACGTAGTTAAAAATTCCATGCATTTTTTTTTACCTATGGTGTTTCCGCATGTAAAGCAATTCTATGTTGTGACATGTGGCAGACTGAAGTAAATTGGGCATGAGATTCCTAGAAATTCCATGTGCTTTGCTGGAATTGTAAGATGCTGCATTTCCGATGCAGTGAAAATATGCAGAGTCAACAATTTATTAAAAAACTCATCGTGGGCACAGAGCCTTACTCAGATTCCTCCACAATGACATATCACTATGTGAACATTTTTTTTAATAGACACAGGTCTAATTGGTCATTATGACTGGCATCACTAACCTTTAGACTCTTAATGCAGTCAGCAAGATATTTTTTAACATCGCTGTCATTCCCTTCTAAAAGTTTTAATGAGAGGTGAACAAGGTGCTTGAAAGGATTCGTTTCGATTATATTAAGGCTTGCAGACATGCAGTCAAGTCCGTTAGAAGATGTTAGAAGCTGCAGCAAAAACCTGTGGGAGAAAAAAAACAATGTATTTAAAGAAACATGATTGGGTGTAAAATGGTGTGTGTATAATATATGTATATATATATATATATATAAACACACACACATACACACGGTGTATATGTGTGTAATATATATATATATATATATACACATATATACATACACAGTTAGGGCCAGAAATATTTGGACAGTGACACAAGTTTTGTTATTTTAGCTGTTTACAAAAACATGTTCAGAAATACAATTATATATATATAATATGGGCTGAAAGTGCACACTCCCAGCTGCGATATGAGAGTTTCCACATCCAAATCGGAGAAAGGGTTTAGGAATTATAGCTCTGTAATGCATAGCCTCCTCTTTTTCAAGGGACCAAAAGGAATTGGACAATGGACTCTAAGGGCTGCAATTAACTCTGAAGGCGTCTCCCTCGTTAACCTGTAATCAATGAAGTAGTTAAAATGTCAGGGGTGGATTCCAGGTGTGTGGTTTTGCATTTGGAAGCTGTTGCTGTGACCAGACAACATGCGGTCAAAGGAACTCTCAATTGAGGTGAAGCAGAAAATCCTGAGGCTGAAAAAAAAGAAAAAATCCATCAGAGAGATAGCAGACATGCTTGGAGTAGCAAAATCAACAGTTGGGTACATTCTGAGAAAAAAGGAATTGACTGGTGAGCTTGGGAACTCTAAAAGGCCTGGGCGTCCACGGATGACAACAGTGGTGGATGATCGCCGCATACTTTATTTGGTGAAGAAGAACCCGTTCACAACATCAACTGAAGTCCAGAACACTCTCAGTGAAGTAGGTGTATCTGTCTCTAAGTCAACAGTAAAGAGAAGACTCCATGACAGTAAATACAAAGGGTTCACATCTAGATGCAAACCATTCATCAATTCCAAAAATAGACAGGCCAGAGTTAAATTTGCTGAAAAACACCTCAAGAAGCCAGCTCAGTTCTGGAAAAGTATTCTATGGACAGATGAGACAAAGATCAACCTGTACCAGAATGATGGGAAGAAAAAAGTTTGGAGAAGAAAGGGAACGCGGCACATGATCCAAGGCACACCACATCCTCTGTAAAACATGGTGGAGGCAACGTGATGGCATGGGCATGCATGGCTTTCAATGGCACTGGGTCACTTGTGTTTATTGATGACATAACAGCAGACAAGAGTAGCCGGATGAATTCTGAAGTGTACCGGGATATACTTTCAACCCAGATTCAGCCAAATGCTGCAAAGTTGATTGGACGGCGCTTCATAGTACAGATGGACAATGACCCCAAGCATACAGCCAAAGCTACCCAGGAGTTCATGAGTGCAAAAAAGTGGAACATTCTGCAATGGCCAAGTCAATCACCAGATCTTAACCCAATTGAGCATGCATTTCACTTGCTCAAATCCAGACTTAAGACGGAAAGACCCACAAACAAGCAAGACCTGAAGGCTGCGGCTGTAAAAGCCTGGCAAAGCATTAAGAAGGAGGAAACCCAGCGTTTGGTGATGTCCATAGGTTCCAGACTTAAGGCAGTGATTGCCTCCAAAGGATTCGCAACAAAATATTGAAAATAAAAATATTTTGTTTGGGTTATGTTTATTTGTCCAATTACTTTTGACCTCCTAAAATGTGGAGTGTTTGTAAAGAAATGTGTACAATTCCTACATTTTCTATCAGATATTTTTGTTCAACCCTTCAAATTAAACGTTACAATCTGCACTTGAATTCTGTTGTAGAGGTTTCATTTCAAATCCAATGTGGTGGCATGCAGAGCCCAACTCGCAAAAATTGTGTCACTGTCCAAGTATTTCTGGCCCTAACTATATATATATATATATATATGCACACACACATATGACAAGAGTGTCTGGTCATAAACAACTCTCTTTATATCGAAAGCCTGGCCTAGCCTGTTAGACTCTTCTTTGTGACAAAGGCAGCATGTGGAGGGCATAATCCTTTTTCCTAACACAGCATGAATGTTTCACAGCAAAGCAATCAATTTGTATATGCCTTCAAATAAACACCATGTCTAAACTTATATCACTCACAAGCACTCTACAGCAACTGCTAAAGAAAAATCCATTAAGAAGAAAGGCAGACAGAAAAAAAAAAAAAAAAAAAAAGAGAAACAAGGTTTAAAAAAACACTGTACTGCACAAAATACAGGTATATACTTTGCCCTATTGAAAAAGACATACTATCTGTATATTATCAGCGAGGAACACATGGCGAGTGTCATTTCTTCTTTCTCATCAAACATCATAATAACTCTCATCCAACCATATGAAGACTTCTTTTTCTGAAGGTGTTAAACATTGGAAGCGTTATCTTTCAAGGAGTGATGACCCAGGGCAGAATCAAGTACACTTGCAATTTTCCAGCAGATCGATGCAAAGAGCTAAACAACACAATAAAACTTTACTCTAGAGTCATCTCCAAGAGACAGCAAAACTTCAGATGTAAAATCTAAACTTCAGATTTCCCTTAAAAATAGATGTTGTACTAAACTTAATGCTGAAAAGCTTCTTCATGTGAAGGTAGACTCATATAGTTTTGCAGGACTATGGGAACTTCTAATACTAGACTACCTAAAGTTGTCCCAACTACCTCCGGTAGGTGATTCAACCTTTTGTGGTTGAACTTACACATATACCGTATATACTCGTGTATAAGCCGAGTTTTTCAGCACAAAAATTGTGCTGAAAAGTGCCCCCTCGGCTTATACACGAGTCAGTGACGGCTCAGAGTGTGTGGGGCCGGTGTCCAGGGGCTGGAGGAAGTGGGGGAGGCTGTACAGTGAGCGGGCAGTCAAGTGCCCCCGCTCATTACTGCAATGCAATATGCACTGCATCCCCCTGTCCATCAGCAGCAGGGGGAGCTGTGCATATTACATTGCACTGTGTCAGCGCTCCTCCGCCCCCCCCCCCCCGTGGGTATACAGTGGTCCCCCACCTTGTGGTATATACAGTCCCCCCGCCCCCCCCCCCCCATTGCTGCCGCACACCTGTAAAAAAAAAAAAGAGCTTTCATACTTATCCTCCTACTGTCACCGCGCGCGCATCCTCCGCTCTCCTTCCTGCTTGTACCCGGCGTCCATCCACGTGACCGCGCACAAGTAATGACGTCACTATTTGTGCGCAGTCATATGGATGAACGCCGGGTACAAGCAGGTAGGAGAGCGGAGGATGCGCGCGCGGTGACAGCAGGAGGATAAGTATGAAAGCTCTTTTTTTTTTACAGGTGTGCGGCAGCAACGGGGGGGACTGTATATACCACAGGGGGGGGGCACTGCTGTATACCCACAGGGGGGGGGCTGCTGTATACTACCACAGGGGAGGGGCTGCTGTATACTACCACAGGGGGAGACTGCTGTATACTACCACAGGGGGAGACTGCTGTATACTACCACAGGGGGAGACTGCTGTATACTACCACAGGGGGAGACTGCTGTATACTACCACAGGGGGAGACTGCTGTATACTACCACAGGGGGAGACTGCTGTATACTACCACTGGGGCTGCTGTATACTACCACAGGGGGAGACTGCTGTATACTACCACAGGGGGAGACTGCTGTATACTACCACAGGGGGAGACTGCTGTATACTACCACAGGGGGAGACTGCTGTATACTACCACAGGGGGAGACTGCTGTATACTACCACAGGGGGAGACTGCTGTATACTACCACTGGGGAGACTGCTGTATACTACCACTGGGGAGGCTGCTGTATACTACCACTGGGGAGGCTGCTGTATACTACCACTGAGGCTGCTGTATATACCTCTGTGGCTGCTGTATACTACCACAGGGGAGGCTGCTGTATACCACAGGGGGAGACTGTATACCTGTGCTGGGGTCCACCCTCGGCTTATACACGTGTCAATAAGTTTTCCCAGGTTTTGGGGGCAATAGTAGGGGGGGTCGGCTTATTTGTTTCCTACAGGAAACGGTGATTGTTCGCTCCAGAATTTTGAATCCTTAGAAAGTGCTACAGATTCCCAGCGATAAACCTTAGAATACAATTCCACTTTAAACTGAAGTGCATAATCTGACTATATACAGTGCCTTGTGAAACTATTTGGCCCCCTTGAACTTTTCAACCTTTTGTCACATTTCAGGCTTCAAACGTAAAGATATAAATTCTAATTTTTTTGTGAAGAATCAACAAGTGGGACACAATCATGAAGTGGAACACAATTTATTGGATATTTTAAATTTTAACAAATAAAAAACTGAAAAGTGGGGCGTGCAATATTATTCGGCCCTTTACTTTCAGTGCAGCAAACTCACTCCAGAAGTTCAGTGAGGATCTCTAAATGTCCAATGTTGTCCTAAATGACTGGTAATGATAAATAGAATCCACCTATGTGTAATCAAGTCTCTGTATAAATGCACCTACTCTGTGATAGTCTCAGGGTTCTGTTTCAAGTGCAGAGAGCATCATGAAGACCAAGGAACACACCAGGCAGGTCTGAGATACTGCTGTGGTGAAGTTTAAAACCGGATTTGGATACAAAAAGATTTCCCAAGTTTTAAAGCTCTCAAGGAGCACTGTGCAAGCGATCATATTGAAATGGAAGGAGTATCAGACCACTGCAAATCTACCAAGACCCGGCCATCCCTCTAAAGTTTCATTTCAAACAAGGAGAAGACTGATCAGAGATGCAGCCAAAAGGCCCATGATCACTCTGGATGAACTGCAGAGATCTACAGCTGAGGTGGAAGAGTCTGTCCATAGGACAACAGTCAGTCGTACACTGCACAAATCTGGCTTTTATGGAAGAGTGGCAAGAGGAAAGCTATTTCTCAAAGATATCCATAAAAAGTCTTGTTTGAAGTGTGCCACAAGTCACCTGGGAGACACACCAAACATGTGGAATAAGGTGCTCTGGTGAGATGAAACCAAAATTGAACGTTTTGGGCACAATACAAAACAATATAACACAGCTCATCACCCTCAAAACACCATCTCCACTATCAAACATGGTGGTGGCAGCATCATGGTTTGGGCCTGCTTTTCTTCAGCAGGGACAGGGAAGATGGTTAAAATTGATTGGAAAATGGACTAAGCCAAATACAGGACCATTCTGGAAGAAAACCTGTTCGAGTCTGCAAAAGATCTGAGACTGGGATGGAGATTTATCTTCCAACAAGACCATGATCCCAAACATAAAGCAAAATCTACAATGGAATGGTTTAAAAATGAACGTATCCAGGTGTTAGAATGGTCAAGTCAAAGTCAAGACCTGAATCCAATTGAGAATTTGTGGAAAGAACTGAACACTGCTGTTCAGAAACGCTCTCCATCCAACCTCTCTGAGCTCCAGCTGTTTTGCAAGGAAGAATGGGCAAGAATTTCAATCTCTCTTAATGTGCAAAACTGATAGAGACATAACCCAAGCGACTTGCAGCTGTAATCTCAGCAAAAGGTGGCACACACCCCACTTTTCAGTTTTTTATTTGTTAAAAAAAAGTTTAAAATATGCAATAAATTTCATCCACTTCACGATTGTGTCCCACTTGTTGATTCTTACCAAAAAAATTAGAATTTATATCTTTATGTTTGAAGCCTGAAATGTGGCAAAAGGTTGAAAAGTTCAAGGGGGCCGAATAATTTCACAAGGCACTGTACTCCTAATAAGAGCTTTAAGGGCAGGTTTGCATATTAAAGAGGCTGTCCCACGAAATAAAGTACCGTATATACTCGTGTATAAGCCGAGTTTTTCAGCACAGAAATTGTGCTGAAAAGTGCCCCCCTCGGCTTATACACGAGTCAGTGACGGCTGACTGTGTGGGGCCGGTGTCCGGGGGCTGGAGGAGGCAGGGGGAGGCTGTACAATGAGCGGCCGGTCACGTGGGGCCGCTCATTAGTGCAATGCAATATGCACTGCATCCCCCTGTCTATCAGCGGCAGGGGGAGCCGTGCATATTACATAGCACTGTCAGTGCTCTCCCGCCCCCCTGTGGTAGTATACAGCAGCCCCCCCCTGTGAGTATACAGCAGCCCCCCCGTGGTAGTATACAGCAGCCCCCCCGTAGTATATACAGCAGCCCCCCCGTGGTAGTATACAGCAGCCCCCCCGTAGTATATACAGCAGCCCCCCGTGGTAGTATACAGCAGCCCCCCCGTAGTGTATACAGCAGCCCCCCCTGTGGGTATATACAGCCCCCCCCCCCCGTTGCTGCCGCACACCTGTAAAAAGAAGATCTTTCATACTTATCCTCCTGCTGTCACCGCGCGCATCCTCCGCTCTTCTTCTTGCTTGCACCCGGGCCCCGGCGTCCATCCACGTGACCGCGCACAAATAATGACGTCATTATTTGTGCGCGGTCATATGGATGGACGCCGGGGCCCGGGTGTAAGCAAGAAGAGCGGAGGATGCGCGCGGTGACTGCAGGAGGATAAGTATGAAAGATCTTCTTTTTACAGGTGTGCGGCAGCAACGGGGGGGGGGCTGTATATACCCACAGGGGGGGCTGCTGTATATACTACGGGGGGGCTGCTGTATACTACCACGGGGGGGCTGCTGTATATACTATGGGGGGGCTGCTGTATACTACCACGGGGGGGCTGCTGTGTATACTATGGGGGGGCTGCTGTATACTACCACGGGGGGGCTGCTGTATATACTACGGGGGGGCTGCTGTATACTACCACGGGGGGGCTGCTGTGTATACTATGGGGGGGCTGCTGTATACTACCACGGGGGGGCAGCTGTATACTACCACGGGGGGGCTGCTGTATATACTACGGGGGGGCTGCTGTATATACTATGGGGGGGCTGCTGTGTATACTACCACGGGGGGGCTGCTGTATATACTACGGGGGGGCTGCTGTATACTACCACGGGGGGGCTGCTGTATATACTACCACGGGGGGGCTGCTGTATATACTACGGGGGGGCTGCTGTATACTACCACAGGGGGAGGCACTGCTGTATACTACCACAGGGGAGGGGCTGCTGTATATACCTCTGTGGCTGCTGTATACTACCACAGGGGGAGGCTGCTGTATACTACCACAGGGGAGGGGCTGCTGTATATACCTCTGTGGCTGCTGTATACTACCACAGGGGGAGACTGCTGTATACTACCACAGGGGGAGGCTGCTGTATACTACCACAGGGGGAGGCGCTGCTGTATACTACCACAGGGGGAGACTGCTGTATACTACCACAGGGGGAGACTGCTGTATACTACCACAGGGGGAGACTGCTGTATACTACCACAGGGGGAGGCTGCTGTATACTACCACAGGGGGAGGCTGCTGTATACTACCACAGGGGGAGACTGCTGTATACTACCACAGGGGGAGACTGCTGTATACTACCACAGGGGGAGGCTGCTGTATACTACCACAGGGGGAGGCGCTGCTGTATACTACCACAGGGGGAGACTGCTGTATACTACCACAGGGGGAGACTGCTGTATACTACCACAGGGGGAGGCTGCTGTATACTACCACAGGGGGAGGCGCTGCTGTATACTACCACAGGGGGAGGCGCTGCTGTATACTACCACAGGGGGAGGCGCTGCTGTATACTACCACAGGGGGAGACTGCTGTATACTACCACAGGGGGAGACTGCTGTATACTACTACTGGGGCTGCTGTATATACCTCTGTGGCTGCTGTATACTACCACTGGGGAGGCTGCTATATACCACTGGGGGGGACTGTAGACCTGTGCTGGGGTCCACCCTCGGCTTATACACGAGTCAATAGGTTTTCCCAGGTTTTGGGGGCAAAAGTAGGGGGGTCGGCTTATACACGGGTCGGCTTATACACGAGTATATACGGTACATTTTAATAAATAGATGTTGAAATAATTATTATTCCAATAATTGGATGTGTTTAAAAAAATAAAAATGTTCCTGTGCTGAGATAATCTCATAAATGTGTCCCTGTTATGTTCTGTGAAATTGCTGTGTCTGACTGTACAGGGACATGATCTGATTATACCACAGCTCCTGGCAGGGGATGAAGTAAAAAAGTATACAGGCATTACATCAATAGGATCACAAATAATTCTTTCTTTGAGGTAAAAGATTTTTTATCCCCTTCCCGACATTTGACGTACCTCTACCTAATGGTTAGATAAAGGTCCATGACCGATGACTTACTGGTATGGCAAGGAAATCGAACAGACCACAGGAGCTATGCCTGCACAGTTTCTCAATAGCAGCTCAGCCTAACTGTGCAGCCTAACTCCAGCTGTCACAGCCAAGGATGGTGGCCGTGCTGCCCTTGGAAGTTGAACTCCTAAATGCTGCAATCAATAGCAATCGCAGCATTTAGGACACTGGTAGAGAGAGTGCGCTCACTCTCCCACCTGATTGGGACCCGCATGACATGATCACAGGGGTCTAATCATTGCCATGGCAGCCCAAGGTCATCTCCAGGACAGCCAGCACTGACAGGTATAATGTATTTCAACGCTGATGTATTGCATGACATTATACGTGCAACCGGAGTAAGGCTGCTTTCACATCAGCGGTAATCACTGATCGCGGCAGTTGCGGTTAAAAAACCGCAACTGCCGCGATTACTGAATAACGGCCACACTTGCGGTTCACCTGCAGCAAGCCCCATGCAATGTCTATGGGGCTTGCAGCAGGTGCGGCACAGTTGCGGTTTCGGCACTTGTGGCCGCGAAAAACACGGCCATCCGCAGTTTTCTCACGGCCGCATCTGCCGCAAGTGCCGAAACCGCACTTACCACCCCTGCCACACACTTAGCGCAAGCCCCATAGACAGTGCATGGGGCTTGCCGCAAGTGAACCGCAAATACGGCCGTTATGCGGTAATCACAGCAGTTGAGTTTTTCTCACTGCAACTGCCGCGATCAGCGATTACCGCTGATGTGAAAGCCGCCTAATACATGTTAATGTTCTATAAAAGGATTAAGTAAAAAAGTGAAAAAATATTGTAAATCTATTTCTTAGAAAAAAAAGGAAAAAAACATTACACCAATAAATCAATAAAAATATGTATACTTACGTCAAGAAAAAAAAATAGATTAGGCGTCACTGCATCTGGAGCAACCCAATCTATAAAACTGTCACATTAGTTAACTCCTTCAGTGAACACCGCAATAAAAAAAAAAAAAAACTGTAGCAACAATCGTCCTTTCATCAAACAGCTTACAAAAAAGTGGAATAAAACACAATCAAAAAGTCCTATGTAAATAAATATGGTAATCAGTGAAATCTTCATCTTGTCATGCAAGAATCAAGCTGACCTAGAACTCCACCTAGTAAAAATAAAAAAGCTGTAGCACAACAATGCACAAATCTTTTTTCTATAAAATTGTTTTTATGGTGTAAAAGTGGAAAAACATAAAAAAATAAACTTTTTTCCATTATTTCTTAATTCTGCCTCAGAAAAAGCAGAACAGAAAAAGACAACATTTTTAGGGGGCCTGGAATACCGTAGTACCAACAAAAACTACAACTCATCCCTCATAAAACAAGCCTTAGCACTAGTGTGATAGTAGCCAAACCTAAAAAAAACTATATAAATATGGTATCGCTGTAATTGTACTGACATGCGAAATAAAGCCACCTAATCACTTATACCGCAAGAAGAACAGTGTAAAAAATAGTAATAAAGCCAATTCTTTAACAGCTATTGACAACGTTTATTCTACGCTGTAAGCAAGAGTGCTTACACAATGATTACGAGTGAATCTCTGAAAAACGTGATTCAGACAAAATTCCCAGCGGACAATTCACTGTAAAAAGGCAGAGGCAGTCACACTGAATCCCTGCCTGGCATGTAGTTCGGTGGTGTCCCATTTTTGCATGTGTCTTTTTAGGCGTCCCCAAAATTGCAGTTAACAAAAGATTTGTGCACCTTTGAAAACAAGGACACCACTGAACAGAGGTCAAATGGAGTCCAGAGTAACTGTGCTGCCTTATTATTGAATGGATCTATCATTGGTTTAACCAAAATCACATATTTCAGAGATGTAGATGAAAATTCTAGGGTATGTGCTCAGCATAAAATGGACTGTTTTAAATTGGCCAGCAATGAGTCCTGACATCAATCCTATTCAAAATCTTTGGGGTGAGTTGAAATCTGCCATTGGGAAAAAGAACCCGGAAAACATTCAAGAGCTTGAACAAACTACAAAGGAAGAGAGGGAAAAAATACAAGCTGAGAAGTGCAAGAAGCTTATAAACGCTACAACAAATGTTTGGAGACTGTCATCAATGCCAAAGGGTGTGCAAACAAGTATTTATTAGAGGTGCCTTTATAGCTGCATATCCTGTTTCTTTCTGAAACTGCAACATGTGAGTTGACAAACTTTATTGTTGTAATACTTTGGACCACCAATTAAGAAATCTTAGATAGAACTTTGGTACATTTCCATTTTTGTCTGATAAATATTCTACAGTGTACAAAAAAAAATTAAGGTGTACCAATAATGGTGAGTAGCACTGTTTGAGGTAGTAAACTTAGGACAAATTGCACAACAAATTGTATGGTGCATTTTCTGCTTTCACCCTTGTAAAAATAAAAAGTCTGGGATTAAATTAACATTTTTGCGGGAAAAAGTGAAATTTTCATGATTTGCCTTCTACATTGGTTTAGTTCCTGTGAATCATCTGAAGAATCAGTAAACTTCACATTTGGATATTTTCTGTGATGTGGTCCCTAAAACAATGGGTTTGTATATTTTGTTGGAAAAACGAGAAACTGCTGACAAACCTTTAACCTTTTTAACTTCCTAATGAACTAAAATTATGTTTCAAAATGATGCTTAAGTAGATATGTGGAAAATGTTATGTATTAATTATGTTACGAGACAAAACTCTCTACATTAAGGTCATAAAAATTTAATGGTTAAATATAGAATGTTTGAACATTTCTGCCAAATTTTCGACATTTTCACAAATAACTGCAAAAATATTGTCCTAAATTTACCAACAAAAAAAAAAAAAAAAAAAATATTTCACAATCACTGGAATCCATTGAAGCATTCCAGGCTAAGGGGGTTAAAAAAGGAGATTTTTGTGTACTCACCGTAAAATCCTTTTCTCTTAGCCTCTAATTGGGGGACACAGACCGTGGGTGTTATGCTGCTGTCCACTAGGAGGCGACACTAGGCAGAATCTGAAAAAGATTAACAGTGACTCCTCCTCTGCAGTATTACACCCCCGGAACAGGCATTGCCTCTTCAGTTTTGTGCTAAAGCAGTAGGAGAGTTCACCGAGTAATAATAGTAATAACAGTACAAGGCATGTAACTAAACAGGCAAACCTGTGTAAACATGTATTACTTAACATGGTAATAACAGTGTAACAAGGCCTGTAACCAAACTGGTACATGGCAAACAGTTAAGAGTTAACAGTAATAATAGTATAACACAGCCTGTAGCCAAACGGGCAAACATGTGTAAACAGTTACCCATGTAACAGTTAAGAAGCAACATGAGAACTGTAGTAAAGGCCCCAAAGGGGCAAAAGGGTGGGAGCTGTGTCCCCCAATTAGAGGCTAAGAGAAAAGGATTTTACGGTGAGTACACAAAAATCTCCTTTTCTCCTTCGCCTCATTGGGGGACACAGACCGTGGGACGTCCCAAAGCAGTCCCTGGGTGGGAAAAACGATGGAACTAGTAACGCTGAACATGGTCAGCGAAAAACTATGTACCTACAGGAGGGCTGCTGCCTCCTGGAGGTCACATCTACACAGACCTGCGTCTGCCAAGGCCTGAGTGTGAGCACTGCAGTGACTTGTAGATGTGTGGAGGCTGAGCCATCTGGTTGCCTATGACACTAATTGTGCTGACGCCTGGGGCCGGACGGCCTAGGAGGCCCCCATGGCCGTAGTAGAATGTGCCCCAACACCTGCAGGAAAGGGGCGGGTTTTTTTTTTTTTTTTTTTTTTTTAAGGTATAAGCGTCTTGGATGGTTGGTGGAATCCATGTAGCTATAGTAGCCTTAGAGGCTGACATGTCTTTATATCGGACCTCTTGAAGAAGGAAGAGAGAATCCAACTTCCTAAAAAGGTGCTGTCCTGGATACATAGATGCGTAGGGCCCGGACGAGGACCTACAGGGCCCTGACGAGGTCCTACATATGTAAAGCCTTCACGACCCAATGGCCTGGACCCAGGCGCAGAGATGGCAGAGAGAGGTCTTCATTTAGGCGAAAGAAGTACCTCGCCAGTGGAAGAAAGGAGGGACCGGCCGAAGGGCAACATCGTCTTGGTGGAAGACCACACAAGGATTTACCTGAGAGTGCTGAAGTTCCGATACTCTGCATAAAAAGTAATTGCCACCAAAAACCACCACTGTTAGTATGAGAATGCTCAGGGGAGTGACCCGTAGAGGCTTAAAGGATGGTTCTTGTAGAGCCGTGAGGACAAGGTTTAGGTCCCACGGGTGTAGCGGCCTGTTGAATGGGGAAATGAAATGGCAGACCCCTCGAAGGAAGGATTTCCTTGAAGTCTGGGAGCAAAGCGTTTGTGAAAGAAGGTGGAAGTGGCTGAATACTGCCCCTTGAGAGAACCCAAGGGCAGGCCTGAGTCTAGGCCTGAATTGAGGAAACTGAGAATTCTTGGTAGGGATAAGGCCAAAGTGAATGGCCTCTAGAGGTGCACCAAGCAAACAAACACAAATATTCATGTGCGAAGGTAAATGTTTGAGGAGGCTGGTTTCCTCGCTCTGATAATGTTCGCCACAATGCCCTAAGAAAAACCAGCTTGGGTTAAGACCCAGGTCTCAAGAGACATTCCGTCAATACAGAGGTGAGGAATTCTGACGGTATAACCTGTCTTGAGAGAGTCTGGACTGTCTGGATGAACAGTCTGGCAAGCGCCATGATACGGCTGCTATGAGTGAGAGACGGAAACGGATCTATCCCTGGACTGGTGTGTGTGGTCCCAATGACTGTGGGTCATAAGACCTGGTCATGAAGGCTGGAGTCATGAGTTCCTCATCCGGGGTTCCCTATCACCGGTAGATTCATGGGACAACGTGAGGGTGTGGGAAACACTCCCTTGAGGTAATCCCCTTGCGGGAGAAGAAAACCACTTCCCGGTCAACTCAGCCAGTATGTGACCGGCTTATAGTACTGAGTTTGTGGATTCCGCCCAGTGAAGTACGTGATGAACTTCATCCGTTGCCCGGAGACTTCGGGTTCCGCCCTAGCGACTGACATATGTCCCAGCCGTGGCATTGGCTAAAGGACTTCAGTGCTAGGACTATTTCCAGAATCTTCTGTATATTCATGGGCATTTTTGACTCCGGGCGGGATCATTTGCCTTGTGTTCTGTGATGGGGGACACTGCACCCCATCGCGTCAGGCTCATGGTTAAACTGTTCAGCGTGGTGGAACGAAAAACCTTCCCTGCGTGAGAGAAAGAGTGGCCAGGGCCACCGGGGGGGAGACCGCCTACTTTCAGAGGACAGGTGAAAAACTCCTGTCGAGTGATGGAGGTTCTTATTCCTTGAATTGAGAATGGAGAGTGTGAAGGCGGTCTGAGATGCAGCTGTGAAATATTAAACTGTTGGAACCGGAGTATAATTGTGGAGGTTGTTATAGTGTCTACAGCGCTGAGACACTATGCTCGCAGTCCGCGAGGATCAGAGTTTTGGATAGGCAGAACGTCCAAGGACGGAAGGATGATGACACCCCTGGAGTGAGGGGTAGTTATGACGTCTGCCCTGACCTTTGTGAGCACTGAAGGAGCTGTAGTTAAGTCGAAACGGGAGTGCCACTAATTAGTAGCATTCCTGTTTGAATACAAATCTGATGAAACTTTCGGTCAGTAGCTGCATAAGAATATACGGGTAGGTGTCCTGTATATCTATGGGCGCAAGGAATATTTATTGTCCTTTGGAAGCAACTTGGAGTGGAGATACCATGTGGGATAAGTTATCCGGACATGTTAGTCTAGTTGTTTTAGGTCCAGTACGGATCGTAATGTACCTTCCTGATTGGACTACAGACAGGTTGGAAAACGCTCTTTGCGTGATACGGTTACAGCGACGCCTGAAATGAGGAGAGGCTTTATAGAGTGGAAAAGTACTTGAGCCTTTAGGCAGTGGAGACTATTCGGTCTCGGATTGGTGAGACTGACTCTGTCAGGAGGAGCTACCCTTCTGGGTATCCTGGGACAGGTACCTGCGTGGCGACTGAGTACTCGTTAGTGTCGGTCTAAGTCTTGACCGACCTTAATAAATTCTGAAAGGAACGGTCGTCCTGGTTTGCACTGAGGGAGGGAAGTGCCCTTGCGTCTCTTAGCATCTGAAGTTAACTTGTCCAGCTGTTCTTCGAACAGGTGTCCTCTGAAGGATGGAAAAAACTGTGAGGGGCTTCTTGGAGACCACGTCCATTCTTCCCTTCCCGTACCCAGAGGGCACGTCTAAGGGAATGGTATTGTGTCCATTCTTCCCTTCCCGTACCCAGAGGGCACGTCTAAGGGAATGGTATTGTGAGCTACTATTGCTGAGCAGCTGGCAGCATGCAGGGCTGCGCACATTAGGTAGTCAGCTGAGGTGGCGACTCGAGTTGTTCGGGTCGTCAGAGTAGGGCGGCGGATGAGGCATTCAATATTGGTTGACCTGCTAATGCTGTGATGGCTGTCGCTGCCCTGACTGAAGCGATCTTGTCCGTGTCAGTCTAGATGTGAACTGGCCGAATGAATTCCGGTTGGAATGCAGTTTGCTGACGGCGCTTGAAGGACCGCCTGGCTGTGCGCTGAGGGAGGGAAATGCTTTGGTCTCCCATGGCATCTGAAAGCAATGTGACCAGTTGTCTTCTGGACAGACGTCCCTGGGATATGGGAGGCCTGTGAGAGACTGAGGCTACAGTATATCTTAGAACTTCCAATAGAGCGTCAGCCTAGCGGCTCTAGGACTAAGGACGTATTGAGATCTGAGTCGTGGTTAAATTGGCCTTCTGAGGGCAGGACTGGTCTGCTGCCTGTAGCGCCGTTACTGTGGTATTATTGCCCACGTCATGTCCTATGTCCTGTGTGGAGCCACAGTCGGGAGGAAGTATGCTGAGCCTCTGATAATACTTATAATAATATTTATCCATTTATATAGCGCTATTAATTCCATAGCACTTTACATACATCCAGAAATACATATATATGTATCTATACATATAATATATACACACACAGGTGTAGGGGATTTGAACTTGGCAACCCGCAGGTGCAAGGTCCAGATCACTATCCTCCAGGCTACAATGCTTTGTGCTGCAGGGGAAAAAGCATGCAGAGCCGCAGCAAGGAGGGAGCCCTGCTTGGCTTCATTGCAGAGAGTGTGCAGCGTGAGATCCAGCGCCGCCAGTACTGCTGGACAACATGGCTGGAGGATTCGGGGATGACTCCTCAACCTGGTATTCCCAGGGAATTCTGGGGAAGGGGGGGCGGCATATGACATGGACTCTCGACCTCAACCGAGCCACCCTACAGTGGGAGTCGGGGATGAAGCATGTCGGTTCCCATGACATCGATGAGGGCACTGCGGACACTGCAGACCGGTACCCCCCGGGCAGGCTACTGTTCAGCCCCTTTCCCCTGTGTGCCTGCATGTTGCGGCAGGGAAGAGGTCCTGTGATGCTCCCAGTGTATAGGGGCCACAAGAATAGTGGGGCTCCGAGCATTGTGAGGGGCTGTACAGAGTACCCTGCACCTGTATGTGAAGTGCAGGGATCTGTGCATTCATTACTAGATGCGGGGAAGATGGCCTATATTGCTATATTATCTGGCTAATAGCTATGAGATTAACAGACTGCCCCCATCATTTCCATAGCACTTTGTAGAGAAACCAGGAGGGGGGCGGAGCATGCAGGGAAATGAAACTTTGCTCCACAGTGGCCTGCACGCTCCGTTCCGCCCCCTCCATGATGCTGATCGCGTCATCCGGGGGCGGGGAAAGAGGCGGCGGCCTCGTTCTCTAGGCCGGAGCCGGGGCCTCAAGTAAATGGCGGCCCCGGGAGAGTGAGGGGGCCGGCGCGGAAGTCCACCAGCCCCGCCGGTTCCGCAGTGTGGGACCGCCGCCGCCAGACTGCCCAGTGAGTCTCGCCGCCCCAGAAGCCTCACCGCTGCCACAGCAAGGGGGCACAGCCAGGAGGCACTGGGGAGCTAATTTTCAACCCTTGTCCTTGCTGGGGATCGCTGCGTAGTGGGGCAGAGGTCCTACAAAAGGACAGAAGCATCGTGTCCTCAACCCAAGGCCCCTGTATGACAGGAGAGATGGGGAGGGTGGCGATGCTGATACTACTAGAGGACTAGCAGTCTTCTGGAAGCTCTGGCTCTTTGCAGCAGAGGCTGTGAGCAGCCTTGGGGGGCCCTGCAGCCGAGGAAATAGCTATGGAGCAGACAATGCTATGGAGGGGAGGGCACCTAAAGGTGGTATCTCAACCCAAGTTCCCAGTCAGAGGGAATGGGGAGGGCGTCCGTTCATCTCATACTTTCTGGATGTTACCTGGTGCCGATAGGGAGATGTCTCCATTCCTCCATGGGAGCCGAGGGCCCCCTTTTTGCCGGTTTTCTTCCCCTCTGTCTTGCTGCTTGCGATGGGGACATGGAGCATTGCTGCGACCCAGAGCCCCATCTGTGGGGACTGGGGAGGAATGCGGGCCTCAGAACCGGCAGGTCTGGAAATCACTTTAACCCTGCACCTCCAACAGTGGAGGGCCGAGAAAGGAATAGCCCTTATCTGACAAAATAGCTCAACCCAGAAGCTCAACTATGGAGTCTGGGGAGGTCTCTGTGGTCGACATGTCCCTTCAAAAAATAAAGATGCAGCTTCAAAAGTAAAAATAATGAAGAGAGAGTAAGAACGTGTGCCTCCTACAAGACACTAAGCAAAAACTGAAGAGGCAATGCCTGTTCCGGGGGTGTAATACTGCAGAGGAGGAGTCACTGTTAATCTTTTTCAGATTCTGCCTAGTGTCGCCTCCTAGTGGACAGCAGCATAACACCCACGGTCTGTGTCCCCCAATGAGGCGAAGGAGAAATAGGCAAGGACATGTTTCAACTCATAAAAAGAATCATCTATGATCGCCTGCTGTAATGTCTCTACACTGTCTTTTGCATTGGCCCCTGCCCAGGAGATGTGGTATGACCATACCATGTCCCTGTATGGTCAGACACATCCATTACACAGTACATAGCAGGGGCACATATATAAGATTATCTCAGCACAGGAGATGTGGTATGATCAGACCATGTCCCTGTATGGTCAGATACATCCATTACACAGTACATAGCAGGGACACATACATAGTATAAGATTATCTCAGCACAGGAGCTGTGGTATGATCAGACCATGTCCCTGTATGATCAGACACATCCATTACACAGTACATAGCAGGGACAGGGCTGTGTCTGACCGTACAGATACATGGTCCGATCATACCACATCTCCTGTGCTTAGATAATCTTATATATGTGCCCCGGTTATGCACTGTGTAATGGAAGTGTCTCACCATACAGGGACATGGTCTGATCATACCACATCTTCTGTGCTGAGATAATCTTATATATGGGTCCCTGCTATGTACTGTGTAATGCATGTGTCTGACCGCACAGGGATATGCTCTGATCATAGAACATCTAGTGGGCCGTTGTCATTATAAATGGACAGGTTTTGCACCTGTTCTAGTTGCAGGGAAAGGAAACCAGAACAGGTGCAAAACCTGTCCATTTATAATGACAACGGACAAGATAAAGATTCCCATCACAGATCAGAATTACAAGATAACTTCTGCTGCACCACAACCAATGTAGTGTACTTAATTTTATGTACAAAATGTGTCAGTGGGAACCTGTATGTGGGAGAGACAGGGCTGGAACGTGTACAAATAGAACAATGTGTCCAAGATTTCACTGCAACCAGCAAATTGCCAGTGAAATTGCATGCAATATTGTGTCGTGTAACGGTACCCTTAGAACAAGAATGAATTCTCATTGCCACACAACAAAAAAAGAATAGATCTACCTGTGGACAATCATTTTTGTAGCCCTGACCATAACATAATGGACATGAAAATAGTTTTGAAAGGTCAGTTCAAATCACAGAGAGATAGAAGAGTCTGGGAACATAAACTTTTGTTGACCTTTAACATATTCAAAGCAGAAATTAACGTGTTGTGTGGATATATATCTTTTTACATGAATTGAGGAATCTCATTTTAGAGACATCTTGCAACACACTGAAATTATAGGACTAAGAACTCTTGACACTTCTGTGAACTGTCTCACTTAGTTGAGTTGTGGAGAGCAGACTTCTAAGTATTTTCAGGTCTCCATGGGTTGCTAACCATTTACCTAATACAATTGGTTCCGCTTATCTTAGAAATCTGGTTTCTCTGTCCCTGCTCTTCCACCCCTCCCTAACCCAACTCTGCTTTGCGTCACCTGTCATATCCATCAGAGCATATAACACCGTTATTTTTTTCTTTCATTTGCCTATGTATTTATGTATGTGTCTTCAGAATTTGTGGCATTATCAGCCTGACGAAGGGGCCACAGTGTCCCGAAAGCTTTCTATGTTTACCATCTTTTCAGTTATCCATTAAAAAGGTATCAAACACTGAGGACTCATATTGCAATATATTTTTCTATCTACTGGTTAACATGGTATTAATATTCTTTACCTTGAAGAATCCCCAAATCTTGAAGAAACAACTAATCAAAGTACATAAAACTATCTGGGTCTTATCTCTGGATGCTGATGATTCACTGCCCCAGATGCTCTCCCCCCTCCTAACTCTGACCAATGCTTTACCTCACTTGGGTTTATTTTCTGCATTATCCAATGCTGTATATGTGTATATATGAGTGTGTTCAGAAGTTGTGCCATTACCAGCCTGACGAAGGGGCCATAGTGTCCCGAAAGCTTGCTTTGCTTACCGTCTTTTTAGTTAGCCATTAAAAGGTATAAACCACTGAGGACTCTCAGATTCTAAGAAATATTTTCTATCTACTGGCTAACACAGTACAAACAATTCTTACTGTATAGTTTACTGACTAATGCAAAGTTCCCCATTTCATGCTAAGAAACATTCAGCAGATTATTTGTAAATGGCTGAAAGGTTGTAGCCAATTCAGTTTCCATACATATTAGTAAATATTTCATATTAGCATGTGGGCAATAAGAAATTAATAACTGCATGACATACCGAGGTACAGTCTTGTCTTGCTCAGATATACACTGCTCCAGCAGTTCTATGAATCTCTGTGGAAATGCAGAATATTCTACTAGTAATCCTTGCTGGTTTTTGAGACTATAATGCAAGAAAAAAAAAATTACATGTATAGACAGGGTATGCTAAAAATGTCTGATAGGATGTAGGTACCGCTTGTTGAGAAGGGAAGCACCAGACAGCCGTCAACTGAAGATGTCACTACACTGACCACTTGTCGTGTATATGCTTTCTTTTTTAAAAATGGTGAAAGTAGCATAAAATGACCAAATGTTGTTCAATTTTCTGATCAAAAGTAGGCCAATTCTCCTAGATACTGTCATTTGGAATGGATGTGTGGGTTGGCCTCCACTGAGCCAGGGGGTAATGGCTGCCAACTGTCAAGGAGGTCTCTCCAGCTGGCAGACTATCCTCAGCAGAAAGAGAAAGGGTTAAAGTTGTGGATAGGAATTCAGGATCAGTCGCTTTTAATTACCGTATATACTCGCGTATAAGCCGAGTTTTTCAGCCAAAAATTGGGCTGAAAAGTCCCCCCCTCGGCTTATACGCGAGTCACTGTATACTGTATACAGTATACAGTGCCCCCCCATCAGTATACAGGGCCCCCCCCCTTGTTTAGCAATCCTGTAAAGGAAGAGATTAGTATACTGATCCCTCCGCTGTCCCGCTGCCGCTGTCCCGCCGCCGCCATCACGCTCCTCCGGCTTCATCCAGCGTCTTCCGTCTTCTTCCGGCTTTCTCCGGTGGGCGCAGGCAATGACGTGGGCTGCTGTATATACCTCTGGGGCTGTATACTACCACTGGGGCTGCTGCTGTATACTACCACTGGGGCTGCTGCTGTATACTACCACTGGGGCTGCTGCTGTATACTACCACTGGGGCTGCTGCTGTATACTACCACTGGGGCTGCTGCTGTATACTACCACTGGGGCTGCTTCTGTATACTACCACTGGGGCCGCTGCTGTATATACCACTGGGGCTGCTGCTGTATACTACCACTGGGGCTGCTGTATATACCTCTGGGGCTACTGTATACTACTACTGGGGCTGCAGCTGTATATACCACTGGGGAGGCTGCTGTATACCACACTGCTGGGGGCTGTATACCTGTGCTGGAGTCCACCCTCGGCTTATACACGAGTCAATAGGTTTTCCCAGGTTTTGGGGGCAAAAGTAGGGGGGCGGCTTATACACGGGTCGGCTTATACACGAGTATATACGGTAGTAATGTCCAGGAATCAGGTGGAGTTTAGGATGGTGGTGGAGTCACAGCCTCTGTCCAGCAATATGTGGCAGCTTTCTTCACTCCTGGTAGCTATGGCACTATACTACAGCCTTAAATGTCCCCTCTCAACCTGAGCCTTGGTGCACACAGTATCTCCCGTACCTCAGACTTACAAGAAAGTACTTTAACTTTCTTACCACTGCTGAAAACTCAGGACCCCATCATGCCAGCTTGCTACACACACTCTCACTGCATAGCGGGCATGCCAGCATTGATTCCTAACTTACGTTGCCTGGTAGATGGGCACTACTGGGACCACACATGACACTGTCACATTTTGGCTACACAGGTTTTGCTGTGTCCCAACAGCGACAATGGCCTCCTTTCTCTCCCAAACCCCTGAATCCAAGGAGAGCACTGTTGATACCCCTTGGCTCAGTAGTTCTCCTACAGGGGCTGCCAACCACCAGACTTTATACAATAGCCCTTGCACTAATCACATTTGCGTGTATAAAAATGGATAAAGAGCTGATTTCCCACACCACCAGAGATTACAGATATTTGTGATGCCTAATTCTGCAGGGCGCCACATGTAGCTTTTCCTTGAACAGAAGTTTTTGTTGTGTGCAGTATGGAGAAAACATATCTGGCCACAACTGCATATAGAAAAAGGTACAGTAGTATATCTCAATCAATGAGAGTGGTCATTAATGGTAAACCATCTGCGTTCCCCCACATAGTGCATCAGACAGGTACATTTTGTAAATCTGTTTTGATTTTTAGTAAAAAAAAAAAAATAAAAAAAAAAATACGGTAAAACTTTTATTGTTCACTCCAGACCAATGAATTGCACAGCATACATAATTGATCAAGTATAGAACAAACTAAACGCTCAGTTGAACATATATTCAAGTTTACCTCAGAAAGTCTTCTTCCCCTAGAGTCAAATTATATAGAAAAAAAGGATCGTTATCATCGGAAAGACGAACAACTAGGTCCTAGAAGAAAAGATTAAAAAAATGAAGTTATAGAAGAACAATCATGTATCCACAGGGTAAAAAAAATAAAGACAAAAATTATATCAATGAATAACTTACAAACTGTTAAATATTTTTTTTCTGCTTGATTGTTTCCCAGCAAATAATCTGATACTACTCATCATTATTAGCAAATAATGTAATTAAAAAAACAACAACTATCTTTTAGAATCTAAATCTTCATACAGAGTTGTTTAAAAGTATTTGCCCCCTTTCTATTTATATTTTTGCATACGTGTCACACTTTATGGTTCACTCTGCCATATAAATGGGTTCTTTTTAGAGCTGACCATCTATAGCGGCACTGGATAGAGATTGAATAGTTATAACAATGGAGTGCTTCAGATGGTAATGAACATTGCTGTAATCGTCAAGCCAGGCTGCAACTCATGCTACCAGCATTTGGGCAATATCATTTACTTGACGGAATCCCTTTAAATTAAAGACAACCTGACAGGTCCCCTAGGCAAAAAAAAAAAACACTAAAAGGACAAAAAAAAAAAAATCAGAAAAAGAAAAAAAACAACTTGCCATCAATAGCCAAGGTCCATTATCACCTAAAATAGCCAAGGTCCAAAATCCACCAAAAATAGCCAAGGTCCAAAATCCACCAAAAATAGCCAAGGTCCAAAATCCACCAAAAATAGCCAAGGTCCAAAATCCACCAAAAATAGCCAAGGTCCAAAATCCACCAAAAATAGCCAATGCCCAATATCTACCAAAAATAGCCAAGGTCCAAAATCCACCAAAAATAACCAAGGTCCATTATCACCTAAAATAGCCAAGGCCCAATATCCACCAAAAATAGCCAAGGTCCAATATCAAAATAGCCAAGGCCCAACATCCACCAAAAATAGCCAAGGTCCAATATCAAAATAGCCAAGGCCCAATATCCACCAAAAATAGCCAAGGTCCATTATCACCTAAAATAGCCAAGGTCCAAAATCCACCAAAAATAGCCAAGGTCCATTATCACCTAAAATAGCCAAGGTCCAAAATCCACCAAAAATAGTGAAGGTCCATTATCACCTAAAATAGCCAAGGTCCATTATCACCTAAAATAGCCAAGGTCCAATATCCACCAAAAATAGCCAAGTTCACATATCAAAATAGCCAAGGCACAAAATCCACCAAAAATAGCCAAGTTCCAAAATCCACCAAAAATAGCCAAGGTCCATTATCACCTAAAAATAGCCAAGGTCCAATATCCACCAAAAATAGCCAAGGCCCAATATCAAAATAGCCAAGGCCCAATATCCACCAAAAAAAGCCAAGGTCCAATATCAAAAAAGCCAAGGTCCAATATCAAAATAGCCAAGGTCCAATATCAAAATAGCCAAGGTCCAATATCAAAATAGCCAAGGTCCAATATCAAAATAGCCAAGGTCCAATATCAAAATAGCCAAGGTACAATATCAAAATAGCCAAGGTACAATATTAAAATAGCCAAGGTACAATATCTAGATACCCAGAATCACCTGAAGTTCTGTGCACGTCTATAATCCCAGCCTAACAGTGCCATCATATTGTTGTAGCATACATAAACAGATGTCTAGAAAAAGTAATTTCTTTAGACAGTATAAGAGATGCCAATTAGGGCTTTGACTAGTCAACGGGGTGTTATAACAAGCTTTACAACAGCCAACATCATCAGCACCGCTATTGATGAGCACAGGGAGACGGGTACTCTGACACCAGGATGGATTTGATGGCTGTGACAAGGAATCACGGGTGGTTGGGTTCCCGATTCCGTGCCCTTGCTGTCATTTGCTTGGTGGGGGAAATGTTTACAAGGATTAATAATCCGTGACGCCACCTGTGGACCCTGGTAATGTTGGTACCAGCGCTGCGGGCAGACCACTGAGGTGATGGGATGCAGCTTAGTGTAGTACAGCTCCCCACAAGTGGAGCTTACCTCAAGGCAGCGAGAATGGATGAGGGGAGCAGTTGTTCTTACCCCTATGAGGATGCGGAGGCCCTCCAGGCACCGGCAAAAAGGAAATGAAACAGCGGCCCGATGTCATCTTTCGGAAAGCTGACAAAGGGGGCAGCATTGTTTTGTTGCCAAGATCTGTTTACCTGGAGGAGGCCTATAGGCAATTGAATCAGAGAGATACCTATGAGGCCTTGATGGGGGATCCAACTCCGATGCATCAAAGGCAATTGCTTTCGTTGTTGAGGCGGTACGTAGATAGAAATGTGTTGTCTATTAAAGAGGCTGAGAAATTGTACCCTGAGTTTCCCACAAGGCCTCATTGGTATCTTCTCCCTAAAATTCATAAAAACGAACGGTCTCCTCCAGGTAGGCCAATTGTTTCCGCTGTAGGTTCCTTGTTGGAACCATTGTCAAAATATCTTGATTGGTTCCTACACCCGTATTTAAAAACAGTGCCCTCGTTAGTTAAAGATACTTTCGAGTTCACACAAATGGTGGACCAGATTGTTTGGAAAGAGGGCTATGAGTTAGCCTCTTTAGACATTGAAAGCCTCTATACTAGGATTCCGTAGACTTTGGCGGTTTCAACGGTGAGAAGGATTCTAGTCAATAATAAGGTAGACTCAAATGTGACTGACTTTGTGTGAAAGAATGAAATCCAAAGACTCACACACAATGTGTTTAGTTTTTTGGAAAAATGGCACTGCCAGAAAGGAGGAGTGGCTATGGGCACGCCTGTTGCGTGCACCTTGGCTAACCAGTTTCTGGCAGTCTTTGAAGAAGAGTACGTTTATTCACTATGTAACCCTTTTATTAAACATCTAAAGCACTATATCAGGTATGTGGACGACGTCCTGATTGTTTGGGAGGGCAGTCCGGAGAGTTTCAGTGAGTTTGTCGCTTTCCTAAATAATAACTCTTTTAATATGTTTTTCACCGCTATTTTCGATGATACTTCCTTAGAGTTTTTGGATGTTAAACTAGATCTGTCAGTTGATGGTTTGACGAGATCAGTACATAGGAAATCTACTGCGACGAATTCTCTGTTACACTTCCGGAGTGCCCACCCTTTACATACTAGAACAGGTGTCCCATTTAGCCAATTTCTGCGGTTTCGCCGCATTAATAATAGTGATGAAAAATTTGAAGAGCAGGCTGACAAACTAGAATCAGATCTTCTATGTAGAGGGTACCCTTTAGGTATTCTCAAACAAGCTAGAGAAAAAGCCAGATTCCATATTCCTGGCAATAGTCTCGGCAACGTGGCTGGAAAGTGCGGTTCCAATTCTGAGTGTAGGCCCTTCTACTTCAGCTTTAAACACGGTCCAATGTTCAGTAACATCACAACCGCTATCAAGCGACATTGGCATGTGGTGGAGACTGACACAACCTTGGCCAGGTTAGCTCTGGTGTCTGTTGTCACATATAGAAGATGCAAAAATTTGGGGGATCTATTGGTTCGGAAGAGGCTTAGTGCGACAGAGAGTAGTAGGAATTGGTTAGGAAAAAAGCGACCGCAAGGAAACTTTAAATGCGGACACTGCAATTGGTGTCCTCAGTTGTTTTCGGGAAATTTCCTTGAACTGGGCGGTCAAAGAATAAGAATCAGTTCCTTTATTAACTGTCGCACTAAATGGGTGGTCTATGCCATTTGGTGCCCATGCAAAAGATTTTACGTGGGTATGACCATTAGACCCATGTTTGTGAGAGTAAGAGAACATTTTGGGTCAATTTCCAAAAACAAGGGGTCCCCTAGATTAATTCAGCATATGAACGATGTGCACAATGGAGATGCCGGAGTGCTGAGGTTTGCAGGGATTGCCAGTCTACCACCGTCCAACAAAGGAGGCAATCAACAAACGCCTCTTGCAAATGGAAGCCAAGTGTACCCTGGAGCTTAATGCCCAGGGTGCCCTTGGGCTGAACGATAAATTGGACATGGCCGTGTTTTTGTAGGGGTGGTGGGTTTGCACTCATCTATTTGGATCTGTACAGCTCAGAGCCGCATCTTTGCAGTATAAGTGATTTTGTTTAGTATGAGGGATTATTAATGAGTGTTCTTACTTGTTTATAATACTTTATCTCTTTCCACCCTCTGATTTCTCCTTGTCCTGAAGGGGCCGGTGGCGTGGTCCGGATGCTTCCGGTCCGGGTTACAGTCAGTAATTCTGACTTCGTGAGTAAGACCAGAGGTAGCCTGTGGCTTTTTTTCTATACTAATTAATATTTATGGATACTGTAGCCTTTTCACTGTGGCAGGCACTATATATTTTGTGTGTTGCCCGCTGTATCATTATTTTGTACTGCTCTATTGGTGCTCTCCTTTGATTGGTCCCGATGTCACCCTAGCAACGTTGGTAAAATAATATGCTGCTGCTTCTATATTGAAGCGTCTGCGCACTTGCGCAGTAGGAGCAGGGAGCTGGGACCAATCGCAGAGCATTTTTAGTGCGGTCATGTGACTTGCGCACGTGACCCAGAAGTGGAGAGGCGCCCGGACACCGCTACTGATACCCGCTTAGTATACCGGCAGCATGTAAGCATAAGATCGTTGCTTATTTTCTTACAATTGTTTACCTGACGTGTTTCTGATCTATATTTCTTAACAGTTGTTTTTAAAGTTGGCTTTGTTTTAAACATTCTCACATTGTTTGTTTGTGTATTATGTCCGTTGTTACGGACTGTGTTTTTGCTGGCACCCGAGGGTCTTTGTGGCTCCATTCTCTGTGTCTCCACATTGAAGTTCCCCCCTGAACGGTGGTGCCCTCGTTCTCTCTTTTGCTGGAGATCTGCCTGTGTGACAGCTCCTTCAGCGACCACGTAGCGACGCTCCAGCGATCTCGGCCAGGTCGTTATCGCTGTCGGCATCGCTGGAGCGTCGCTCAGCGTGACTCGGCCCTTAGTGCTGCTGAAGGTGGCTCTTTTCCTTTAATAGGCTCTGGGGGGGGGTTAAGTTCCCTTTAAAAAGTGGAGTGTCAAAAACATGATAAAAATGCATGTTAAAAAGCCCAAACAAATCCACAAATAATCTAATTTACATATGAAGTGCAGAAAAAAGTACAGAAATTTTGCAACATCAAATACCCAACAGCAGCTCATCGTGGGAACATAGCTGAAGAGTGGTGACAGATTCCCTATAAATCACATGACAGCCAGGTGTTTCCACTGGCACTGATGACCATGGGATCCCGAATAGGCAGAATAAAATCACTTTGGCAACACTAGATGATAACCATAAATATAAATTATGCTGCACAATACCATGTCCTAAAATATATGTGGGCCTAACTACACGTGCTTTCAAAATCCGTGTGCGTGAGCATGTTTTGGCTATCGAGGCGGCAGAAGAGTGTGAAGATCCAAGAATTTTGAAAACATTACCTAGACACTTTTTTGAGTATCATCAATCGCGTGGTGATCTCTTGAAAGTGAGGGGGATCGACTCCGTAGATTTGGGGATTCGGGGAGGGCCACTGGCTAAACGAGTTGCTATGCTGGAGACCAAGTGGATTTGGCTGCTCGGAACACTGCGCCCCAATGGTTTAAATGAGAACATCAGCTATGCTCCATATTTATGATCTGCATTGATCTGTTTCGCTATGTTTTACCTGTAAATTGATCAGGTTTTTAATCTTTCTCCTTTTTTAATATATAGGCAAGCCGGCCTTGGTTATATCTGTTGTGGACAAGAATCTCACTCGTTATATTAATAGACATCTTCATCTACTATGGACCTGTGAATTGGACCCCTATATATTAGAGGACAAGTAGTGATATATATGATTGTCAAGTTTACAATCTTTGTAATTATGTATGACATGTGCTATACAAGTACTTTATATATTTATTATACCTTATACTTAACATTCATACATGTATTGTGACATGCTAATATGTTCCTATTATGTTGGGGCCAATGATTATCTGTTTGTAACAAAATTTAGTATTGATTGGTAATATATCTTGATCTGTACATGCAGTTATCAAATGATCCGCTCCTTAAGTGTGTGATTCTTTTCCCTAACTGCTGCAGTGTATCGCTGTGTGCGATTGAGCGCGTAACGCTCTGCACTATTCACAAAGTAAACATTCCCATCACATGACCAGCTGTGACGCGCAGTATCGTTGCTGGGAGACAGGTAAGCGGTAATACGTGTCGGCCGCTGACTCGCTAACTGCGGTCGCGTGTCTATACACGCGCCCGCACTAGGCGATGACGCGGCCACACTTACGCTTCCTGCCTCCATTGCGGCGACCGCGCGTCGCTCAAACAGCTGATCGTGATGATTACCATGCCGGCCGGCCTTTTTAAACTGCGATTTGCTGAATTCAAATACCCCCTGACGAAGATTACGAAATGGCCATCGGGGTGTGTGGCTCCTGGTGTTAAGCACCCTTTGGTGAGAATTCCTTACTGTTGTAATACATGGGATACTATTTTGCAGCACTTGTCATGTAGTGGTTTGTTCAAAAATCTATATGCTTGTTCTTTGATTATGATAAACAATGTATCAAGGTGTGAACACTGTAAATTATGTATAGACAAGCTATAAGGAATAACCTTTGATTTCACTTACTGATGTGTTTGTGATTATGACAACAATCTATATGCATACCTTTAGCACCTAAGTGATCCTGCTGCAGCAAATATATATTAAAGGGAACCAACCACCTCAGATGGCGTGTATAAGCTGTTAATACATGTCCCTGGACCCTACCTACACCATTGCAGCTATGTTTTTGCTAAGAATATTGATAACAGCAAACCGAAATAAACAGTTTATAAACTTACATGGCTTTAGTACATGAGGGCGTCTCCCTTGGGCTCCAGTACGAGAGGGCTGTGTCTCCAGCAGCTTGAGTGGCTTTCCTCCCCCTCCCTCTCTGTTTGCAGGACGTCACTGAAGGACGTGATATTATCTTTCTGTGGGCGGGCACGGACGGGAGCTGGCTTGCGTGCCCGCCCACAATAAGATAATATCACGTCCTTCAGTGACGTCCTGCAAACAGAGAGGGAGGGGGAGGAAAGCCACTCAAGCTGCTGGAGACACAGCCCTCTCGTACTGGAGCCCAAGGGAGACGCCCTCATGTACTAAAGCCATGTAAGTTTATAAACTGTTTATTTCGGTTTGCTGTTATCAATATTCTTAGCAAAAAGATAGCTGCAATGGTGTAGGTAGGGTCCAGGGACATGTATTAACAGCTTATACACGCCATCTGAGGTGGTTGGTTCCCTTTAAGCACTTGCACTTTAATATTTTTGATCTATGGGTTATGTGGATAGATCTATACAATTGTGTAAATTATTGCTAACTTAAAACTATTGTGTTGCATATGGATTCTGTGGGTGGCAATTGGTTGCATCTACTTGCTAGTCCTGCAATACTGTGATTATAAATGTGCTATGTAATTTTACATCCAACAGTACTTATAACAGGAGCTTCCCTTTTGGGTTGTTTGTCCTATTTGTGTATGCCCGTCCTTGTCCATCTTCTTCTTTTTGAATAAATTAATTGAATACAGATGTTTATCGCTTGATTCTTGTTATTACAATACTGACTATTAGGTAAATTCTTACAACCAGATAATGTGAACCTACCTTTTTATATGCAGGGCTTGAAAAAGAATGTGTTTCTACAGTCAGTCTGACAGTGGATCGCCTGTTAGAAGACAACATTAAAAAATGAAAATTATATACAGCTCATTTGTCTATAATGTGTTTAAGCAAAAGAAAATCACACAGTTTGAATAATGGAGCCATCAAATGATATTTTAAGAAACTATCCATGTAAAATGAAGAAATTTACATTCAAATCGCATAGAATGCCTGACAAGAGGGTCTACATGCATTACTGTGCTCTATGTCCAGATGTCCTGCAGCTGCTGTAAGAAGCACAAGTTATTCCAGACATTAAAAGCTCTTGTCGATCCCATGGGGGTTTGACTGCTGGTGCCCTCAATAAACCAGAAAACGGGCACTAAAAAGTTCCCGGTAGATTAAAGCGGTGGTCATTAATGGATGCCACCACTTCCATCATTTTCTATCAACCTGCTGTAGCTAGATATAAGATGTACAAAAAGAACAACCTGCTGCAATCTTTAATATAGGTGGATGGGGCAATACGAGTCCCTTTCACATATATTGGACTGTAAACTGCTGTGGATTTTTTATCTGACTGCACAGAACGCAGATTCCTTAAAAGGAGCAGCCCTGTACTTGTCTCCTATTTCACCATCAGAACCTAGAGATGAGCTCTGAGAGAATTCAGCTAACAAGGATATCAAAACCACACGGGCAGCTATACTGATGTACATGGCAGACAATAATATTGCACAAGAGCATATTTACCCGCCCCAGGGCCTTGGGGTACCTGGTTCCAGGCGTTTATTTACTGGGGCCTGTGCCCGTTCTCGTGGCCCTGGTGGTCGCTGAAAAGAGTCAATGGAAATAAAATAAAAAAGTGTTTCGTGACGCCACCTGCGGTTCCTGGTAATGTTACAGACGCTGCAGGACAGACCTCTGGTGTGATGGTGTAGCAGCAAGATGGTTACGCTCCCCGGGGCAGCAGTGGAAGTTATGGTTGCACACAAGGATGCAGCTTCACCAGGCCTTGTCGCTGATCCTCCTCACTGCTGCAGTCGGCGGCTCCTCAGGTGGAGATAGAAAAGGACACCACACAGTCTTTATACTTAGTACAACTTTACTGGCAGTTCTTTGATGATAGTCTTTTCAGGTCTGCCTGGCCTGGGTAGTCATTGGGAATTAGGATGCTTTACTCAGGACCCTCAGTGGAATTCCTGTCCGGTCCCTTCCTGCGCGCTCTCCTGTCTCTCTCAGCGCTCCTGCGCGCAGAGCCTCGAGCCGGCTCCCACGGATCCTCTCTGCGGGATTCCTCACCGAGTCCTTGAAGCCTTATACAGGGACTTTTTATGGATGCGCCGGGCATTCGGCCACAACTTCCTCTAGAAGCTCAGGCCTCCGGTTGACAGCTCGGAGATGAACACCCGCACCATGCTCATAGCTGGTCCTCTGAACCAGGACAGAGTCCTCCAGTCGGTGGATGTACCGGGTCAGGATTCAGGCGCACTGCACTACCTGGTGCCCTTAGGATCACCTTCCTTCCCGACAGCCATTCTGCCATCCCACACTCCTCACTCCCCAACGGAGCTTTCCTCAGACTAACTTCACTCTCCTCCCACCCACACACTTTTCTACCCTGTCACTCCTCCCACGGGACTGGGTCCTCTCTACAGTGAGTCCACCCAAGGTCCCCTAACTAGGGTGTGTGTGGATGTGTTTCGACCAGAGCTGGGGTGCGTGGGGTACTCGGTCACCGGGGCTTCTGTGTGGGATGTCACGGGTGGTCGGTATCCCCGGTGCCGTGCCCTGGCGAACAACTATACCAGGTGTTGATGGTAAAACGGTGGGGGTTAAAGGGGTTATTTACAGGGGAACGTGACGCCACCTGTAGAGTCCGGTAAGGTGGTACCGGCGCTGCCAGCCGGCCACTGAGGTGATGGAGGGGGCAGCGGTGTGTGGTACAGCTCCCCACAGGTAGAGCTTTACCTCAGGGCAGCGATGTTGTGGTGAGACGGTGAGGGAGGACAGTGATGGTAATGGTGTTGCAGTTCTTACCCTCTGCTGTTGATGTTGATGATGTTAAGTCCTTTGAGCTGCGGCAGGAAGAATAACAGAAACCGTTTCCATTTTTAACTTGCTTTACTCGGTACCGGTTGATGGCATAACAATACACGGTACAGTTTGGTTTAGGGTGTTGTTACCAACTCAGGATTCTCTTAAGGAGTCATTAGATGTTCCTTCTCGGTCTTTCAGGGTTTCTATTCTCTTTCTAGATCTTTCTCTCTTTCCCACCTTTGAAGAGCTCACCCGCCAGTCCTGCAGTCTGTATCTAGTAGGCTTAATTTGACTATTACCGGTCCAAATGGGAACAGCAGGAACGCACAAGTTTCCCACCTGACACCGGGTTTCAGTCTTTCCTCACTAGTGTAGGACCGTCTTTTGGGCATGAGGGGTGAGGTACCTTTGTGGGGCTGTCAGCAACCCGGTCCTGTTGGGCCTGCAGCTCGTCGGTTTCGCAGTCAGGGCTGAACTCCTGGCTGCCTCAGTAGTCCGTGTCACCTGTGAACCCTCAACATGACCAGCTGGTTCCTACCAGTCTAGGTCCGTTGCCATCTGTCCTGGGCCCCCTCATAAAGATGGGGTACCCTCCACTCAGCTGAGCCGCCAGGCGTGACCACACTGTCTGCCTTCCCAAGCCGTCTGAGGTAAAATTCTTAACTGTCACTCTGCTCTATCCTAAGCTCCGCCCACCACCTGTGGAACCTACCATATTCCCAGTTTCCCCTACACTAAGTGGTGCGGTCCTAAGTGAGTGCTAAAAATAGACTCCATAAGGTTGAAATCTTAACCTAGCAACTTACAAGGAAAAACACATTTTATATTTAAGTGTAATACCATTCTGTGGCGCATACCCGCAGGGGCGCCACACACCCCCTTGGTGAAACACACCCGTCCGCGGGTGTCAAACCAAACCTGGAATAAAAATACATTTTACATATAACAATGAACATTTAGAACATTTATCAACAATAAGATTGCTTCTTTTCTTCCCTTGCGGGAGGCTCACTGCTTATAACGTTGCATCAAACTTTGGCTATAATCTAGTCCATATTGGCCCAACTGGGACCAGGTAGCAAGTTCCTTGATTAATGTCCATCAAATGCTGAAAAAGGAAAAAAAACAGTGCAATGCAAGGAAATATGCATTTTAAACAATTCTGCGTTGGAATGGTGCGTTGGTCCCCTGCGCGGGCGACACGGGTCTACGTTGAAATGGTGTGTTGGTCCCCTGCCCGGGTGACTTGACTTTTCTCTGCATCCATGGGACATCCTCTTGCAAAGTGTCCTGGTTTGTTGCATCGCAGGCAGATGGGTTGTCCTGATGTGTTGTGTGAAGGTCCTTTATGCAACATCCCAATTCTCTAGTCACAGTAATACTACACACTCTTATATGGGTGCAGTACCCCTACGTGGCGTCCCGACCAGTGGGGCGCCACACATAGTGCACAGATACATAAACTGATTTCACATAAGCTTGATGATAACTCAGAGAGGCAAGCAAGAAGCACAAAGAGAGGGTGGGGTCTGCAGGACTTAGAATAGGCAAGTGCTGCTGGGAAATGTTGTTAGTTAGGAATTATATAAGAATAGGACCATCCATTTAGCTATTTCAAATCAGATGAACAGAGGAGCAAATAGAGATGAAAAAAATAGAGAAGGAGAAAAGGACAAAAAAAAAAAAGGTACAAGACAAATGTTATGTTAAACTTAGTTTGCATAATATACCATAAGCATGCATTTACTGTACTTTGTGAAAAATAATGAGACTATGGGAATAAAGCTTTAAAGGGGACCCTGCAATATCTGATAATGCTATTAGCCTGCACATATATTGATTTAATCTGCAGATTAACAGCATTATGAAGGTGTTGGGTCGCTTCGCTGAAGGTGCAACACCTGGAAGAAAATAAACTTTACCTCTCCTGGGAGTCACCCGCTTTCAGTCATGAAGGTGTGGCTACAGTCACGGCTGACAGCACAGAGCACTACCTGACACTGACTGACAGCTAGCTTTACACAGATGCGCCGCAAAGTCAGCTGCCAGTCAAATCAGCGAATTGTATCGACAGCCGTCACTTTCAGTGCGGTGAATAGCACCTGCATGACAGAAATCCAGTGGCTCACAGATGAAATAAAATTAATTTTCTCTTAAGTGTCGCACTTTCAGTACATTGGTCAGGCACCTTCATAACCAATAAATTAACTCCATATTTGAAGGTTAATAGTGTTACTCGACATGACAGTTCCCCTAACAGTTCATATACTGTATAAATCAGAGGGCCAGCAACTTGCACATTTCCACTGTTGAAATTTTAATAAGATGTGTGAACAAAGTCTGACTTTCCAAGAACAACATAGTAAAATATTTACACAGCATTCATAGCATAATACGGAATAATATCAGGAGACAAAGACCTACAACTGCTAAGAACATAAATGTAATTGTGTTAAAGGGGATTCTAATTTCATACCATAATCATACAGTATCCAAGGGACAGAGGAGGGATGAGTCAAACTATTGAAACTTTCTCTTATCAGCCAAACAGGGGAATTGTGCCCTTCATTTTGACCCCTTAACGACTTATGATGGACAGTCGCTCATAAGTCGACTCTTGGAATCCAAAGAGGGTTTAGTGCTTGTGTGATCCACGCAGCCGTCAAGATGAAAGACACAGGAGACCAGGCTCCTTCAAAGATGATCCTTTGAAGGAGCCTGGTCTCCAGTGTCTTTCATCTCGACAGCAGCGCGGTTCACACAAGCACTAAACCCTCTTTGGATTTCTGGATACCACACCACTTTGCACGTGGAAGTGCAGATCCAGCGGCAGCTGTCCATGCGAGCATACCAGTTGTGGGTCATGACAACCAAACCAGGTGACCACGTATACTCACTGGTGGATTATCTTATCTAAATGATAGGACCCATTTGCACCTTTATGTCTCCTTTTTAATCGAGTTAAGTCGACTCTCTGCCTTTGAAGCGGGCTTCACACAGTGCTCCACCAAAGGCTATTAGCCTGTTAAATGCCACTGTCAATGTGCACTGGCATGGGAGGTATGCTTTTCTATGCCCTCATCAGTACTCCCACAACACGATCAGGGAAGGCGATATTTTGTCACGACAGCCAAAGGTCTGTTGAAGACACCTGTGTCGGTCATCTTGGTACTCCTGTTTGTCAGCCTGTGGCTGACATTTAAAGAAGACCGTGAGTTATGCTATAAACTGCAATGCTATGGCATGGTTCAAGTTCCATAAAGAGACTTACAAAGTGTACAGTAAAAAGTTTTAAAAATATGAAAACACCAAACTGCAGTTTTTTGGATGCTGCAACAACAGAAAAAAATGGAACAACAGGTGATCAAAACATTGTATGTACCCCAAAGTCATATCAATAAAATGTCAGCTAAGGGCACAAAAAATAAATCCATCACAGCCCTATATTGCAAAGATTTTAAAGGTTACTGCTCTCACAATGCAGCAGCCAAAGCAACATCTTATTTATGTAATGCATTAGACTAGAAGATGAACTTTTCTTCTCAAAATCTTGAGGGAAAGCGATGGTGCATCCAGGGGTGAGCCTAGCCTCTCTGCTGCCTTAGGCGAACTGCAAAACGCCGTCCACCCCACTAGTACATTATTTGAAATCGGTAAAAATAAATCTGCTTCATACAGATTTATATTTTTCTGTAAAAATTAGCAAAATGGTGAATGGTGGACATTTTAGTTTACAGAAACAGAAAAGATGTCCACACAAAGATGTCAGCGCCATCACATTCACATACAAGAACCAGACAGAAGAATCCAGAACAAGGATAATTAATGGCAATGGCGGCTTGGCACAAGCATATAGACACATAATGACTGGCAGAGCTGTGGTCCTGTAGGCAGACAGTCCTGCATCCTTATAGCTCAGGAAGCAGAACTGATTGCCAACCTCTGGCACACACCTACAAAACTCTGGACCACTGCCTGGCACTGACTAGTCAGACAAGTCACCATGTCGCACCTTCCACACACCACAGGTAACTACCTGCAGTCTGAGCATCAACAAGCCGCCACTGCACTAAGCTGGTAAAATGGCGCTTCTCCTCCAACAATCCACGCATACTCCCAAATTGCTTAGCCAATCCCAAGCGCCGCACACGGGGCTATCTGGAATTAATAACAGGGTCCTTCCTATTGCGTTGAGCAAAGGATATGGGAGCGGGAAGGAGGAAGAGCACCCCCGACCAACCACTGCTCAGGAGAAACATGGCTGGATGCCTGTATGTACCAAGGGGCAGCACTGGACCTGGTGTGTAAGTCATGGCCAATCAGTCCTGCAGCAGAGGGACAATGCATCCTGCATCATAGAAATCATGGAGCCCCAGAGCAGAAGTTCTAATTGGGCACCCCCTAAAAAACAAAAAGAATATTTGGCTGGGTCATATAGGTACATCTCACAACATTTCAGCCATTACAAAGTAATTTTCCTCCTACTGAAGCCCCTAGATTCCCCTTTCATTGCCCCTACAAAGTGTGATGCCAACAAAAGTGCCCCACAAACACTGTATGATGCGCCACAGTGCATTCCTCCACACACACAGTATTATGACCCTACTGTACCTCCTTCAACTACCCCAGTACAGTATGATCCCCAACTATGACCCCCGCCCAGCCCTCCATGTAGTAAAATGGACCCATGTACAGTATAATGGCCCCCAACACAGTCGTCAAATAGCCCTTCATAAAGTATAAAGGCTCCCTCGTAGCCCTCAAAGTATTATCATGCCTCCCACAGAGCCCTCCAAATATTATAATGGCTTCCATGTAGTATAATTGGCTCCATATAATATAATGCACTCCCCATAGTATACTGCACCCTGAAATTACTACATATATTATGCACCCCTATAGTCTTCCATAAAATATAATGCACCCCCCCAGTCCTCGATGTAGAAAAATGCACCCCCACAGTCCCCCATATAGCATATTGCACCCCATAGTCCTCTAAATGGCATATTACACCACCACAGAATAATGCACCCCCACAGTCCTCCATATACAATAATGCACCGCCACAGGAGTCTGCTGCTCCCGGGGCAGATGCCCCTCTAGCACCCCCGCCAGATACGCCAAGCCTGGTCGCAGCGTCAGTGGCCAGGACTATAGGAGCGGGATCAGCATGTGCAGGGGGCTGCGCTACCACCAGGCGCCCCTGTGGATGCCGCCCTCTGTCTACTAGCAGGGCTCGCCGCCTGAGGTAGACACTTCATGTCGCCTCATGAAAGCTGCGGTCCTGGGTGCATCTTAAAGTGCTGATGAACGGTACCTGCTTGTGGCTGTGGGAGATAACAGTGGAAGCAATGGGCCACTGGAGGTAGGAGCAGGCTGTAGATCTTACTGGTGACCATGTGTGTCCGCTGTTTAAGAAAATATTAATATAAAATATTTATATTCACTGCTCCCCCCACCAATCACCTCTAAGCACTGAAGTCGGCACAGAGGTGGGAGGGATGATGGAGGGGGAAGTGATGCATATTAAGTTTTGAGGCAGCATGGTGACTCAGTGGTTAGCAGTGCAGCCTTGCAGCGCTGGGCTCCTGGGTTAAAATGTCACCAAGGACATCTGCAAGGAGTTTGTATGTTCTCCCTGTATTTGCATGGGTTTCCTCCGGGTTCCTTCAACACACCGAAGAAATAAGGATAGGGAATTTACACTGTGTGCAGAATTATTAGGCAAATGAGTATTTTGATCACGATACTTTTTATACATGTTGTCCTACTCCAAGCTGTATAGGCCAATTAAGTAAATCAGGTGATGTGCATCTCTGTAATGAGGAGGGGTGTGGTCTAATGACATCAAAACCCTATTTAAGGTGTGCTTAATTATTAGGCAAATGCCTTTGCTTTGGCAAAATGGGTCAGAAGAGAGATTTGAGGGGCTCTGAAAAGTCCAAAATTGTGAGATGTCTTGCAGAGGGATGCAGCAGTCTTGAAATTGCCAAACTTTTGAAGAGTGATCACCGAACAATCAAGCGTTTCATGGCAAATAGCCAACAAGGTCGCAAGAAGAGTGTTGGGCAAAAAAGGCGCAAAATAACTGCCCATGAATTGAGGAAAATCAAGCGTGAAGTTGCCAAGATGCCGTTTGCCACCAGTTTTGCCATATTTCAGAGCTGCAACGTTACTGGAGTATCAAAAAGCACAAGGTGTGCTATACTCAGGGACATGGCCAAGGTAAGGAAGGCTGAAAAACGACCACCTTTGAACAAGAAGCATAAAGTAAAACATCAAGACTGGGTCAAGAAATATCTTAAGGGAGAGCGGACTGCCCACCTGCAGAGCCACAACAAAGGGTGAGGACCTGGAGCTCTTCCCCTCTGCATCGTGCACCCTGCTGCGGAGGTCAGACGCTGCCACCGGCGCCTGCATCGTGCATCGGACCCCGCCGCCAGACAGATACAGCCGACCGTCGTCTGTCCTGAGGGGGAAACCTCGGAGGGGGACGGAGAGTCGGCGCCTCAGAGCGGGACCCGCTAATTGAAAAGCCGCTGGCGCGGGTGAGTGGAGACTCGACTCTGCAGAGGAGCGGACAGCTTAGAAGACGATAACCATACCCGATCCACACTCTGAGTCTCTGGCATAGGTGGGGGGACCCCTATACCTTGAGGGGGACTGACAGGGACCTGGGCCGCATTTCAGGATGCGACAAGAGCAGGGTAAGGACTATGCATGGTTAACCCTTTCCACCATAACCCTCATAAACCAGTACTAGCCCACAACACTCTTTCCTAAGAGGGGTTAAAGCTAACCAAATTGACTGTGTGCTACATCAGGCAGTGTCCCAGAACTGTGATCATTCTTACATTAACCCAGTGATGGCGAACTCCAGGCCTCGAGTGCCACCAACAGTGCAGGTTTTCAGGATTTCCTTAGATTGCACAGGTGGTAATATGATCCCCTGCACTGGTGATGATGCCATCCCCTGTGCAATGCTGAGGAAATCCTGAAAACCTGCACTGTTGGTGGCACTCGAGGCCTGGAGTTCGCCATCACTGCATTAACCCCTGGTTCTCTGGTATAACAACCCTTCAGGGGGGCGTGTCCTCACACCACTGATGGAGGACGCATAATACCGGAGCTCCGGCATCAGCGACCAGACTAGCGACGATTGCACTCGTTTCCAACCTCCAAATCGCCACACAAGTAAGCGACCCTGCTACGGGCACCGGAGAGAATCGCGGGGATGCCCAGAAAATCGCTCCGGAGTCAGGAGACCCCGCCTAAAGTCACTGACTTTTTCACAGCGAGTCTAGCCCCGGCAGCCCGCTCCAAAATGGCGCCGACTGAGTCCTCAGCGGCGCGCTCTCCCCATGCTTCCCGATCCTCCAACAGCCCGAGGTCGGGAGGCGATTTAAAAGACGACAATACCCCTGTCACAATGGGGGCCCTGAAGGGACTGCTGGACTCCCTACATAAGTCTTTACAGGCGGACATTAGGGACAGCATAAAGGAATTGAGAGATGATATGGCTGCATTGGGCGAGCGCACTCACATCATTGAATCCAAAATGGCGGAGTTTGCCACAGCTCACAACGAGCTGGCAGACAGCTACCAAGGAGTGGAGCTAGATATCAAAGATCTTAAAGCTGTGACCTGGGATCTGGAGGATAAAATGAGGAAAAATAACCTGAAAATCAGAGGTATTCCAGAAGTTGAAGGAGAGGAGGATATTAAAGGAACAGTACACACTTTCCTCTGTTTTCTATTACCTGATGTGCCAGCTACTGAACTTTTTCCGGATAAAACATACAGACTCCCTAGACCGCCGACCATCAGGCAAGATCTCCCCAGGGATGTCCTGGTGTGTTTGGGCTCCCCCAGACCCCGAGATATGGTGCTTCAGAGACTGAGACAACATCCTATGGACTCTGGGATTTACAAGGGGTGGCAAGCTTACCCTGATCTCTGCCAAGGAACTTTAGCACGACGCAGAGACTTTGCCCCGCACTGCAAGGTGCTCCGGGACAGAGGCATACAATATGCGTGGGGATCCCCGGTGAACGTTTCTTTCAGATATAAGGGAAAAAGGCACGTCTTTACATCTCCTTCCAAACTCAAGACGGCCCTTGGAGTCTGGAACCTCCAGCGTCCCCCAGCCTCTCCATCCAATTCTACTAAGAATCAACAAAAAAGCCCTAAGACCCCGACTGCTTCCCAGGGGGCTGGGGAATGAACCCTAACAAATACTCTGGTTTGTGCTGATGCCGGTTAATTTGTTTTCTCAGCCTAAATTTCCGGTTGTTTGGGCTGTGAGGGTGTGAGCATTAAGTCCCTATATCACCAAGGAGACTTCCTCCCACCTCGGCTGAGGTGAGGAGCCTTGTTAAGCTCACACCAAGTTTCCCCCCACAATCAGTCCACCCCTACCTGTCGGAGGGCGACTGGTTTACATTATTATCTTTTTATGTATACATCATTATACGTATACAGGAGATTGCTGTTTGTTATTCCCTATATAGGTTTAGATTAATTTTACTTGTTTTCTTTTTTTGTTTTTCCCTACCTTTCCCTCCCTCTTCCTTTCTTTTTTCAACTAGGAAGTCGTGATTTAATACTGCTGCAGCCCGGCTTCAGGCGTTGCTGCGAATAATATTAGCTGTATAAGGTTTTTAAAAACACTCTAAGGTTTACATATCCCTGGGAAAATGAGTATTACCATGGTCTCATTTAATGTAAACGGCCTTAATGCCCCATGTAAACGAACAATACTGTGGCAACATTTGAAAAAAGCACAAAGTGATATTGTACTTTTGCAGGAGACGCATTTGTTGGGGAAAGACCACCCCAGATTGGCCTCTGCTCTGTACCCGACACAATTCCTCGCGGGGGGACCTGCTAAAAAGCGGGAGTGGCCATCCTGATCCACAGATTGGTCTCTTTCAAACTGATTAAGGAGGTATCTGACCCTGAGGGTAGATACGTCGTTGTATTAGGCCTCCTAAACGACAAACCCTTTACTCTTGCTTCCGTCTATGGGCCAAATGCTGGGCAGATTAGCTACATGAAGTCCTTCTTAGTTAAGGTAGCAACTCTGGCACAGGGTGGTAAGGTTATTGCGGGTGACTTTAATATCCCAATGGACAAACGACTGGATTGCTCGAAGCCATCTTTATACCGTTCAGAGCTGGGGCGGGTAGTCTCTATGCATCATCTACACGATGTTTGGAGGTACATGCATCCTGACGAAAGGGATTATACCTTCTACTCCCATCGTCACAAGTCTCAAAGCAGACTCGACTATTTCCTGATTGATGACTCCGTGCTGCAGAAATGTATGGACTCAGGTGTGGGATCTATCACTTGGTCCGATCATGCTCCGGTGTCTCTCAGGATAGCCGACTCTGCCGCTGTCCGCCCTCCAGCCTGCTGGAAATTAAATGCTAATCTCTTGGCTTCCCCTGCTAATGCCGATCTCCTCACAGAGGTCATTAAACTATACTTTAAAGAAAATACTACACCTGATATGCCCCCGGACACCTTGTGGTTCGCCCATAAGGCGGGTCCTTAGAGGCCAACTACTAAAAATGGCGGTCAGAGCTAAGAGAGAGCGCGAAAAAGCGCTGCACACACTACTGGACACGATTAAAACACTGGAGGCGAGGCAGAGGGATGAGAAGATGGTTGCACAACCCCCTGACTTACTGAGGGCTAGACGAGAGCTCCGTACACTACTCCTTCTAAGGGCGGAGCATCAGCTTAAGAAGACTGGGGCGAGATTCTATGGCATGGGAGACAGAGCCGGAACGTTGTTAGCTAGGAGAGTCAAAAAAAGGGAGTTACAGGCAAAGATCCCCTTTCTGCGCAGAAGTAATGGTACAACGATACGTCACCCCACCGAAATAGCTAAGGAATTCGGAGAGTACTATTGCTCCCTTTATAACTTAAGAGACTCCGAATTGGGACCTCAACCTACTTCGGACTCTATTAGGTCTTTTTTGGAGAGAGCTAAGCTTCCTGCCCTCACAGAGGATCAGCTTGGGGTACTCAATGGTCCCTTCACTGAACAAGAGATCATTGGGGTAATTGCTTCTTCTAAGAAATGCACTGCACCGGGGCCTGATGGCTTCTCGTTTCAGTATTACTCCAGTTTTTCTCAGATCTTGTTGAGACCTCTACTGGATCTCTTCAATTTTTGGAGAAGGGTTGGGAGCATTAGGCGGGAAGGCTTGGAGGCAATTATCACCACCCTCCCCAAGCCAGGCAAAACACCGGACACCCCAGGCAATTTTCGTCCAATTGCGTTACTAAATTGTGACGTAAAGTTGTACGCTAAACTGCTGGCTAACAGACTTGGAGAAGTACTGCCTACCCTGGTGGGATTAAAACAGGTGGGATTTATCCCGGGGAGACAGGCAGGTGATGGAACGAGGAGACTGGTAGATCTGCTGGAGATCATGGAGAGGAAGGGGGACCCCGGTGCACTCCTGTCCCTTGACGCAGAAAAAGCGTTCGACAGGGTGCACTGGGGGTACCTTAGAGAGGTTCTCCAAAAATTTGGAATAGTGGGAGACTTCCAAAGGTCCATTATGGCTTTATATTCCTCTCCGTGCGCTTCGGTTAGGGCATCAGGCTTCATGTCACCAATCTTTGATATTTCCAATGGAACGAGACAGGGCTGCCCCTTATCACCGCTCATTTTTGCCCTGGTTATGGAACCACTGGCGGCGGTGGTGAGGGGGGACCCTGAAATCCGAGGGGTGGTGGTGGGACCTGTGGAGCACAAGATTGGGCTGTATGCCGATGATGTGGTTTTTATGTGCTCCCGGCTCCCCTCCACGATCCCAAGAATTTTAAAAGTTCTAGAGGATTTTTCCCAAGCATCCTATTACAAATTAAACATGACCAAATCTTCTTTTTACCCAATTAATATCCCTGAATCCCACCTGAGGAAACTTAAGGGACAGTTCTTATTTACCTGGGCAGAGGAGGAATTCACTTACCTAGGAATCACCATAACTAAACTACCGTAAACAAAATTGTTAGACGGAATTGCGAAACACTACTCAAAAGCTTACAACGGGAGTTGGAGAGTCACACTGGCCTATTCCTGTCATGGATGGCCAGGATTCAAGTTATTAAAATGATCTTTTTGCCCAAAGTCCTTTACCTGCTGAGGTGTCTCCCCCTCCACATCCCGGGTAGGTTTCTACAGCTTTATATGGCAGGGCAAACCACACAGGGTGGCAAATAGAATCCTTACTCTGCATTCATCCAGGGGGGGGGCTGGGGGTCCCGGATATCTCCTCATACTACAAAGCAGTTCACCTCGAGGCGGCTAGAGGTTGGTGGGCACTAGAGCAGACCTCCTTATGGCTTCAAATTGAGGCCTTCTTTGCCCCAAAGCAGTCCACCCGGCTACTACTTGAAATGAACTTGATGACGAGTTCTCAGCCACCGCAGAGCCTCTCCTCAATGAGAGCCCTGATGTCAATATGGTACAAAGAAAGTAGAGACTTACTGCCCTTTTTGCACAGATATATATCTCTGGAGGCAGTGGAGCAATCTGTTGGGTCCTTGGGTCTCCGATCTTGGAGACTGAGGGGCATCCACCTTCTGCATCAAATTATGGAGGGGAGTATCTTGAGACCATTTTCTGCGCTAATGAACGACTTTGACATTCACAAAAATGACTTTTTCAAATACTTGCAAGTTCGGCACTTCCTGGCTTCTGTCTCCCTGCTGGACCCGTCTCCAGAAACCTTTATCGGTTCTCTACAGGCATTCTTTAAGTCACGGGGTCCCAGCTCTGGGGGGGTCTCAATCATCTATAGGGCTCTGCTGTTTCTGCGCTCCAGACAGAAACTCACTTACATGACCAATTGGGAGAGGGACCTGGGATACTCAGCTCCCTTGGAGGCCTGGCAAAGAGCAGCCTCCCATGCGTCTCCCTATTCTTCATGCATAAACCATCTAGAGCAGGCGAAGAAGCTCCAGCTTCTCTGGTACCTAACCCCAGACCGTATATCTAGGTTTAGAGGTACAGGACATCATAATTCCCGGTTCTGTTGGCGGGGTTGCTCTTCTGTGGGGTCTCCCGCCCACATATGGTGGGAGTGTCCTATTATCAGGCCCTTTTGGATGGAGGTGGAGGAGATGCTGGGTATGCTCACAGGACTGCCCATGTCACTGGAATCGCCACTTGCCCTACTGGGCTTGGGCCTGGACTTGGTCCCTGGCCCCCTCCGCCCTATAGTTACTAACACCTTGATAGCAGCAAGAATGTGTGTAGCATCCAAGTGGAAATCTATAAGCTCTCCATCCAAGATGGAGCTGATAAACCGCATGAATTTGCACTTTCAATATGAGCTCATTTTGGCCCATGATCTCCCAAAACGGAACAAGGTATTGTCATGGTGGGACCCTTGGGTTCTCTCTACTCATAACGTTGTTCAGATCCCGGGGTAATCCTGATCATATTACATCATTTACGATTTATTTGATGCTGCAGGAATACATATTTCTCACGCTCTCCTATAACCCCTCCCCTTCCTTTTCCTAGCCCCTTTATCTTTTGTCCCTTTATTTTATGTTTTGGTTGGTTACTTAATTCTCATGGTAATATGTTGTTGTGACTTGATATTATGGTACTTGATACCTGATTTATGTTATTAATGTACTACTGTTTGAAAATTTCTAATAAAAACTTTAATGGTTAAAAAAAAAAAAAAAAAAAGAAATATCTTAAGGCTGCGTTCACACATTGCGTATTTTGCCGCGTTTTTTTACGCGCGCTTTTCAAAATACGCAATGTGCCTTTTGTCTGCCTGCAAAGTGAATGGGAAATTCACTTTGCAGTGCAGAGATTGCGTAAAAATACGCAGTGCGTTTTCCGGGAGAAAACGCAGCTCCGTAAACAATTGATATGTAAATTGTTTACGCAGCTACTTCTGCGTATTCTCCCAGAGGGGAGGAAGAATCCTGCTTCCTCCTCCCCTCTGTGACAGCTGTGGCCGCCCATTAGATTTCACAGTGTATTAGTATACACTGTGAAATCTAAATTAAACAGAGGCAAATGTATGTAAAATAAAAAAGAATGAATACTTCACCTGTCCGACGCCTTCTGCCGCTGTGCGATCCCCGGTTCCATGTGAAATCTCTTCTGACAGGACCTGTGGTGATGTCAGAGGGGCGTTCCCGGGCACTCGCAGTCATGTGATACATATCACATGACCGCGAACAGGCAATCAGCGCTGGGAACGCCCCGGGAAGTCACCACAGGTCTTCTCAGTACACCGCTCACTTGGAACCGGAGACCGGAGAGCGGGAGAAGGCACCGGACAGTGGGAGAAGGCACCGGAGAGGTGATGTATTCATTCTTTTTTATTTTACATACACTTGCCTCTGTTTAATTTAGATTTCACAGTGTATATTAATACACTGTGAAATCTAATGGGGCTGTCACAGAGGGGAAAAGGAAGCAGGATTCTTCCTCCCCTCTGTGACATCACTGCGCTTTCTGGAGTAAAGAAAGCGCAGTGTGTGAAAGCCCCTGCGTATTTTGCTGCGCTTTTTTGCGCGGCCAAAAAACGCGGCAAAAAGCGCGCGCAAAAGAGCGCAGCAAAATCCGCAAATGTGTGAACGTAGCCTAAGACTGATTTTTCAAAGGTTTTATGGACTGATGAAATGAGAGTGACACTTGATGGGCCAGATGGATGGCACAGAGGTTGGATCAGTAAAGGGCAGAGAGCTTCACTCAGACGCGAGCAAGGTGGAGGTGGGGTACTGGTATGGGCTGGGATCAAAGATCAACTTGTGAGACCTTTTCGGGTTGAGGATGGAGTGAAGCTCAACTCCTAGACCTACTGCCAGCTTCTGGAAGACAACTTCTTTAAGCAGTGGTGCAAGAAGACGTCGGTATCCTTCAAGAAAAAAATGATTTTCATGCAGGACTATGCTCCATCACACGCATCCAACTACTCCATAGCGTGGTTGGCCAGAAAAGGTCTAAAAGAAGAAAAAATAATGACATGGCCCCTTTGTTCACCTGATCTGAACCCCATAGAGAACCTGTGGTCCCTCCTAAAATTTGAGATCTACAGGGAGGGAAACAGTACACCTCTCGGAACAGTGTCTGGGAGGCTGTGGTGACTGCTGCATGCAATGTTGATCGTAAACCGATCAAGCAACTGACAGAATCTATGAATGGAAGGCTGTTGAGTGTCACCATAAAGAAAGGTGGCTGTATTGGTCACTAATTTTTTGGGGTTTTGTTTTTGCATGTCAGAAATTTTTATTTCTAATTTTGTGCAGTTATACTAGTTTACCTGATGAAAATAAACAAGTGAGATGGGAATATATTAGGTTTTTATTAAGTTGCCTAATAATTCTGCACAGTAATAGTTACCTACACAAACAGATATCCTCCTAAGATAGCCAAATCTAAAAAAAAAAAACACTTCAACATCCAAAAATATTAAGCTTTGATATTTGAGTCTTTTGGGTTGATTGAGAACATAGTTGTTGATCAATAATAAAAATAATCCTCTAAAATACAACTTGCCTAATAATTCTGCACACAGTGTATATTGTGAGCCCCGAACGGGATAGTGATGATGATGTATGTTAAGCGCTGTGGAATTAACGGCGCTATAGAAGTAACTACCGTATATACTCGTGTATAAGCCGACCCGTGTATAAGCCGACCCCCCTACTTTTGCCCCCCAAAACCTGGGAAAACCTATTGACTCGTGTATAAGCCGAGGGTGGACCCCAGCACAGGTATACAGCCCCCAGCAGTGTGGTATACAGGCCCCCCCAGTGGTATACAGGCCTCCCCAGTGGTAGTATACAGCAGCCTCCCCAGTGATATATACAGGCCCCAGCAGTATATACAGCAGCCCCAGTGGTATACAGCAGCCCCAGTGGTGTGGTATACAGCAGCCCCAGTGGTATATAGCAGCCCCAGTGGTATATAGCAGCCCCAGTAGTATATAGCAGCCCCAGTGGTATATAGCAGCCCCAGTGGTATATAGCAGCCCCAGTGGTATATAGCAGCCCCAGTGGTATATAGCAGCCCCAGTGGTATACAGCAGCCCCAGTGGTATATAGCAGCCCCAGTGGTATATAGCAGCCCCAGAGGGGTATACAGCAGCCCCAGAAGCGTATACAGCAGCCCCAGAGGGGTATACAGCAGCCCCAGAGGCATATACAGCAGCCCCAGAGGCATATACAGCAGCCCCAGAGCTGTATACAGCAGCCCCAGAGCTGTATACAGCAGCCCCAGAGCTGTATACAGCAGCCCCAGAGCTGTATACAGCAGCCCCAGAGCTGTATACAGCAGCCCCAGAGCTGTATACAGCAGCCCCAGAGGGGTATACAGCAGTCCCAGCTGTATACAGCGGTACCCGGTTGTATACAGCCCCCCCGTGGTATATAGGGCCCCCCTGTGGCAACCTGTAAAGGAAGAGATGATTATACTTATCGGGTCGCTGTCGCCGACGCCGACGCTCTGTCACCGTCCGTCACCGCGCTCCTCCTGGTCTTCATGCTTCCTTCTCCGGCGCCGACGCCGCCGCTCTGTCACCGTCCGTCACCGCGCTCCTCCTGGTCTTCATGCTTCCTTCTCCGGCGCACAGAAAATGACGTCATTTCCTGTGCGCCGGTGAAGGAAGCATGAAGACCAGGAGGACCGCGGTGACGGACGGTGACAGAGCGTCGGCGTCGGCGACAGCGACCCGATAAGTATAATCATCTCTTCCTTTACAGGTTGCCACAGGGGGGGCCCTATATACCACGGGGGGGGCTGTATACAACCGGGTACCGTATATGTACTCGTGTATAAGCCGAGGGGGGACTTTTCAGCACATTTTTTGTGCTGAAAAACTCGGCTTATACACTAGTATATACGGTATTACTAGGCCATCAACGCTGTTTTTGGGTGCAGAAATTTTCTGCACCATGTAGCAGGAAAATGTACCACAAAATGCATGCATTCTTGGTGGTTTGTGGGCAAGAGTTTGTTACCCTATAGTCAATGGCTGGGAGGGCTATAAAGCGTAACAAATATCTGGCACGCTCATTCTTTTGTCCTGACCACAAACTGCACCTAAGCTGCAAAGAAAAAAAAAACAGCATAGTTTGCACAACACTTCAGAATTCTCATAGTTTTTGCTGAGGTAACGATACACATGCAATTTTGTGACAAAGGTGACACAAAACTAGTAAAACAATGCAGGAAACTCAACCTCAGCACAGGGCCTTATTCTAAAACGGAGGGCACGCATGATAACCCACCACTGCAGCAGCCATGGGCGATTTGGCGTTAGGCCGCTTTCACACGTCCGTGCAAGTAACTCATGTGTGAGGGGCAGTTTTTTTGCTCCCGTGTGTCCGGCATTGTGTGCCATTAGTGTGCTGTCCATGTGACATCCAGATAGCACATGATCAGCTTGACTTTGTATACTTTCCTGTCTTCAGCACTGCTGTCCCTCTTGCTTCCGGGTCAGTGTTTGGGCTAAGTGTAGTTAATATTCTGGAGCTTAAAGAGCAGCACCAGAAGAGTGTGTGGCAGGTAGCATTGTTGGTGTCAGGCAAGTATAAAAATCATTTTTTTTTTTTATACAAAATGTTTGCTCTGGTCTGTGCACACGGATGTCACATGGAAAACATTTGTGTGCATGACGTTTTTAGCATGTGGTGCATCCCTATGGCAAGGCGCCACAGGGAGGTACTGCACCCCAAACAGAGGGTGTAGTGCCTCCGTATCCGTGGATATGGAGGACCCTACAGAGTCTGCACCCCAATACCCATATAATAGGCCACCTTAGTGCAGGGGACCATATATTCAGTAGGTCCCAGGGGGTGGAGCCTAGATGAGCAGGAGACGAGGAATGACAGTTAGAAGACTAGTCAGTCGGAAAGTGTAAGTGAGCAGAGAAGACGAATGCAAGGGATCCTGTGACAGGAGGGCACCTCTAAGGAAAGGGGTGAACCAGACGGAGAAGGAGGCCAATCCAGGACTGGTCAGAGCCAGCTGGACACCAAGGTCATCACTGGTACACCGGAACCGAGGCGGTTAGTTACGGTCAATCCCTAACCGCAGACTGGCAGGCTGTAGGCCTGACATAAGGGAGCCACAGCACCCATCAATCAGTCCAACATCAGTCCCATAGCTGGGTTCACAACGCTGAGAAGTAGAGAGACTTTAGGCAACAGAACCCGAGAACTAGAGGCTAGACTCACGAGTGGGAGTACAGAAGGCCATCAGGGCACATAAGGTAAAAGGACCAGGAGAGCCATTTTAAGGACACCTCTGAGACTCTGGAAAAGCCTCCAAGATCCGCAGCTACGGCCCCCGGTTAACCCAGACTGTACAGTGTACCGATTTCACCTGGTGCAAAGAGCTGTTTGAGCTGATCTGGTGTCTGGTCTTTCATCCGTCGCCCGGAGGGCCTCTACAGCATCACAGAGGTCAGGACTACGAATCCCCTCATCAACTCCACTGCCCTGATGTAAAGCTCGGCCTGTGGGGAGCTGTACTACCAAAGCTGCATTTCCATCACCTCAGTGGCCGGCCGCAGCGCTGGTAACCCTATTAAAAGGTACCACAGGTGGCGTCACGTTACAACTCCCCGATCATCATCACCCCCACCCGCCATTGAGAGTCCAGGGCACAAAACCAGGAACCGACCAGCCGTGATCCTCACCGAAGTAACCACCTGTCCCGGTATCCGAGTACTCCCTACCCTGTCGACCAACTCACATGGACCCATTGACCTGAATGGGTCCATGTGTCCATGCTGCCTCCCAAAAATGGACATGTCTCCATGTGGAGCACATGGACACACATCTATTAGACACAGAGACACGATCCATGCGAAAACACGAACATGTGAAAATCACCATTCACTAATGTTTGTATATGTGTATCCATGTGGCTATACAGGCAGAACATGTACTTGAGATACAGACATGTGAAAGAGGCTTTAAAGAGGATATTCACTGCTTCCCACGCACACTGCATGAGAGTAATGAAGATCCCGGCAGATGGCAGTGAACATATGATTATACTCAATATCCATTGCTCCGCTGCAGCGCGACATCTTTTAATGCCGACAACTGACTGTGTAGAGTGCAGCGCATGTCAGTGATGTGATAATTGCACGCTTACAGTCTGGTCAGCGGTCAGCTTGAGATGACATCTAGCCACCGCGGGGGAGTAACAAACCGTGAGTGAAATCATTAATTTTTTTTAATGGGGGTCATATATACCAGGATAGAAAGATAGGAGGGCGCACTCCTAAAGGTACCGTCACACGCTACGATATCAGTAACGATATCGCTGATACGTAACTGTTTTTTGATAATTCAAACGACATCGTTTGTACATCGTTGCGTGTAAATGTACGATGTTGAAACGAGAAATCGTTAGATCGCTCATCAAAAATTTGAGCTCCTGACCTCAAATCCGTCGTTCGTCATCCAATTAATGTTCTGTCAACCTGCAACATCGTTAAGTCTGACACCTTTTTAAACGATGTTATACAAAATTCTCCTATTCCTGCAGCTTTGTAAAATCGTTCCCTAAGTTGTTCGCGAAGTAACTAGCGCGTTGCCAAATTTAACATCTTTAACGATATCCATGCGTGTGACAACGCACTAACGATGTAGAAACGACAACAGTCACGTGACATCGTTAGCGATGTTGTTCACTAGATTGGAGCGTGTGACGGTACCTTAAGGGTATTACACGGTGGTCTAGTATGAGGGGGGGTTTGGAATAACTCAACCTTTCGTGTTTGTACCTACCATACAGCCAGGATCTTTCGCGTGTGGTGTCTTTCCGCACAACGAGTGGGCCCGACACCTCCGGGCAGTGGCGAATCAGGTGACGCTGATGTCACCGCAGATCCTGTGTGCCAAGGTCCTTGAGATTAGGTGTCCTGGCGGTCTCCCCTCCAGCAACACCACAGAGGGGATAATCAACAGCTCAGTAATATCAAAGTGGTGTGCCTGGCCGCCAGAGAAGATGCCTGGGAGGATGTTAGTTCTTGAAAGGGTTAAATCACAACACATTTCGGCAGTAATGCCCACCTTTATCAGGTTATAACACACTCTCAAGCATCTTCTCTGGTGCCTGGACAAACTACTTTGATATTACTGAGATGTATACCAGGAAGGGAGCCATACATACCAGCAAATTATATCAAGTATACCAAGATGAGGGACATGGCTATATTGGGAACATATATCAGGATTGGGAACATATACTGGGATAAGGAATGTCAGGGGGCCCAGAGAGTGCACAGGGGGGTCGGGGCGGGGGCCCAGAGGGCGAGCGCACGGGGGCGGGGGCCCAGAGGGCGAGCGCACGGGGGCGGGGGCCCAGAGGGCGAGGCGCACGGGGGCGGGGGCCCAGAGGGCGAGCGCACGGGGGCGGGGGCCCAGAGGGCGAGCGCACGGGGGCGGGGGCCCAGAGGGCGAGCGCACGGGGGCGGGGGCCCAGAGGGCGAGCGCACGGGGGCGGGGGCCCAGAGGGCAAGCGCATGGGCGCAGGGGCCCAGAGAGCACACGGGGGTGGGGGCCCAGAGAGCGTGCGCAGGTGGGCCAGAGAGCTCAAAAGAGAGCGCATAGGAGAAAGTGAAACATATCAGAAATAAATCAGTCACGGCTCCTTTTCATTGGTACCAGCCATCAGAATGTGGTTAAAGATGACATTCTTAAACTACCCATACCTTCCTACTACCTAGGGCACCCAATTTAAGTCTGGAGGAAAAAAAAAAAAAAAGAGCAATATATAATCTTAAAAATAACAACTTCCTAATTAAGGAAGCAGAAAAAGGGGGGTAATGTCATCTGGCCTGGTGAGGTTTACATGGAAGAGCCCCATAGGCAACTATAAAATGCAAAATGTTATCAAAAGCTGCCATTAGACCCAACCTGTCTTTACTTCAAAATTACACAGACTATTGCAGTATGCTTACAACATGGGTGTCATCTTGGAAAAAGAGAAGTATATGTGGGTGAATTAACCTGTCGTTCCTACCTTTCACATGTTGCCAAAACTGTACAAGTTGATTGACAGGCCTCCCTGATGCCCTCATCAGGTCCAGCATTTGGGACTCTGTTGGCCACTTTACACACACCAACTTATCTGTCCAACTTCTGAACAACTTACTGGTTGCAGTGAAATCATGGACACATTGTACCATTTGTACACAGTCACAAAATGGAGCAATGTGTCCATGATTTCACTGCAACCAGTAAGTTGTTCAGAAGTTGGACAGATAAGTTGGTGTGTGTAAAGTGGCCAACAGAGTCCCAAATGCTGGACCTGATGAGGGCATCAGGGAGGCCTGTCAATCAACTTGTACAGGTGTATATGTAATGTAGACTTGTTTTTACAACCAATAGTCACTGCAACTACCCTCGTATGTTTGAGATTCAATGCATTTTATCCAGATTTTCAGGGACACAGGAGGTCCAGCTACAGACATATCTTGTAATGTGTGATGTTTAATCTTTCCATTCCAATACTGGCCACACAGAGGGTCTCCAGTAACTTATTTTCTGGATCAGCAAATGAATTCCGATCGTATGCATGATTCCCTTCTTCTACAACTTCTAGATTTTATTATACACCACAACCATTTTCTAGTCGACAGGACTTATTACAAACAAGTCTTTGATATGGCGATGGGGGCTTGATGTGCACCAGCTTTCGCTAACTTATTTCTTGGTTGGTGGAAGGCCACCACAGTGTTCACCTCATCTATTTTCCAACAACAGGTTAAACACTGACACAGAAACATACGGTAGATCAGGCCCGGTGTCAGCACCCGGCGCACCTGGGCCTCCCCAGGCCCCTGAGGGCTAGGGTCACACTTGCATTGTGACCCTAGCCTGACGCAAGTATTGTCTTCTGTAGCGCAGAGCGTTTAATGCTATGCGCTGCCAGCAATGGAGCCCATAGAAACCCGCTGTTGGCAACGTAAACATCGGGTTTCTATGGGCTCCAGCGCATAGCATTAAACGCTATGCGCTGCAGCTGAAAATACTTATGTCACGCTAGAGTCACAACACAAGTGTGACCCTAGCCTCAGGGGCCCTGGAGCACACTGCCCCCACAGCCAGGGCCATATCCAGGGGGCAGCTGGGGGGTCATTTGCAGGGAGGTCATTTGCTGCCTCCTGCAGCTCCGGAGGTCTCCCTCTGTGGGAGCCGACACAGAGACGCACACTCTGTGCTGACAGGACCTGTGATGATGTCACATGGAGGGGAGGAGTCAGGGCTCACATCCTCAGTGTATGCAGGACTCTGCTGTGCTGGCCACCGTGATGCTCAATTAGGTGAAGTTTATGTGTGGGGTCAGGAGGGATGCACGGGGTGTACAGGGCCGGGCCGGGCGTGCACGGGGTGTACAGGCCGGGCCGGGCCGGGCGTGCACGGGGTGTACAGGGCCGGGCCGGGCGTGCACGCGGTGTACAGGGCCGGGCCGGGCGTGCACGCGGTGTACAGGGCCGGGCCGGGCGTGCACGCGGGTGTACAGGGCCGGGCCGGGCGTGCACGCGGTGTACAGGGCCGGGCCGGGCGTGCACGCGGTGTACAGGGCCGGGCCGGGCGTGCACGCGGTGTACAGGGCCGGGCCGGGCGTGCACGCGGTGTACAGGGCCGGGCCGGGCGTGCACGCGGTGTACAGGGCCGGGCCGGGCGTGCACGCGGTGTACAGGGCCGGGCCGGGCGTGCACGCGGTGTACAGGGCCGGGGGGCGTGCACGCGGTGTACAGGGCCGGGCCGGGCGTGCACGCGGTGTACAGGGCCGGGCCGGGCGTGCACGCGGTGTACAGGGCCGGGCCGGGCGTGCACGCGGTGTACAGGGCCGGGCCGGGCGTGCACGCGGTGTACAGGGCCGGGCCGGGCGTGCACGCGGTGTACAGGGCCGGGCCGGGCGCCGCGTGTCACGGGCGTCACGCGGTGTACAGGGCCGGGCCGGGCGTGCACGCGGTGTACAGGGCCGGGGCCGGGCGTGCCACGCGGTGTACAGGCCGGGCCGGGCGTGCACGCGGGTACAGGGCCGGGACGGGGTGCACGCGGTGTACAGGGCCGGGCCGGGCGTGCACGCGGTGTACAGGGCCGGGCCGGGCGTGCACGCGGTGTGTACAGGGCCGGGCCGGGCGTGCACGCGGTGTACAGGGCCGGGCCGGGCGTGCACGCGGTGTACAGGGCCGGGCCGGGCGTGCACGCGGTGTACAGGGCCGGGCCGGGCGTGCACGCGGTGTACAGGGCCGGGCCGGGCGTGCACGCGGTGTAACAGGGCCGGGCCGGGCGTGCACGCGGTGTACAGGGCCGGGCCGGGCGTGCACGCGGTGTACAGGGCCGGGCCGGGCGTGCACGCGGTGTACAGGGCCGGGCCGGCGGTGCACGCGGTGTACAGGGCCGGGCCGGGCGTGCACGCGGTGTACAGGGCCGGGCCGGGCGTGCACGCGGTGTACAGGGCCGGGCCGAGCGTGCACGCGGTGTACAGGGCCGGGCCGAGCGTGCACGCGGTGTACAGGGCCGGGCCGAGCGTGCACGCGGTGTACAGGGCCGGGCCGAGCGTGCACGCGGTGTACAGGGCCGGGCCGAGCGTGCACGCGGTGTACAGGGCCGGGCCGAGCGTGCACGCGGTGTACAGGGCCGGGCCGAGCGTGCACGCGGTGTACAGGGCCGGGCCGAGCGTGCACGCGGTGTACAGGGCCGGGCCGAGAGCGTGCACGCGGTGTACAGGGCCGGGCCGAGCGTGCACGCGGTGTACAGGGCCGGGCCGAGCGTGCACGCGGTGTACAGGGCCGGGGCCGAGGTGCACGCGGTGTACAGGGCCGGGCCGAGCGTGCACGCGGTGTACAGGCGGCCGAGCGTGCACGAGGTGTACAGGGCCGGCCGAGCGTGCACGAGGTGTACAGGGCCGGGCCGAGCGTGCACGAGGTGTACAGGGCCGGGCCGAGCGTGCACGAGGTGTACAGGGCCGGGCCGAGCGTGCACGAGGTGTACAGGGCCGGGCCGAGCGTGCACGAGGTGTACAGGGCCGGGCCGAGCGTGCACGAGGTGTACAGGGCCGGCGCACGATGAGCGGCGTGCACGAGGTGTACAGGGCCGGGCCGAGCGTGCACGAGGTGTACAGGGCCGGGCACGAGCGTGCACGAGGTGTACAGGGCCGGGCCGAGCGTGCACGAGGTGTACAGGGCCGGGCCGAGCGTGCACGAGGTGTACAGGGCCGGGCCGAGCGTGCACGAGGTGTACAGGGCCGGGCCGAGCGTGCACGAGGTGTACAGGGCCGGGCCGAGCGTGCACGAGGTGTACAGGGCCGGGCGAGCGTGCACGAGGTGTACAGGGCGGGCGAGCGTGCACGAGGTGTACAGGGCCGGGCGAGCGTGCACGAGGTGTACAGGCGGCGAGCGTGCACGAGGTTACAGGGCCGGGCCGAGCGTGCAGAGGTGTACAGGGCCGGGCGAGCGTGCACGAGGTGTACAGGGCGGGCGAGCGTGCACGAGGTGTACAGGGCGGGCCGAGCGTGCACGAGGTGTACGGGCCGGGCGAGCGTGCACGAGGTGTAAGGGCGGCGAGCGTGCACGGGTGTACAGGGCCGGGCCGGCGTGCACGAGGTGTACAGGGCCGGGCCGAGCGTGCGAGGGAAGGGCGGGCCGGGTGCACGAGGTGTACAGGGCGGGCCGAGCGTGCACGAGGTGTACAGGGCGGGCGCGTGCCGGTGTACGGGCCGGCGAGCGTGCCGAGGTGTACAGGGCCGGGCCGAGCGTGCACGAGGTGTACAGGGCCGGGCGAGCGTGCACGAGGTGTACAGGGCCGGGCCGAGCGTGCACGAGGTGTACAGGGCGGCGAGCGTGCACGAGGTGTACAGGGCGGGCCGAGCGTGCACGAGGTGTACAGGGCCGGGCGAGCGTGCACGAGGTGTACAGGGCCGGGCCGAGCGTGCACGAGGTGTACAGGGCCGGGCCGAGCGTGCACGAGGTGTACAGGCGGGCCGAGCGGCCGGTGTACGGCGGCAGCGTGCACGAGGTGTACAGGGCCGGGCCGAGCGTGCACGAGGTGTACAGGCCGGGCCGAGCGTGCACGAGGTGTACAGGGCCGGGCGAGCGTGCACGAGGTGTACAGGGCCGGGCCGAGCGTGCACGAGGTGTACAGGGCCGGGCCGAGCGTGCACGAGGTGTACAGGGCCGGAGAGTGCACGAGGTGTACAGGGCGGGCCGAGCGTGCACGAGGTGTACAGGGCGGGCCGAGCGTGCACGAGGTGTACAGGGCCGGGCCGAGCGTGCACGAGGTGTACAGGGCCGGGCCGAGCGTGCACGAGGTGTACAGGGCCGGGCCGAGCGTGCACGAGGTGTACAGGGCCGGGCCGAGCGTGCACGAGGTGTACAGGGCCGGGGCCGAGGTGCACGAGGTGTACAGGGCCGGGCCGAGCGTGCACGAGGTGTACAGGGCCGGGCCGAGCGTGCACGAGGTGTACAGGGCCGGGCCGAGGTGCACGAGGTGTACAGGGCCGGGCCGAGCGTGCACAGGTGTACAGGGCGGGCCGAGCGTGCACGAGGTGTACAGGGCCGGGCCGAGCGTGCACGGGTGTAGCAGGGCAGGGGCCGAGCGTGCACGAGGTGTACAGGGCCGGGCCGAGCGTGCACGAGGTGTACAGGGCCGGGCGAGCGTGCACGAGGTGTACAGGGCCGGGCCGAGCGTGCACGAGGTGTACAGGGCCGGGCCGAGCGTGCACGAGGTGTACAGGGCCGGGCCGAGCGTGCACGAGGTGTACAGGGCCGGGCCGAGCGTGACACGAGGTGTACAGGGCGCGGGCCGAGCGTGCACGAGGTGTACAGGGCCGGGCCGAGCGTGCACGAGGTGTACAGGGCCGGGCCGAGCGTGCACGAGGTGTACAGGGCCGGGCCGAGCGTGCACGAGGTGTACAGGGCCGGGCCGAGCGTGCACGAGGTGTACAGGGCCGGGCCGAGCGTGCACGAGGTGTACAGGGCCGGGCCGAGCGTGCACGAGGTGTACAGGGCCGGGCCGAGCGTGCACGAGGTGTACAGGGCCGGGCCGAGCGTGCACGAGGTGTACAGGGCCGGGCCGAGCGTGCACGAGGTGTACAGGGCCGGGCCGAGCGTGCACGAGGTGTACAGGGCCGGGCCGAGCGTGCACGAGGTGTACAGGGCCGGGCCGAGCGTGCACGAGGTGTACAGGGCCGGGCCGAGCGTGCACGAGGTGTACAGGGCCGGGCCGAGCGTGCACGAGGTGTACAGGGCCGGGCCGAGCGTGCACGAGGTGTACAGGGCCGGGCCGAGCGTGCACGAGGTGTACAGGGCCGGGCCGAGCGTGCACGAGGTGTACAGGGCCGGGCCGAGCGTGCACGAGGTGTACAGGGCCGGGCCGAGCGTGCACGAGGTGTACAGGGCCGGGCCGAGCGTGCACGAGGTGTACAGGGCCGGGCCGAGCGTGCACGAGGTGTACAGGGCCGGGCCCGAGCGTGCACGAGGTGTACAGGGCCGGGCCGAGCGTGCACGAGGTGTACAGGGCCGGGCCGAGCGTGCACGAGGTGTACAGGGCCGGGCCGAGCGTGCACGAGGTGTACAGGGCCGGGCCGAGCGTGCACGAGGTGTACAGGGCCGGGCCGAGCGTGCACGAGGTGTACAGGGCCGGGCCGAGCGTGCACGAGGTGTACAGGGCCGGGCCGCTCCGGAGCGGGTGCACGAGGTGTACAGGGCCGGGCCGAGCGTGCACGAGGTGTACAGGGCCGGGCCGAGCAGTGCACGAGGTGTACAGGGCCGGGCCGAGCGTGCACGAGGTGTACAGGGCCGGGCCGAGCGTGCACGAGGTGTACAGGGCCGGGCCGGAGCGTGCACGAGGTGTACAGGGCCGGGCCGAGCGTGCACGAGGTGTACAGGGCCGGGCCGAGCGTGCACGAGGTGTACAGGGCCGGGCCGAGCGTGCACGAGGTGTACAGGGCCGGGCCGAGCGTGCACGAGGTGTACAGGGCCGGGCCGAGCGTGCACGAGGTGTACAGGGGGCCGGGGGCCGGCCGAGCGTGCACGAGGTGTACAGGGCCGGGCCGAGCGTGCACGAGGTGTACAGGGCCGGGCCGAGCGTGCACGAGGTGTACAGGGCCGGGCCGAGCGTGCACGAGGTGTACAGGCGGCCGGGTGCCGACGCGTGCACGAGGTGTACAGGGCCGGGCCGAGCGTGCACGAGGTGTACAGGGCCGGGCCGAGCGTGCACGAGGTGTACAGGGCCGGGCCGAGCGTGCACGAGGTGTACAGGGCCGGGCCGAGCGTGCACGAGGTGTACAGGGCCGGGCCGAGCGTGCACGAGGTGTACAGGGCCGGGCCGAGCGTGCACGAGGTGTACAGGGCCGGGCCGAGCGTGCACGAGGTGTACAGGGCCGGGCCGAGCGTGCACGAGGTGTACAGGGCCGGGCCGAGCGTGCACGAGGTGTACAGGGCCGGGCCGAGCGTGCACGAGGTGTACAGGGCCGGGCCGAGCGTGCACGAGGTGTACAGGGCCGGGCCGAGCGTGCACGAGGTGTACAGGGCCGGGCCGAGCGTGCACGAGGTGTACAGGGCCGGGCCGAGCGTGCACGAGGTGTACAGGGCCGGGCCGAGCGTGCACGAGGTGTACAGGGCGGGCCGGCCGAGCGTGCACGAGGTGTACAGGGCCGGGCCGGCGTGCACGAGGTGTACAGGGCCGGGCCGAGCGTGCACGAGGTGTACAGGGCCGGGCCGAGCGTGCACGAGGTGTACAGGGCCGGGCCCGAGCGTGCACGAGGTGTACAGGGCCGGGCCCCGAGCGTGCACGAGGTGTACAGGGCCGGGCCGAGCGTGCACGAGGTGTACAGGGCCGGGCCGAGCGTGCACGAGGTGTACAGGGGCCGAGGGCACGAGGTCGGCGGCCACGTGAGGGTGTACAGGGCCGGGCCGAGCGTGCACGAGGTGTACAGGGCCGGGCCGAGCGTGCACGAGGTGTACAGGGCCGGGCCGAGCGTGCACGGTGTACAGGCCGCCGAGCGTGCACGAGGTGTACAGGGCCGGGCCGAGCGTGCACGAGGTGTACAGGGCCCGAGCGTGCACGAGGTGTACAGGGCCCGAGCGTGCACGAGGTGTACAGGGCACGCCAGGAAGCGCGTGCACGAGGTGTACAGGGACGTCACATGAGGCCGGCGTGCACGAGGTGTACGGAGAGGAACCGAATGCTTACAAGGTGTCTGGAGCGGAACTGCATGTGTACGAGGTGTATGGAGCAGAGCCGCGTGCATACGAGGTATGTGTACCAGTGGTAGCCCCCGCGGATTCCGCTCCCACTCCTATAGTCCCATCCGCCTTTGCCAGCAGCATACGTCTCCAGAGTCTCTTCTGCCGCTGTCTGCATTCTGCAGCTCAGCATGGAGGGGCACGATGTTGCCATCACTGTGCTGATATGTGCAGAGCGACCGGAGGAGTCCGAAGTGGCGAGAAGAGAGGTGAGGAGAAAGAGAGATCCGGATGGCCAGACACTCCGCTTGGCTGCGGTGCCACCCATATGGCAGTGCGGCTCTATTGAGCTGCTTGCATTATTTGTGCGCTTCAGGATGCTTGCGTATATACCAAGCATCCTCAGACGCACAAAAATGCAAGATGTTGCATTTGCAGGGGACTTTTAAATAGCGCAAGGGAACGCAAACGTACCTTAGCCCGCTCCTAACAACGTGTAATATACGCACTGTCAGAAACAGCTCTTGCTGGTTCCAGCAGTCACTGTTCCTGTAAGGCTGCCTTCACATAGGCGTTTTTTGAAAAATGTGGCAGTTGCGGTAAAAAACCTGTATCTGCCGCATTTTCCGCCTAGAGGCTGCACTTGCTGCACTTTTGCAACAAGCCCCATGCATTGTCTATGGGGCTTGCGGTAAGTGTCCGGCAAAATATATCTAAATATATATATTATAGTCTGCGTACTAAAAGGGGGCCCACTGAGACTTTTTCGCCCGGGGCCCCCAGAAACCTGGAGCCGACCCTGCGGTAGATGATATCTTTTTTTGTCTGGTCAGGTACCGAGAGGAAATGCTGTGACTTCTTGACTTCTCTGAATGAAAATATCTGGAACATTCATCTCACATATACAATTTCCAAATGCATGATTTACTTCCTGGATTTGAAGGTAAAGATCAACGATACCAGACCAACAACTACGTTGTACCACAAGTCTACGGCTACCAATAGCTTCCTGGAATTAAAGATTTCATCCTTCCAACACTAGGAAAGATTTCCCTATTGGGCAATGTCTATGTGTAAGATGAATTTGCACTACAGATACGGACTTCCACAATGAGGCTGGTCTGCTCACCAATAGGGTCCGACAATGGAATTATCCAACGAGGATCATTTTGGAGACATTCCAACGCTCAAGAAACGAAACACAGGTTTCACTCTTGAGGACACAACAAAAAAGAAGAGATGAATTTCCACTATTCATCAATACGCATCATGAACAATGGAGCCAGGCAAAGGCAGATCTTAAATAATCACTGGCAGATCTTGACCACTGATAGCCATATATTAAGTATAGTGACTCCCAGTCCCCTCCTGACTGCAAAGAAAGCACCAAATCTCTGTGATCTGGCCGGTTCACAAATTCCATTGTCGTCTCCCACTTAAAGGGTCCTAACCTTGTGAACTGCAAACATGTCAATATATGCATCCCGTATCCAATTCCTTTTGTAATCAACAGGACACCACCAGACATCCATTGGCTGCATACATCAATTGCAAGACGAAAAATGTCATATACCAGTATACTATCATCTGCCCATGCAACAAGCTATACGTTGGACAAATCACCGAAGAGCTTAGGAAGAGGATGCAAAGAGATCTTTCCGCCATCAAGCTGGCAGCGGGATATCTAGCCAAAAGGTAAATCCATCACTCCAGTGGCAGCACACTTTCTAAATGCTCATAATGGCAGATGTAATGCTATACGTTTTGTAGGCTTCAAGTAACAACAGAAGTGGCTTGTGTAAAAAATGGCTTCTGCAACAGGAATCCAAATGGATTTTTAACCTACATACGGTGGCCCCACTTGGACTAAATAAAACTATTGTTCACTAGCTTCTTGGGATAGGATATCTTGGGTGCACAAATACCGTATCTTTCTATTTGCCTAATTTCAAATGTGTGTGTTTACACAGGCTATCCACATATCAGTTCTCTAAGTAAGGATTATCTCTTGGTATATTAACAACATACTGCTCCCCTTGCTACCTGGTACCCATAAGCTGCTCGTTTTCCTCAAGATCTGGAAACTATGGAACTTCCTGGAATTATGAAAATGTATAGACAAGGATTTCTTCCTGATGCTGGATTGAAAACCCCTGTGGGCCCTTTTGATTCTGTATTCATGGACTGCCTTGAACTTAAATTTCATTTAGATCTTGAGAAGTTTCAAGACAATTGCGCTTGTGTCCTCACCTAACATAAGGATATCCCCAAATGGGGTCTCTCCTAACCCCATTCCTTTTTGCTTATGTGTCCCTGAATACCATGGTTACTTATTGCATGTTCAATGTAAAATTTGCTGTGACATAATTTGCCCGGTTGAGGTCTGGGTTTGCTTTGATTACATTTGCTCAACATTATGGGCTTTATTCTTGGCCATTGAACACGGGGTAGTAAGGCTTTAAGAAAGAAGACGAGTCTGACACCACACTAAAGGATTGTTGTTTTTATGGTGATCCTTCAGGTATTTCCCCCTTTGCTCTCCATTCCATCCTTGTTCGCCTTTCCCCCTTCGCATCCATCTGAAGGGTGTTTTATTAAATCATGTGTCCAGCTTTTCTAGCACTAATAAACACTGATATTTACAGTGAAACTTAACCTGTTCCATCTTATGTATAGATGCACATGTCATCACTATCCCTCCCCCTTTTTTTCTATGACTTAAACTGGAATTATTATATTTCACATTAGCCAAAGCAGTTGATGTGACATGGTATGGGGGATTGCATACATACATTTACATAATGGGGTAATTGACATGGGCTTCCTATCTCAAACCCCAAAACAACAACCTATGAACATTTAGATAAGACTCCCCTTCTATCTTGTCCTGCGGGTTGCCCAGTAGCCCTTGCTAGTTTGTGAACGGAAAACACTTCCATCACACCCTGCCAACTATTCTCAAAATCCTCAATAGGATGTGTAACCTTGATTAAATACCACCAATAAGTGGAGGATGCTTAAATCATTCAGCCCCAAATAAAGAGATTGCAAAACCCAGGTTTCATTGCAGGCACCATGCGTTTAAAAATATAAATGAATATAAAAAATGCACGGTGCCTACAGTGAAACACAGAGTCCGAAAAGTCTGATGCAAATCATGGCCAGCTGTAGATTTTTGTGGGCCCCGGGCGAAAGAGTCTCAGTGAAGCCCTATAAAGGGTACTCTGTCAGGTCATTTTTCAGTATGACATTAATATTACTCTTGAATAGTACCTGGGCAGACCTTTTAATAACATGTAAAATCATTACTGTACTCTGTTTAGTTTCCTTGCTATAAGTATTTCACACCCTGCAGGCAGCTGGTGCATTAGTTCAGTTCCATTACTTTCACAGCCGATTAGTCCAGCTGTGTAAATGTTAATTAAATATCCACACCTATCCAGACTGGTGTTCTGTCCCTCCCATCTGTGTTCTGTGCTGAAGTCATTGAAAATCCTGTGCAATCTGCTGGAGAGGGAAAAAGTTTTGTCCTGCACTGTGTGCACTGCGTAAGAGATTTCTATTATATGAAAATTGGTTATGCTGCATACATGTAATGTGTGTATCCTCTGAGCAAATGATCAAATGTTCTTATCAAAGAAATATCTCAGACTACACTAACTACACAGATGCCTCAGATACACACAATGACATGAAGAGGTCAGAGCTGCAACTAAGAGCAAACACCTCCTCCCCTTTACTTTCTCCTCTGTCTGCAATGAGGCACACAACATAAAGATCACAGGACAACAGGGCAGTGTAATTATTCATGAATATTCATTCCTTGGGGAGTTGAAGTTTATAGGGGATAGGAGTGAAGCATAAATAATGGAAATACATGAATAGAGAGAGCTTAGAGAAAGGAATTCTAAAATGATATTATTCATTATTATAGCTCCATTTATTCCACGGCGCTTTAAATGTGAGAAGGGACATACACAAACAAGTACAATAAACATGAGCAATACAAGGCATACACAAGTACAGAAGGAGAGACGACCCTGCCTGCACGGGCTCACAGTGTGCAAGGGATGGGAGAAGATACACTAGGAGAGGGTAGAGCTGGTTATGCGGCGGTTCAGTAGACTGAGGAAGACTGCAGGTTACAGGCTTGTCCAAAGAGGGGGGTCTTCAGGTTCCTTTTGAAAGGGTTCCACGGTAGGCGAGAGTCTGATGTGTTGGGGTAGAGAGTTCCAGAGTATAGGGGAAGCACAGGAGAAAACTTGTATGCGGTTGTGAGAAAAAGAGATAAGACGGGAGTAGAGGAGATCTTGAGAGGATCGGAGATTGCGTGTAGGTGAGTACTAGGAGACCATGTCCCAGATGTATGGAGGAGACAGATTGGAGATTGCTTTGTATGTCATGGTTAGGGTTTTCAACTGGAGCCTCTGAACAACAGGAAGCCAGTGAATGGATTGGCAGAGAGGAAAGGCTGGGGAAAAACAGGGATACAGGTGGATTAGTCGGGCAGCAGCGTTTAGGATAGATTGTAGTCGTGCAAAGGTGCTAGAGGGTAGGCCAGAGAGTAGTAGGTTGCAATAGTTGAGGCGGGAGATGATGAGAGCATGCATGAGTGTTTTTGCGGTTTCGTGGTCAAGGAATGTATGGATGCAGGAAATATTTTTGAGTTGGTGTCGGCAGGAGGTGGCAAGGGCTTGGATATGTGGCTTGAAAGAGAGGTCAGAGTTGAGGATCACCCTGAGGCACCGAGCATGCTGGACTGGGGAAAGTGAGCAGCCATTGACTTTGATAGATAGGTCTGGGGGAGGGGTTGAGTGAGATGGGGGAAAGATGATGAATTATGTTTTGTCCATGTTCAGTTTTAGAAAGCGAGCAGAAAATAAAGATTAAATTGCAGACAGACATTGTGGAATTTTGGTCAGTAAGGAGGTGATGTCAAGTCCAGAGAGGTAGACCTGCGTATCATCAGCGTAGAGATGATACTGCAAACTGTGTGATTCTATAAGCTGACCCAGGCCGAAGATGCAGATGGACAAGAGTAGGGGTCCTAGAACTGAGCCTTGGGGAACACCGACAGATAGGGGGCTAGATAATGAGGTGGTGTGGGAGAGGGAGGCACTGAATGTCCTGTGTGTTAGATATGAAGAGATCAAGGACAGATGATGTTCATCCAAGAGATGAGAGAATTTATAAGGGTACCTTCACATGCAGCAATATTGCTAGGCAATTTCACTGGCAATTTGCTGGTTGCAGTGAAATCATGGTCACATTGTTCTATTTTGTTGCTGTGTACAAATGGAACAATGTGTCCATGATTTCACTGCAACCAGCAAATTGCCAGTGAAATTGCCTAGCAATATTGCCGCGTGTGTAGGTACCCTAACAGGAGGGAATGGTCTACAGTGTCAAAGGCGGAACACGGGTCGAGGAGAAGGAGGACAGAGTAGTGTCGCTTTCTCTTGGCAGTTAGTAGGTCACTGGTGACTTTAGTTAGGGCAGTTTCAGTTTCAGCTTCATATATGGAATTTTGACCTGATAGATTCCCTTTAACACTTCGCCTCTTACCCTCCCCGCTGCTGCACATCCGCACCATAAGCCGCACCCCAGGTTTAGATACATGAAAATAAGAGAACATTTCTTTCTATTAGTTAAAGCTTCCCTGGCGGTGTAAAAGGTAGGAGTTATGTAATGTACTGGGGTAGAATACAGAGGCAATAAATATATAGTTAGCGTCTTTATGCAAATTATATATGACACGTACTGCTCTGCTACAGAAACATGTAGACAGAACACACACACACACACACACACCTCTGCTACGTGCACATATAGACAAACACAGCTCTACAACATGAACATAAAGCTAGACATACACACAGCTCTGCTACATGCCCAATACATGCACATACAGATCTGCTACATGGAAAATACATGTACATATGATACATTGTATGATATAGTCAATTAAGGAAGGGGGGGGGGGGGAATCTCCGTTCACCTGTCCCTTGGTGTACGGCAGAAAATCCAAGGTACAGTCCACAAGTTAAGGAGAGGTTCCGGCACCAGCTGGTTGATTCCAAAATCTTTATTCCACAATTTTAAAATCACAGGGAAACGAGGCAAAACAATTTACGCATATGGTGGGGTGACCGGGCACTGATTTACACGTTTCGAGGTGTAAATTACCTCTTAATTATAACCAGGTTGTGATTAAGTGGTAATTTACACCTCGAAACGCGTAAATTAGTGCCCGGTCACCCCACCATATGCGTATATTGTTTAGCCTCTTTTCCCTGTGATTTTAAAATTGTGGAATAAACATTTTGGAATCAACCACCTGGTGCCGGAACCTCTCCTTAACTTGTGGACAAACTATACATTAACACATCTAGCTGTTCTTGATCAGTGCAGAGCAGGAAAAAGGAGGAACTGGAAGCTGCATGGGTGTTGGAGAAGTTGAGCAGCTGCAGGATCCCCTAGGATCTTGATTTCAGTCATGTGACCAGTCACATGTCTGGAAGGTTCTTCATCCTCTGTTCAGCTCCCAGTAAGTTTTTCTTCTTATGTGTACAGATCACATAGATCAGTTCACAGCAGGAAAGGAGAGGGGGATAGAGGGCAGCTGCCTATGAGCGGATCTCCTCACTGCTTCCAATCACAGACAGCAAGTGGGCCCCCTCACTTCTTCAGGGCCTTGGCTCCTGCCGCGTACGCCGGGTGCTGATGCCGTACCTAATGCAAATACTCAGTGTTAGCAAGAAAAAAAAAAGTATGTGTGTTTCTATGCAGTTTTTTACCTCATTCAAAATAGACAAAGAATGCTACAAAAACACTGAAAGAATTGTCATGCTGCAGATCTGTATCAGCTTCAAATCTGCAAGGAAATATTAAGCAGCATGTGCAGGGGATTTTAGAAATCTCACTCACTCACAAATTAGGGTGCTTTCACACTACGATTTTTGCTTCTCCGATGCTGCCCGATAAAAATCGGACAGCATCGGACCGATTTTCGGACCCCATGCATCCCTATGGGGATCGGACCGAATCGGCTGTGCACTAAATGCCATCCGATTTGGTCCGATCCGATTCTGTCCAATTTTATTTTCGGTGCAAAAATCGGAGCCTGCTCCGATTTTTGCACCAAAAATAAAATCGGACAGAATCGGATCGGACCAAATCGGATGGCATTTAGTGCACAGCCGATCTGACCCGATCCCTATAACATGGGGCCCTATGGAGAAGGGTCCAAGGAAACATCTGATGTCTCCTCGGACCCGATTGTACTGTACTGAGCATGCTCAGTACAGTAAAAATGCTCAACTAGGAGCGCAGGGGTTAAAATAAAAAAAAAAAAAAGTTCATGCTCACCTCCCCCCGAGCCCCCGCCGTCTCCTGCCGTCTTCCTGGAGGTTCCCGGTGGCTCCCGCAGGCTCCCGATGTCTGCAGAGGTCTTCTTCTGCAGTTCAGGACCTGCGGTGATGTCACAGTCACGTGACCGCAGGTTCACCATGGTAACCCGCGGTCACATGACTGTGACATCACCGCAGGTCCTGTGTACAGCAGAAGACGACCTCTGCAGACATCGGGAGCCTGCGGGAGCCACCGGGAACCTCCAGGAAGATGGCGGGAAACGGCGGGGGCTCGGGGGGAGGTGGGCATGAACTTTTTTTTTTTTTCCTTTTTTTCAGCCTGGAGGCTACGATTTAATGCCGGAATCGGATGCCTATTTGGCATCCGATTCCAGGCATCAGAAGGGAGTCGATGCTGTCCGATTTATCTCGGACAGCATCGGCTCCCTAAAAATCGTAGTGTGAAAGCACCCTAAGGGTACCTTTACACACAGCTACATTTCTAGGGTGGCTACAGGTAACTTACTGGTTGCAGTGAAATCATGGAGACAAGGTTCTATCTTGTTGCTGTGTACAAATGGAATAATCTCTCCATGATTTCACTGCAACCAGTAAGTTACCTGTAGCCACCCTAGAAATGTAGCCGCGTGTAAAGGTACCCTTAGTGTTGCAATTTTTGCGGTAAACACAATGTTTGAACATTGCTTAAATCTTTCTATTTTTTTTACAGTGTTTAGGAATTAATCCTGATTTTGGGGTACAATAGCTGGGCCTTATTCACACATTAAAGTTTTGCATAACTAGTCCAAAGCTTTATTGCCCATCAGTGTCACAGAAGCCATATTCCACTAATTTTCCAGAATACATACCGTACCGTGGCAAACAAATGAACAAAACACTTGTGAGACGACATAGCACCTAACAAACAAGCCAAACAGGTCTGGCTAAAGCAAAAAGTTTTCTACATCCTCTCTGACAATGTTTGTCAAACGGATTTTACCATTTTGTTGAGTAATGGCATATTCGCTAGGTTATATCATCTTATTATTGGGGTTGGGGAAGGAGAAGTAAGAGGATGGGAGCTCTTAAAATTAAGAGGACACAGTTTTGATATAGCAGCGTCTCCCTTAAGGTGCCATCACACGGGGATATATCGCCGAGATCTCCCTGTTCAGGCAATGTTTAAGCGACATCACTTGTGAGTTTCTGCGTGTAAGAGGACAATTGAACGGCGATAAATCTCTGGTTCTGAGTTCAGAGATTTCCCAACAGTGTCGGGAAATCAGGAGATATTGCTTGAGCGATCAGTATGCCTACTGCCGTGTGACGCGGCGATATCAATGAAGTAAGCGATGTCTGTGTTCAGGGAATAAATTCCGTAGGCATGCCAGGACGTTTGGATTGCCGCGCCCAGTCTGCGGCGATTGGTTTCTCCCAAGTGCGTTACGATTGGCTGTCCCTCGCAAAGGCACCATATTTGATTATCCATGCCTGCATTATTACCCTCATTCTTTAGGTCTTGCCAAGTGTCATCCAAGAATTTAAATATATGAGGGTCACAGAACTCTTCTTTTGGTTTGTTACTCCCAGCGTGTGTTAACGACAATGACATTGCCTACTACTTACGCTCGTCATGGACGCCTAAACTGTTTAATTGGTGGATATATCCTCCCCATTTTTTAGTGAAAACAACTGTGTGAGCAAAAATGTGGCACATGTATCAAGATCTTCAGGCATCTGTTTCCCGGCACTATGTAATTGTTCAGGTTTTTTTTCGCCACGCAAGGTGTGGGTGAAGACAGAAAACAGCACAACACACTGTACTGCCAAAATGCTATGAAAGTCCAAGGCATAACTTTAGCCGACAGCAGGCCAGGACAGGCTGACCAATGGGAATGCAGTTGGGACCACCAATCCAAGTGGTAGGGGCACGGTCAAACACAGTGTGGCACGCCTTGCTCCGAGCACAGTGAAAAACTACGCCCACATTTGATGGTGAGGTTGTGCTGTGTGACACGGCGATCTGAAAGCAGACATCGCTTCAGGTGTGGTTCAGTCGATTACGAAATCTCGGATCGCCCATGGCTGCCAGCAATATTGCTAAGTGTGACATTTCACAAGCAATGCCACGGCAATGTGCACGTTCATGAGATCGCCCACAACATCGCCAGCGATATCTCCCAGTCTGACGGTACCTTTAATGTTTTTGACCTGAAAATAGGTGGCACCTTGGCCACCTGGCTTCAAACAGTACTGCAGTATGAACTGCATATTTTATCGTCATATTTCAACGCAGTTTTTTGTCTAAATAGTAATTAGAGGTAAAACCGCTGTTTTACCTGTAAATTACCATATGTTCAAAAAACACATGATGAAAACAAGGAAATTCACAGCTTCAAAAAAAACATAACGCATACAGTTATCCATGGAAAAACATGCATCACAAAAATAAAAATGTGAGAAATGTGCTTTACGATGTCTTAGCATTCTGTACTTTAGAGCAGAGGCTCACCAACTTCAGTCCTTAAGGTCCACTAACAGTGCATGTTTTCAGGATTTCCTTAGCATTTGACAGTTGGAATCATCAACTCTGCAGGAGATTAACTTACCAAGAAAATCCTGAAAACATTCACTGTTGGTGGACCTTGAAGACTGGAGTTGGGGGACCTCTGCTTAAGATTATACTTGGGGTACCATTACACGCAGAGATATCGCTAGGAGATCTCTAAAGATCTCAGGAGCGTGCGCTCTCAAAGGACATCTTTTAGACATTGCTGGTGAGATGTCACACGGCGAGATATCGTGAACGTCGCACCAACGATCCAACGATACAGACATCACCCGAAAGACCCAGCGAGCGATGTTGCCGATCGTGATCACGCTGTCACACAGCAACTACATGAACGATTCCTACTGCAATGTGGGCATAGTCTGAGACACAGGCTAGGAGCTAGGCGTGCCAGATTGTTTTACTGCGCCCCTACATCACCGATTGGTGGTCACAACTGAATTACCAATGGTCAACCTTGTCTGGCAAGATGGGCGACTTCATGTGCGCTATTGCCCTCTCAACCATTTTGTCATTCAAGTTTTTTTGTATTTCATGACGCCTGTGCAAGGCATTGATGCATTCCCAAAGTGTCACACATGAACGCTCATGTGTGCATTTTTGACAAAAGAATATATGGCTATGTGTGGCTGTGCAATTGAAGTTGATAAGCTATACACTTCAGGATGTAAATATGTGAATGCATATGGAGGATGCATGTACTAACTCTGTGTCAATGTGTAGATGTACATATACATACATTTGTATGTGTTAATGAAGCTGTATTTGCTTGGTTATGTTCAAAAATGTGTATATGTTATTTGCATATCTGAGGTTAATTCATATATGTTGACCTAGTTTGGGGAACAATGTGGGGGACATGCAGGAGCAAGCACGTCCTAATAGTTTCCATATGTGTTTATTTAATGATATATGGGCCACATGTAGCGTCATACATTTGTGGCCTAGCAAATAAAGGAACATGACCACATTGAACAATAACCACATATATGTAGAGGAACACACAAAAAAAAAAAAAAACAACATTTGGGAAACAGACACGGGGACGTCAACGCAAAAAATGAAGAATAACGACTTTAATGTGTCTCCTTGTTTACATATGTTTACTTGGATTTAGCAGAATAAGAAATGCCAAGGAGTATAATGATGTACGCACGGAAGATCAAATTTGGCGGCCTTTGCCATTCAACAACACCAGCCAATCGGAACGCAGTAGTGGCCACCAATCAGCACAGACAGGGCGCAGGAAACAACGCCAAGGTACGCCTACGGGATTGTGTTCATGATCCCAGAAATCAAAAACTTGATCATTATCGCGGTGTCACACACAAATATGCAGCAGGTTTGCTGATCACAGATTGCTTAATTTAGCAACAGGTTCTCAAATCTGCGATCAGCGATCCAAAGATTTATCACACTCATATCTCGGTTTTACACGCAATGACGTCCTAATGATGTTGTTTGAGCAATGCAAAACCTGTGACTTATCAGCGATATCTCTCTGCGTGTAATTGTAGCCTTACAGGGACTGTCAGCACAGAATGACTGCTCAAATCAATTACAGGCATTGGTGCGTCATGACATCACCAAATATTTCAGTGCACCTTCCTACCTGCTTGTTTTGCATCTATCTTCATCCTTCTTTGGTTCTATAGAGCCAGAGCTGTCATTCTAAGGCCGGCTTTACACCACAATTTTTTGGATCCGTGGCTGTCCGGTATGAACACAAACACAGCCAGCATTAGCCTTTAAACACTTAAAGAGACCTTAAAATTTACCACTTTTTGCCCTCTTATTTCTGCTGCTCCCTTCAATATGATTTTTTATCCACCATATAGATCTAGAAATACGGTAGGGCATCTGTACTTTGTGCTAACTTTTATGGTTTTCACCAACAGGGCGTAGTTCGCATTGAAATTAGGCAGAGCAGCTTAAAGGGAACCTGTCACCTGGATCTAAGCCCCTACACTATCACTACCTGTCCCTGCACCTTCCTAGCAGCTCCCTATCTATCCCTCTCTGAGCTAAATCCGCCCTATAAAACTGCAGAAAAATAACTTATAACTTACAGAAGTCCCTGAGGCTGGGGACTGAGAAGGCGGCGCCAGGCTCCATTCAGCCCCTCCTCCATGCAGCAGCACACGCCCCACTGGGCGGCGTTATTCTTTCTTCATCGCCGCCTCCTCCATTTGGAATCTGTGCTTTACACCTATCATGTTGTGGTGATGCGACCTCGATGTGTCCCCTGACTGAGACGCAGCATATGGGAGATTGTATCTTCTGCTTGGTAGCAGCACACACAGGGTGAGCTGCTACTGGAGCTAAGTGCTGATTGAAATCACTGACCCCCAGGTGTGCGGGTGAATAGGAGATGATATGAGCTGCCCTGGGCTGTGGGGAGGGGGTGGAGTGTGTCAGGACAGCAGCAGGAGCTGCTGGGATTGTATGAGGTTCTACTCGGCTGTGCCCCGGTGTAACAGGCCAGACTAAACCCCCCGACCAGAATATACTCGGGGTTAAAACAGGCCAGATTATACCCCTCCGTATACCACAGCAGCTTTAGATCAGGGCTCCAAGCAACACATGGGGGCCCGAGGCAGCACAAAGTGGCCCTACGCAACATACAGGGGCCCCAGGCAGTGCTAGGGCCCCAGGCAGTGCTAGGGGCCCCAGGCAGTGCACGGGGCCCCAGGCAGTGCACAGGGCCCCAGGCAGTGCACAGGGCCCCAGGCAGTGCACAGGGCCCCAGGCAGCACAAAGTGGCCCCAAGCAGCACAAAGTGGCCCCAAGCAGCACAAAGAGGCCCCAAGCAACATATAGGGGCCCCAGGCAGTACTAGGGGCCACAAGCTACACACATGATCCCAGGCTACACACAGGGGCCCCATGCAGCATACAAGGACCCCAGGCAGTGCACAGGGCCCCAGGGAGTGCACGGGGCCCCAGGCAGCACAAAGTGGCCCCAGGCAGCACAAAGTGGCCCCAGGCAACATACAGGGGCCCCAGGCAACATACAGGGGCCCCAGGCTACACACAGGGTCCCAGGCTACATACAGGGGCCCCATGCAGCATACAAGGGCCCCAGGCAGTACAAAGGGGTCCCAGGCAGCGCATGGGGGCCAGACGCAGCACAAAGTGGCCCCGGGTGGCGCACTGCCTGGGGCCCCTGTATATTGCCTGTGGTCACTTTGTGCTGCCTGGGGCCCCTGTGTGCTGCCTGGGGCCCTTGTATGCTGCATGGAGCCCTTGTGTGTAGCCTGGGATCCTGTGTGTAGCCTGGGGCCCCTGGTACTGCCTGGGGCCCCTGTATGTTGCCTGGGGCCACTTTGTGCTGCCTGGGGCCACTTTGTGCTGCCTGGGGCCACTTTGTGCTGCCTGGGGCCCCGTGCACTGCCGTGGGGCCCCGTGCACTGCCTGTGGCCCCGTGCACTGCCTGTGGCCCCGTGCACTGCCTGTGGCCCCGTGCACTGCCTGGGGCCCCGTGCACTGCCTGGGGTCCTTGTATGCTGCATGGGGCTCCTGTGTGTAGCCTGGGATCCTGTGTGTAGCTTGTGGCCCCTAGTACTGCCTGGGGCCCCTGTATGTTGCCTGGGGCCTCTTTGTGCTGCTTGGGGCCACTTTGTGCTGCCTGGGGCCCTGTGCACTGCCTGGGGCCCCTAGCACTGCCTGGGGCCCTAGCACTGCCTGGGGCCCCTGTATGTTGCGTAGGGCCACTTTCTGCTGCCTGGGGCCACTTTGTGCTGCCTCAGGCCCCCATGTGTTGCTTGGAGCCCTGATCTACAGCTGCTGTGGTATACGGAGGGGTATAATCTGGCCTAGGCCACTTTAACCCCGAGTATATTCTGGTCGGGGGGGTTAGTCTGGCCTCTTACATCGGGGCACAGCCGAGTAGAACCTCATACAATCCCAGCAGCTCCTGCTGCTGTCCTGACACACTCCACCCCCTCCCCACAGCCCAGGGCAGCTCATATCATCTCCTATTCACCCACACACCTGGGGGTCAGTGATTTCAATCAGCACTTAGCTCCAGTAGCAGCTCACCCTGTGTGTGCTGCTACCCAGCAGAAGATACAATCTCCCATATGCTGTGTCTCAGTCAGGGGACACATCGAGGTCGCATCACCACAACATGATAGGTGTAAAGCACAGATTCCAAATGGAGGAGGCGGCGATGAAGAAAGAATAACGCCGCCCAGTGGGGCGTGTGCTGCTGCATGGAGGAGGGGCAGAATGGAGCCTGGCGCCGCCTTCTCAGTCCCCAGCCTCAGGGACTTCTGTAAGTTATAAGTTATTTTTCTGCAGTTTTATAGGGCGGATTTAGCTCAGAGAGGGATAGATAGGGAGCAGCTAGGAATGTGCAGGGACAGGTAGTGATAGTGTAGGGGCTTAGATCCAGGTGACAGGTTCCCTTTAAGACATACCCCAAGAGTCCTCTGAATAAAGCCCTTTTACTAAAGACAAAAAATGTTGTAATAACATGGAAAGACCTATATTTGTGGAACCCTATGGCATCTTAAAAAAAAAATAATTTAGGACATGTGGGAATAAAATAACTGCAAACACTGGTCACTTCTGACTTGGTTTCAGATGTGCTTTATATATCAGTCTGCTCTCTCTTAAGACCACGTCAGACGCTTCAATGTCGTGAACGATATCGCTTAAACGATCCGGGTTTTTGATCGCTTAAGCGATATCGTTTGTGCATTGTTGCGTGTAACCAAGCGATCTTTCAAAGAAAAATCGCTTGATTGTTTGGTGTTAGATTTGTGAGCAGGACCTCAAATCAAGCGATAATCCTTTGAGCAATCTGCAGCATCGTGGTGTGTGACACCGCGATGAACGATCTCCCAGCATCACAGCCTATGCTGGGAGCTCGTATCCATGGTGAACACCGGGTTACTAAGCGCCGCATGGCGCTTAGTACCCGATGTTTACCATGGTTACCAGCGATCTCACTGGTCCACATCGCTGGCGAGTCTGCCTGTGTGACAGCTCACCAGCGATCTGAACGATGTTATTACCGATTGCGCGTGCATGTGATCACTAACAATATCGTTCAGTAAATTGAAGCGTCTGATGTGGCCTTATGTGAGCCAATCACAAGCTGGAAGAAAGGGAAACAGGTTGAATATCAATATAAAAACTATGATCTATTATTACAAGGATATAGGAGAAGATGTATTCTGTATTACGAGAACCCTAAATCAGCTAGATAGAAAAAAAGTACATCAACTAACACATAACCACTATTTAATAGTAGCCTATGCTGAACTACATTGGTTAAATATAAATATTTATGCTGTTACGGAAGTCAATTCTCTTTACATTGACCTCTTGGTGAGTTTAATATATGTTAAGAAGAGCAAATTTAAAGTGATCCTAAACCCAGAAACTAACCCCCCCCCGTATCTTTAGACATGTCCCTGCACCCCCTCTTATCATTTCTAGCCATCCCTTTTGCAGAAAAAAAATCGCTTTTGTAAAGTAAGAGAAAAAGTTATATTACTTTGTCCTGTATGAGTTCTCTGTTTCTGAGCAAGCCGCAAATAGGCGTGCCTGTCTGCTGCAGCCTTGTAATTATGCACGCCCCTCTCAGGTTGCTGCCTTGGTAAGAGCCTGGCTGCGTCATATAAGGGGGCGGGGCTCCAGCATGACGCGATTTAGCCCCGCCCCTTTCATGACGTGGCCAGGCTCTTAGAAGCATTGAGGGGCGTGCATAATTACTAAGCAGCAGCAGACAGGCGGGGCTTCCACAGAAAGAGAGAACTCACACAGGACAAAGTAATATAACTTTTTCTCTTACTTTACAAAAGCGATTTTTTTCTGAAAAAGGGATGGCTAGAAATGATAAGAGGGGGTGCAGGGACAGGTCTAAAGATGTGGGGGGGGGGGTCAGTTTCTGAGTTTAGGATCACTTTAAAGAAGTAGAGATGTCACAACCAAAGGTGAAACAAGAGGTATAGCTCGTACTTCCTTTAGACACGTCTACACAGACTAAAGTTGGCCAAGGCCATCAATATTGGCCAAGTGTAATGTTTATGTCTCTCCCCAATCAGATTATATTGATAAAGAGATGCTGCTGAGAACAATGACAGTCTGCAGAACAGAAAAATCTATTACCTACAGTCATGGTCAAAAGTGTGGGTATCCTTGAAATTGTTACAAAAAATTAAATATTGCTAACAGAATATTATTGCAATTAGGCTGTTTTCACACTGCCGTTTTACAACCTCAGCATTCATTTGTAACAAACTGACTTTCAAAAACTTTCAATGGGGCAGGAGACACTTGCAGGTGCATCCAGTACAGTTCGCCATGGATGGGGTGTTCACAGATTTTTCACAGAGACAAAATTTGCATCTTGTTGTGATTTTGTATCCGTGAAAAATATGTGAGCCCTTGGTTCCAGGGCACCCTGGCTAAAATCTGACCAGGGGTCCATGGGAGACGGAGTGATCTGGACTCCGGATCCCAGTGGATCTGGATTTCCAGTCTGTAGTCTCTAATCTGCTCATATGCAGAACCACCCACCAGATCCCTGTCAAATATGCAACCGGTTGCTCTTGCATAGGGTTCGGGTGCATTTAGCTTCATCATTGCAGGGAAATCTGGGGGCATGCACCAGGATTAAAAACAACTGACTATGCGAAACCAACATTACACATGTTTTGTCATGCACGTCTTTATTTCCTTAAGTGTATTGGAACGACAAATATTCTGAGGAAAAAAAGGGAAATTGGACATAATGTCACACCAAAAAAAAAAAATAAATAATGGGCAGGACAAAAATGTCGGCACAGTTAAAACATTTTCATTAACATTAAACAACTTTGTTTCAAGAATGTGCTGCTTCTTCAAACTCTGTAGCACTGTAGCTAATTTCTTTGGACGTGGAAGTCTCAGGGTACACCATTTTCAGTGTGAACTATACATCCACATTTGAATGAAATTAAATGCAATGGCAGGAGGACCCAACGGCTGACACAGAGACACAAAAGGCTTCACTGCAGTTTGCCAAAATGTATGCAAGTAAGCTAAAATCCTTCTGGGAAGCGTTTTGTGGACAGATGAAACCAAGATAGAGCTCATTGGTAAAGCCCATCATTCTACTGTTTACTGAAAATGGAATGAAGCCTACAAAGAAAAGAACACAGTACCTACAGTCAAATATGGCGGAGGGTCAATGATGTTTTAGGATTGTTTTCTGCATCTGGCACTGAATGCCTTGACTGTGTACAATCCTGAAGATATCTGATGGTGAGAAGGTTCGAGCCCCCAGCCTCTCCAGCAATGTCAGCACGTGACAGTACCCCCTCTTTTAAGAGAGGCCTCTGGACTCAACTACGGCACATCCAAAATAAGTCCACATCCCCTGAGCGAGGAGATATGGAAGACATTACGAGTTGTCAAACCTGGGGGTAGGTCAAGGCGGTACAGCACAGGATTACAAATGGCCGATATCTGAAACGGTCCTATAACCTCAGAACCAGGAGCACCAGCACCACACCTCCACCTCACGTGTTCGGATAGCTCATGAACTCTCAGGTCTGGACCTGCACATTTATTTGCAAATCTGCAGTCACAGTTAGAGGGCACACATCCAGGACGGTAAACTGCAGCAGTGTCATCCCAAGGCCCAGGGCTCCATCCCCTGGAGTGCACAGCAGGAACCAACGTCCCTCCCTGGCCCCTCTTCCTTGAACAATACCTAGATCTACCATTAATCTGAGGCGTAGTCCGGACTCCACCCCCTCTTCCAGGCTCACTCCCATTCACTTCTGGAAGTGGGGTAGGAGTCGGTGCAACCAGTACAGTAGAAATAGGTGTAGCTGCCAGTCAATCACTGGGTTGTGTTTCTCCAGGTAGGGAAGGCCCAATACAATGGGAGTGGGCAGGTTCTCCAAGAGGTGACAGGACAGAACCTCCGGGTGGAAAGTTCCTATGCTCAGGTTCACATTACGTACCACTTGGGAGAGGACCTTTTGGCTGAGTGGAACCGAGTCGATCGAGGCGATGGTAATGGGGTCTCACTAAAGCACTGCTGGTGAGACTATGAGCCCGAGCAAAAATGAGAATCCATCCCGCTCCGCTATCGGCCAGAACTGGCACAGTCTCGGTTTTACCATCCACCACCACCTTGGCAGACAGTGTGAACAGAGACTTAGCGAAGAAGGAAAGAAACTCTGGTCGTCTCCTTCTGAACGACCCAAGGTAAGCTGCTTCTGAGATTGTGTGGTCTTGGAGCGAAGTGGACAACCTTAATAAAATGGTCAGATTTTCCACAGAAAAAACATGCTCCGCCCACTTGGTGAACAGTAGCCACAGGAGGTTTAACACAAGAACCTACTGCCCCCAACTGCATGGGTTCATTGGGTATAGTCTCCTCAGCAGGGATAGGTACAGGAAACATAGTAGGTTTTGGTCTCTCCCTCAGGCGCCTGTCAACCCGTATAGCTAGGGACGTTGCAGCCTACTGAACCAGGGTGCCTTGCAGTCTAGCTGACAAACCTAAGCAGAACTGACTCCAGAGAGCTGGGTCGTTCCTCTGGGTGTCAGTCGCCCATCTCCGTGAAACTCCGAGCAGTACTCCTCCACTGCTCGTGAGCCCTGCTTGAGTTTACGGAGATTAGACTCAGCAAAGGTTACCCTATCAGGTTCGTCATACACCTGAGCCAGAGCAGCAAAAAACCTTTCCACCGACTGCAACGATGGCGAGTCGGCCAGGAGAGAAAAGGCTCAGGTCTGGGGGTCCCCTTTAAGGAGGGAGACTATAATCCCCACCCGCTGTTCCTCACTTCCTGATGAACGGGGATGGAGCCTGAAATACAGCTTACAGGCTTCACAGAAAACTAAAAAAAAAAAAAAAAATTGTCTCTTCCCCCCGAAAACCTATCTGGAAGAGAGACCTTGGGTTCTGGCATGGCCTGAGCATGAGCCGACGCCAGGTAACACACGACTTGCTGCAACTGTTGCACTACCTGAGTCCGCAGACTAGTTACCTCTTCAGAGATGGTCTGGATCAGGCGAGAAAATGCATCAGCTGAGGCAGTCTGAGACATAGTGTCTCAAGGGAAAAGGTATGGGCTGCTGATAATGTCACGGTGTAGTGAGAATACTGATAAGAGAATGGCAGTTACGGGCAAGGTGACCAGGGATGACTAGTCTGACCCTAGTCTGGAAACCCTGAATGGCCCTGAACCCGAAGGTATCTCTGATGGTGAGAAGGTTCGGGCCTCCAGCCTCTCCCTAAAACTCCTCCACCAGCCCTGCGCTATTTCCTCCTCACCTCCCTCCACAGAACCGGGATACAGCAACTCCAACAGAAAGGACATCAGCCACACACACAGGTCAGCACAGCACGTCTTTCAGGCATAGAGTGAAACTCTATCCGCAGCACCACCTGGTGGAAGGAGAGGCTGAACAACAACACCCTCACTGCCCACACAACCCACGTGTCAGAGAAGGTTACATCCAGCCCTGAGATTAGAGACTACATGAGATCAGAGGGGTGGTGGATTCAGAGGAGTGGGTTGGGCACACCAGAGGTCAGGTGACTGACAGTATATAGTGAGGGGGAGGAGTGAAGGAAGGTAGTAGGCCGAGGTAGGCTGAGATGTAAAGACATCACGCTCTCTGTGAGTGCAAGGCTAGGAGCGCAGAATCCGTACTGAGCCAGGGTGAGCCAGAGGGGAGAGAAAGCCCATCCGATGCTGATGCCACCAGGAGTGTGACAGGACAGAGAGGGACGGTGGAACCCGTGCCCTAGACAGCAGCTGAAGCAACTGACTGTAGGTGAAGAAGCCCTCCTATAATACCAGAAGGAACAGAGAGAAGGAGCCTGGTAGAGCCTCGTGCTGAGGACTACTGGAGGCTGGGCTAAAGTAGAGTGTCGGCTCTAAAGGGGACCGTAGTTTACCCGGCATCCCCAGACAACACAACGAGGGGTCTGAGTTCCAGATTGAGATCCCTACCTTAAAGGACAGGCAGCTAAGTGACGTACTAGGACTTACAGAAGCCCGAGTCACCGCCATACTGTCCAGCTTAGCACGCACCACCCGTACAGACGGAGACCGTAAAAGCCCGGAAAGGGACACTAACAGACTGTGTGAGGGGTCACAGGGAGAGAGAGGCCTGGCTGCAGAAGAGAAGGGAACCCGGAAAGGGAGAATGCAACCGTGTGTTGAGAACAGTAACTGTGCTGTAAGAACTGCCAATGACTTGTAACCTGCTGAGAGAGAACAACTAAGAGTAAAGCTTTGGAAAACCCTGAATTGCCTCTCTTGTCTGCCTCTATCTGCATACCATTCTCCCTCATACAGATCCAGCCTGTCAGCACCAGCCAGGAGGAGAGATCCCTGCAGTGCCTGCAAGTAAGTGTGCTACAACTACACACTAGATACTTTAACTCTTACTGCCCCGGGGGATACAGTTCTTCCCACTGGAACTATACCATCTCCGCTGCCACTCCATCACCCCCGGAGGTTCTGCAGCAGAGGCGGCCCCATCACTGGCCGCACCAAGTGGGTGGCGTCACCCGTGACATATCCCTTGTAAATAATTCCCCTTCATTGCCGAGCCAGGGACACGGTCCGGACCAAGCCACCTGTGACATCCCCACTACCGTCCGGTCCGGCACCGAGTACCCCAGTCCCGTGGGGCCCGACATTAGTGCATCCTTGCGTGTAAACGAACGATGTAGGAATGAAAAATCATTAGAGCGGTCATCAAAAATTTGAGATCTGGACCTCAAATCTATCGTTCGTCGTCCAATTAACGTCATGGGAAAAAGCAACATCGTTCAGTGTGACACTTTTATGAACGATGTCGTTCATATTTATTTTTAACAATATCCTTGCGTGTAACAACGCACTAACGATGTCGGAAGGATCGCAGTCACGTGACAAAGCTAATGATATTGTTCACCTTTATCCTAGCGTGTGAAGTGGCCTTAAAAAATATAATGGCACTTCTATGTCACAGTTCACTCCGTAAAGCATCAGCAGAAGGCACAATAAGCTCTCTCTACACCAGGGGTCTCAAACTCGCGGCCCGCGGGCCGCATGCGGCCCCTGGAGCTTCCCTGTGCGGCCCCCAGCACTTTGGACCAAGAACCATGCTGGCGGCGGTCCAGTGCATGGTGCCGCCGCTTTCCCCGCTATAACATTACTTGCGGCCGCTTCACTGTCTCTGTCGCTCGCTCTGCCGCTCTGTAAGCTCAATACAAGCCCCTCAGCCAATGAGAGGCCGCTGACGTCACCTGCGGGCCTCTCATTGGCTGACGGTGACTCGCATTGAACTTGCAGAGCGAGCGGCAGAGACAGTGAAGCGGCCGCAAGTAATGTTATAGCGGGGAAAGCGGCGGCACCATGCACTGGACCGCCGCCAGTATGGTTCTTGGTCCAAAGTGCTGGGGGCTGCACAGGGAAGCCCCAGGGTCCCCATGCACTGGACCAGCATGGTTAGTAATAAAAGTGTGTGCTAGTGTGAGTGCCTGTGAGTGCCTGTGAGTGCCTGTGAGTGTGAGTGCCTGTGCGCGTGAGTGCCTGTGAGCGTGAGTGCCTGTGAGCGTGAGTGCCTGTGAGCGTGAGTGCCTGTGAGCGTGAGTGCCTGTGAGCGTGAGTGCCTGTGAGCGTGAGTGCCTGTGAGTGCGAGTGCCTGTGAGTGCCTGTGCCTGTGAGTGCCAGTGAGCGTGAGTGCCAGTGAGCGTGAGTGCCAGTGAGCGTGAGTGCCAGTGAGCGTGAGTGCCAGTGAGCGTGAGTGCCTGTGAGCGTGAGTGCCTGTGAGCGTGAGTGCCTGTGAGCGTGAGTGCCTGTGAGCGTGAGTGCCTGTGAGTGTGAGTGCCTGTGAGTGCCTGTGAGCGTGAGTGCCTGTGAGCGTGAGTGCCTGTGAGCGTGAGTGCCTGTGAGCGTGAGTGCCTGTGAGCGTGAGTGCCTGTGAGTGCCTGTGAGCGTGAGTGCCTGTGAGCGTGAGTGCCTGTGAGCGTGAGTGCCTGTGAGCGTAAGTGCCCGTGAGCGTAAGTGCCCGTGAGCGTGAGTGCCTGTGTGTGTGAGTACCTGTGCCTGTAAGTGTGAGTGCCTGTGAGTGTGAGTGCCTGTGAGTGCCCGTGAGCGTGAGTGCCCGTGAGCGCCCGTGTGTGTGAGTACCTGTGCCTGTGAGTGTGAGTGCCTGAGAGCGCCTGTGAGTGTCTGTGAGCATGAGTGTCTGTGTTCGTGACTGCCTGTGTTCGTGAGTGCCTGTGTTCGTGAGTAACTTTGTTCGTGAGTGCCTGTGTGTGTGAGTGCCTGTGTGTGTGAGTACCTGTCTTGAGAGTGCCTCTTGAGTGCCTGTGGGTGTGAGTGCCTGTGAGCATGAGTGCCTGTGAGCGTGAGTGCCTGTGAGCGCCTATGCCTGTGAGTGTGAGTGCCTGTGTGTGTGAGTGCCTGTGTGTGTGAGCGTGAGTGCCTGTGAGTGTGAGCGTGAGTGCCCGTGAGCGTGAGTACCTGTGCCTGTAAGTGTGAGTGCCTGTGAGTGCCTGTGAGCGTGAGTGCCTGTGAGCGTGAGTGCCTGTGAGCGTGAGTGCCCGTGAGCGTGAGTGCCCGTGAGCGTGAGTGCCCGTGAGCGTGAGTGCCTGTGAGTGTGAGTGCCTGTGAGCGCCCGTGAGCGTGAGTGCCCGTGAGCGTGAGTGCCCGTGAGCGTGAGTGCCCGTGAGCGTGAGTGCCCGTGAGCGTGAGTGCCCGTGAGCGTGAGTGCCTGTGTGTGTGAGTGCCTGTGTGTGTGAGTGCCTGTCTTGAGAGTGCCTCTTGAGTGCCTGTGGGTGTCAGAGAGCCTGTGGGTGTCAGAGAGCCTGTGGGTGTCAGAGAGCCTGTGGGTGTCAGAGAGCCTGTGGGGTGCCTGTGAGTGTGAATGCGTGAGGGTGTCAGAGTGCGCGATTTTGTACAGAAGTGTGTGATTATAACAAAAGTCCTTGGTGGTCCGCATTCTTCATCAGGTGGATTTACCTGATGAAGACGGCGGGCCGCCGTGGAAACACGTTGTGGTATATTAAAGGTAATTAAACGTGGCCTCCTGTGCTCTTGCGCTTCTGTTATAATCTCACACTTCTGTACAAATATCATATCCCCATCCTAGGTTTGCAGCAGGAGCAGCTGTGAACCAGAGTCACCGCTAACAGAATCCAAAGGACCCGCGGTGACGTAGCTGAGAACATCACAGGGTCAGGTGATCGGCTGCTCGAGTCAACTGACTGGAAGAAGGAGCTGCTCGTGGAGGAAACCCCGACCGCTGGAGTCCGGAGCCATCCACTGCGATACGCCGAGGTTGTGCAGGGTTGCAGAACCTCCAAAGGTGAGATGCGAACCCCCCACATCTGTTATTGACGCCCCTACTAGACCACCAGGTACCGCTCATGGGTTGTGCTTTCCCCCCTTTTGTTCCACGTGAGTGTGAGTGAGTGTGAGAGTGTGAGTTAATGTGAGTGTGGGTGAGTTAATGTGTGAGTGGGTGTGATTGTGAGTGAATATGTCTGAGTGTGTAAAAAGAAGGCAGACCAGGTTGGGGATATCACTAAAAAAGAGGTCCAGCATGGGGGACATTACTACACTATGGGGGCCAGGATGGTGACATCACTACAAAAGGGAACCAGCATGGGGGACAGGATGGGGACATCACTACAAAAGGGGACCAGCATGGGGGACATTACTACACTATGGGGGCCAGGATGGGGACATCACTACAAAAGGGGACCAGTATGGGGGACTGGATGGTGACATAACTACAAAAGGGGACCAGTAAGGGGGTCATCATTACAAAAAGGGACCAGCACGGGGGACATTACTACAGAAGGGGACCAGGTTGGGGATATTAGTACAATAGGGCGACCAGGATGGGGACCAGTATGGGGACATTACAACAAGAAAGGGACCAAGATGCGGACATTACTACAAGAAGGGGATCAGGATTTGGACGTTACTACATTGACCAAAAAATCTGGTATTACTAAAAATGTCAGGGTACCGTCACACCAGGTGACATCGCCCCGCGTAAAGTGGCGATTTTGCACCGAAAAATCGTCTCAGAGTGGTCGCCTGGTTTCACAGCACTGCTGTGAAACCAGGCAACCACTCTCAGGCGATGTGTAAGCATCGCCCTGTGTAACATCTCGAATAGCGATGTTACAGGCGATGGGACCCATAGGCTCCCATGTTACAGGATCCCTGCTGGGGTTTCTAGACACCCCAACAGCGACATTGCCTGAAACATCGCCGGAGGTATCGCCACGTCTAAACACACGACGCTGACGGGGTGCCAAAAATGTGCGCGCTCCCGTGTGTCGCCGGCGATGTCACCTAGTGTGACGGTACCCTTAGTCCTACAAGCAATGCGGCCCCCGATAAAAAATATTTTCTATGTGCGGCCCACCAACCCAGCCGAGTTTGAGACCCCTGCTCTACACCATCTTTTTGACTGCACCAGCATTGAGTTAGTTATGAGCATACCACCTAATGTGACATCTTTTTGAAACATAGCTGGATTCTATGGGCATGTGAAGCATATATAATGGTCCTTGTTGTAAGTCACAGCTTTATAACTTAAAGCACACTGATGAAGGTCCCGAGTGTGCCGAAACATTTGTGATTTATTATTTCTGATCACCAAATAAACGCATTTAAGCTTATTTGCAACAATATTGAGTGACAAGTGTTTTTTCAAAATACATCAGATTCGAGGATTCCAGCCGAAAACCTACACTACTTTAGTCATTTTTTTTGTTATTAATTTTATGGGGTAGGTGGGGTCAATTTTGTGGATTCATATTTTTCCCCAAAAAACTGTTTGGCTTGTACTTAGGGTAAAATCAATATTATTGCATGTAGTCTGTACAACAATCAGTTATTAAAACCTTAAATAAGAGAAAAAAGAAGTCTGCAGCAAATTCTAGTAAAGTTGCAGATTTTCACTAAACATTTTAAATTCTGACCAAAATCCGTGATTCTGTTGTAGTTGTCTAGACTTATTCAAAAGCATAAAGCCTGATTGAGATGGCTGTAATACCAGCAACTTCCTAACATACATATTAGGGTGCGTGCACGCGGTCCGTGTTGGACGCGGCTCCTCCGGACCTGAGGGAAGCCGTGGGTGGCTGCAGGGAGACCGCAGCCACCCTGTACTCACAGTGTGCGGGGCGGCTTCTCCCTGCAGTCACCCGATGGGAGCCGCTTCCGACTCCGCAGCATGAAATGAACATGCTGCGGAGGAGCGGACTCCCGGCAACCCGCATCGCAGCTCCAAACACGCTGCGGGCGGGTTAAGCATAGTGAGGAATCCCATCCACTATGCTAGTACTGTACTACGCAGCGGAAAGACGCGTAGACTGATCGTGTGCACGCACCCTTATGGACTTTTTAGCATTGAAAAGGAACCCATGTATGCGATTTGTATCCTTGAAATCACATACCAACCAGAATCTTGCACAGCTCTCAGTTCTTTAGTAGAGAAAAGCTGGGCAAGGCTAGTTGACATGTGACAGTAAGTAAACAACTTGCACAGTCATGTGACCGCCCATCCGCATGGAGAATACAGGGGAATGTTGAGAGTATGTGGATCATAGTGACTGCAGACTTTGCTTCTCAGATAGGACAACTCATTCACGACCATGTTCCCAGGGGCGCAACTATAATAGGTGCAGGGGTTGCAATCGCACCCGGGCCCTGCACATTTACCGCAGCTTTCACCTGTTGCAAAGAGTGCAATCCGTAGCATAAATTAACTTGTCGAGGCTCATTTACATGGCGGATTATTTTTAAACGCCCAGAGCACTTGTACTACAATACACTGGAATGTTCCATGGAATAGCCGCCATACACAACATGTCTGTGCACCCTCCAGGTATAATCCACACAGGATTTTCTACAACCAAAAATGTTACAAAATCTCCAATTTAGTCATTTTTTTTGTTGCAGAATCTGTTGATTTTACCATTTGCATTAAAAAAGTGTGAAAGTCACAGTCTGGAATGATGTTACAGAATGAAGTACAGGAACACAAGGTAAAGTCACAACACAGATTTAGTGCAGCATACGGATGAGATTAGGAAAGAGATGATAATATTGTAATGTACATGTGCCCGCAGCGCTGGCCATCGGCGGACACGCACCTGTGCCCGCAGCGCTGGCCATCGGCGGACACGCACCTGTGCCCGCAGCGCTGGCCATCGGCGGACACGCACCTGTGCCCGCAGCGCTGGCCATCGGCGGACACGCACCTGTGCCCGCAGCGCTGGCCATCGACGGACACGTACCTGTGCCCGCAGCGCTGGCCATCGGCGGACACGCACCATTGCCCGCAGCTGCCCATCGCCGGACGCGCACTTGTGCCTGCTGCTGCCCATCGCCAGACGCACACCTGTGCCTGCAGCTGGGTACATACTATAATATTACACCTGTACTCATATCTACCCATCACTGGGTATATACTGTAATAACATCCTGTGCCTATAGCTGACCATTATTGGGTATACACCAGTACACATAGATACCAATCACTGAACACACACACCTGTGAATACAGAGGCCAATCACTGGACACACACCTGTAACTATAGCTGTCCATCACTGGGTATATACTGCAATATTACACCTGTAACTATAGCTACCATCACTGGACACACAACTGTGCCTATGGCTGCCCATAAATGGGTATATACTGCAATTTTACACCTGTACCTATGGCTGCCCATCACTGGGTATGTACTGCAATATTACACCTGTACCTATAACTACCATCACTGGACACACACCTGTGCCTATGGCTGCCCATCAATGGGTATATACTGCAATAATACACCTGTAACTATAGCTACCATCACTGGACACACACCTGTACCTATACCTGTCCATCACTGGGTATATACTGCAATGTTACACCTGTACCTATAGCTACCATCACTGGACACACACCTGTACCTATAGCTGCCCATCAATGGGTATATACTGCAATGTTACACCTGTACCTATAACTGCCATCACTGGACACACACCTGTGCCTATAGTTGCCCATCACTGGGTAATAACAGCTGTGCTTATAGACACTCTCCATATGACATGTTCCCGTCCATACACAGTATACAGAGGTGGACGCTCCGTGGTGCAGGTGCTCCCCGCTTCTTACCTCTCCTCACAGTCCCGGCATTTGATAATGAGGGAGACAACTTTACAGAACAGCTCTTCCACCATGGTGCCGTTCCCTCCTACACGGACATGCCCTGCTCGCTCCGGGCTCACACACCGGCACCTGTTAGCAGAAGTCAGGCCGTACACCCGGCACCATGCTCTGTGGACTGAGGCGTCACCTCGGCCGCTCCTCCTCCCTTCCCCCTGCCCTCAGCTCCGGCTCCCGTGGGGATTCGCGCCACCTTCCCGCCGCCCGCAGCTCTCTTGTCTTTCCTTGTCTCACTTCCCAACTCCACCTCAAGCCACAATTGAGCAACTGCAGCTCACCTCAGGGCAGGTGTGCAAATACACTGGAAGTAGGAGCCAAGTACTGAGAGGGGCTCAGCCATCACTAACGGGGCTTAGCTATTACTGAGGGGGGCTCAGCCATTACTGGGTTGGAGCTCAGGCCAACACAGAGAGGATATCGCCCATCTCTGAGAGGGGCTCAGCCACTTCTGAGGGGGCTCAGTCATCACTGAGAGGGGCTCAGCCATCACTAAGGGGGGCTCAGCTATTACTGAGGGGGGCTTAGTCATTCATGAGGGGGGATTATCCATTACTGAGGGGGGCTTAGACATTGCTGTGAGGGGGGATTAGCCATCACTGAGGGGGCTCAGCCATCACTGAGGGCCGGGGGCTCAGCCATCACATAGTTGGGCTCAGCCATTACTAAGGAGTGCTCAGACATTACTGAGGGGGGCTAAGCCATTTCTGATGGGGAGGTTCAGCCATCACAGAGAGGGGCTCAGCCATCACTGAGGGGGGCTCAGCCATTTCTGAGGGGGGGCTCAGCCATCACTGAGAGGGACTCAGTCATTACTGAGGGGGGATTATCCATTACTGAGAGGGGCTCAGCCATTACTGAGGGGGTTTAGCCATTACTGAGGAGGGATTAGCCATTATAAAGTGGGCTCAGCCATCACCGAGGGGGAATCAGCCATTATTGAGGGGGGCTCAGCCATTACTAAGGGGGCCTCAGCCATTATAGAGAAGGGCTCAGCCATTACTGAGGGGAGCTCAGTCATCACTGAGAGAGACTCAGCCATTACTGAGAGGGGCTCAGCCATTATGGAGGGGCTCAGCCATCACTGTCGGGGGGGCTCAGTCATTACTGAGTGGGGCTCAGCCATCACTAAGAGTGGCTCAGCGATTAATGAGGGGGGCTCAGCCATCATTGAGAGGGGCTCAGCCATCACTGAGAGGGGCTCAACCATTACTGAGGGGCTGAGCCATCACTGAGAGTGGCTCAGCGATTAATGAGGGGGGCTCAGCCCTCACTGAGAGGTGTCAACCTCTACTGAGGTGGGGGATCAGCTATTACTGAGAGGGACTCAGCTGTGGCACCCTTGTGGACAGGCTGCCACAGTCCCCACTTCCTGGCTGGAGGAAGAAGTTAGGTTAGGGGGGGTGGCAAGGAGGAGAGTTCTAGTCGAGTTTAGGGAGCTTGTGAAGTAGCATGGAGCTTTGCGTGAAGTGCTAGACTGAGAGCCTGGAGAGACGAATCTGCTGCCCGCTGTTAGAAGCTAGGTAGAAGAACTATCTGCAAAAGGGGTATCAGCCCCAACTCGATCAGGGATACTTCAGGACCAACTGAGAAACTGGAGGTCAATGGGCTTCAAATACAGTGAATCACCTTGTGGACCTTCCCGGGCTCAAGGAGCTACATAGGGTCAGAGGACAAAAGATTATTGCTCACAGGACCCGCAGCTACCTGCTTGCCAGGGAATGGCAACCACGGACACTTAGGGGAGGAAAGGAGTAGCAAGTGTCAGCACAGGAAAAGGCAATTGGAAGGCCAAATACCCTTTATCTCAGCAAAGTGGACTCTAATTATCTCTGGGCTGGGCGGGCTGCGCTCCTGGTGAATATCGTACCCCGGCTGTGTTGTAATCCTTAACTATAAGTAAAGGGTAAGAGCTACAATACTGCATGTTTTCTGACTCTTCCTGCGGCCTTCTGCACCATTACCCTTCTTTACTGCATCATCCCATTTGTCCCTCTACACCTTCCAAGGGATCCCTGCCCTAACTGGAGAGGGCTTAGCAATTGGCTGCCCTACCATATCCCCTTGGAAGCCCTCACAGCAGCCCCTGGCCATCTATAGTCAGAACTCTAGTTGGCATCACAAACTACTACTATCCCCTGTAAATAACCTCTTAACATGTAACACGACCTCTGGAAACTGCCACTGTGACTCCAGAACTGTCTGCCCCGGATGGTTGAGTACCCCAGCCCTTACGGCCCGCAACATTTTGGCATCAAGAATAGGATGCCGAAACCCCGTTCCATCAGGGCCCTGTTTACTTTAGCGTGCCAGAGAGCATATGTTGTTGAACTGTGTAATGGTGGGCACTATACTAGAATAACATGTGCAAAGCCTTTTATAGCGTGGGATGGCCATGGCTGGAACAGGTTCTAGAAAGATTTGGCATTAAGGGTGAATTTCGTAATTTTATCAGTGATGTTTATTCTGAGCCGAAGGTCCATACTCTGGGCTTCCTTTCAGACACGATACACCTGGGAAGGGGTACGAGACAAGGTTGCCCTTTATCGCCTCTACTATTTAACCTAGCAATTGAACCCCTGGCAAGATTTATTAATGAGGGAAATAGTTTCAAAGGCATTGTCATTGGCAGTAAGGAAATGAGGTCCAGCTTCTTTGCTGACGACATTATTCTTTACATGTCTGATCTAGAGGGGGATCTACCTGGTCTTATGGGCGCCCTGGAAACATTTGGGGACATTTCGGGCTGCCGCCTAAACAGGTCGAAATGTGAGGTGCTGGTTCTTACACAGCGACCGGCATGGATAGCCCGGGGGGAGGGGACCCCTGATCGTCTACATAGGATTTCAATAACTAGCCACTCAATTAAATACTTGGGGATTCACCTGGGACGTGACACAAGGGATATTTATAGACTTAACTATGGCCCCCTAATGAATAAGATAATTCAAGAACTCCGTAGATTGAAAGATCTGCCGTTGTCGCTCTTGGGAAGAAACTATTTGATCAAAATGGTTAGCTTCTCACGCCTATTATATCCCCTACAGACCTTGCCACTTTTACTAAGACATGTGGACGTGAATAAACTTAATAAGGCCTTCACCGAGTTTCTATGGCAGGGACGGAGATGCAGAATTAAAAACCGCACACTAATGTTTTCGCGTGATGAAGAGGGGATAGCATTGCCCAATCTTACAGGATACAACCTGGCCTGCATGACAAGATATATTATCGATTGGATCAGACACTCCTACAAACATTCAGATTTTAAGGCAGAAACTGAGTGGTGCAAACCCTGGGACCTGGTGGGGATCCTCCATTCTACCAGCACAGTCCTTGACCCCAAGATTAAAGATTCGGTTCTGATAAGGGACACAAGGGGGGCATGGAAGGCACTCCGACACAAAATGGGTCTATCGTGGAGGGTTTCCAAGTATTTGCCATTGTGGGGACACCCTGCCTTTAGCCGAGGAAGAGAAAATTCTCTTTTTAGGGTTTGGAGAGAAAGGGATCAAGACGGTGGGTGACCTGATACACACACGTGAGTCTCGATGGTTGACGGCAGGGGACATTTATCAAAAATGGGGAATAAACGCCGCTCACGCCCTACAACATGCACAAATTAGATATCACATACTTAACAAACTACAACGACTTCATAAGGAATGTCTCAACTCTGAATTCGATGCATTATTGAATATGAGCCCTGCAGACATTAGTATCTCAGTAGTGTATCGATCCCTGAGACACACTCTTATACCTGGGGGCCCACAAGAGCTCTTTAAAGCATGGGAGACGAGATTACAGGATGAGGAAGTGGGAGACTTAGTGTTGTCGGGTTGGAATGATTTCAGAAAATATATTCGAAATGAGAAATGGCGTGATACACAATTTCGCATTATCCACAGAGCCATATTGGGATTCTGCATTCCTGCTACTCCTCGTTTCCCAGACAGGAGACAGACATGCCCGAAGTGTATGAAAGCAAAGACTGACATGTTTCATGGTTTATGGGAGTGTGTTAAACTACAAACTGGCAAGAGGAGGGTGGAGGCTTGGATATTCACACATTTTTCAATACCACTCTTCCTATGAACAATGTGGCGTGGGTCTTCCATAAAATGCCTTCTGTAAGATTGTCCAAGCCACACACGTATCTCCTACACACTATAGCCATACTACACAAGCGGCTCATCTTGCGTCACTGGCTAGATGAGAGGACTCTCAGTCTCAGTCAGCTACTAAATGAACTGAAAAGGGTGATGATATTGGGAAAAAACGGAAGCAGAGTCTGACATTGATAACAAAACTAATACATTTTTCAACAAATGGAGGGATTATATTTCTATGCAGATGACTGATGACGAGATACGTAATTTGGTTAAGCCTTTTCGAAACTCTGCATGGTATAGTCTGGAGGACCTAAAAGGTACGCTGGGGAAATTTAAGATTTAAGTTTTAAGATTTTAAATGAGATTGAAGATGTTACCAATCTGTGCTTTGACTACTCAAGTAGATAGACATGGCTGGAAAACATGTCAAGCATTATGTCCTGTAAGGTGGGGATGGGGAAAGTAGGGAGGGAGGATGGGATGGTTTGGTGTATTTTATAGTCCACCCTTATGTTGAGGGTGTTTGTGTTGAGATGATGTCTGATATTTGAAGGTTCAGCTTTTGACATTATATGTATTATGTGAAAACTTAATAAAAATGTTTTACAAAAAAAGAATAACATGTGCAAGGTTAGAGGCATGTCGTGCCCTCCCATCGTGGGCAAAGCCCAGCTGCAGTGGCAAACGTTATGCCAACCCCCTCCATTGCCTCCAAGAGACTGGTGAATCCCCCAGCAAAAGTGCACCACCTCCCCATATGCAAGCCTATGCCAAGGACCAGCACCACCTCCAAAAAGGTGGGGCTTGGAGCCTGCACATTGAGAGCAAGGAGGCAGAAATGATCGAAGAAGTAGGAGAGAGTGCAGCAGCACCCATGGAGGAGCAAGAAGCATGGTGTGCTGAGCTGCATTGGAGAGCTGATCTGTCAAAGGTGTTGGAGCTAGTCCCCATGATACAAGAGCAGGCAGCAGTGGTCAGAGCCTGGTCTCTGCCCAACGTGGATTCTAGAGCCACCCATGTCATCGGCTGGATAGAGGGACGATATGCCGCGGTGAGTCACCCACCATTGGTGCTATATGCAGACGGTGGGGTGCCAACCCATGTTATGGGCCCCACTGAGCTACCTGTGAATGCTCCCCAGACTACCATCTTGCATGTGTTCCCCTCACCTGTCCCTGCAGATGATGATGATCATGTCTGGTAGGAGGATGGCGAGAAGTAATAGGAGGCGTTCAAGCTGCTGCACCCAGAGACCCCGGATGAGACTGGAGCACCAGTACCCAAGCCCTTGATCCTTCCGCTGGTCACGGAGGAGGAAAAGATCCTGACCGCATCCATCCGAGTCTCGCCGCCTGCAGAGGTGGAATCCATGCTTGAAAGCGAGGCAACTACTGCACCGCCGGAAAGCAAGGAGGGTGAGGACCCGGATGACCCTGTCCCTGCCGCAACTCCTACATAAGACCTCGTCTGAGCTGGGAAGCGTGGAGGTTGACACGTCACAGGATCAGGTAGGGCCCATCCTTGTCCCAGTATTGCTCAGCATGTGATTGTGGCCCCTACTATAGCACCCACCTAGTCTGCTGACCCGGTGCAGATTAAGATATTCTTTGGGACACCACCCCCTTATTGTCCACCAGACATGGAGCGGTACTTCTGAGGGGTGCAAACTGTGCTGCACTTGGTAAAGGATGTAGCCGTCCAGACCCTTGGCAGTCCACCATCACCAGAGCCTGAACCAAAGCCACCGGAAGAACTAGGGGGGAGGAGCCAACACTATTGGGAGCAGAGGCCCCTATTTACCATTGGAAGTAGGAGTTTGTTGAGCCCAGCCCGGCTGAAGTGATCTGTGCCATAGAGACTGTCCGGTCTGCAGCTACAGGATGACAAACTGCTTTGGTCCCCCCCATCCAGAGCTGTTTACCCACAGGGAGGAGGAAGCTGAGCTAGATGAAGTCCGCCAATAGCCAGCCTCTAGGTGCCGCACCAGAGCAGTGGTGCAGGCTGCAGACTTTGCCTCAAAGGAACAAGCTAGATGACAAATGAGTGAAGACCCTGACAAAAGGAGGATAGTCACCATAATAGACTTAACATAAAAAGAGGGTTTAGCTTAATCAAAGAAGTGGCGTTTTATCAGGACATCTATGTAAGTAAGAGAGACGTGCTGCACAAGTATGGCAAGAACAGTGCACATTATACTCCAATGACATAGTTGAATATATTACTCTGTAGGGTAATAAATGGTGGTTTGCAGGTAACATCAAAAGATTGGCCCCGGGACAACCTCTGGAGTCCACTAGGCTCTTGTTTGATGGCGATAATACCAGCACCGTCAGCAATTATGGATCAAGCCGTAACAGTACGTCAGATGCGGACATCCCTCCCCACACTAGTGCACCAGCAGTACTAATGCAAAGATATTCAGGCAGACCTGAACCTGACCTGCGCTATAGCATAAGTGTCAACAGATACAATTCAATGTGACTGTAACCCCAAAGCCATCCAGGCACAACAAGAATGTCCCAATTCCCAATTGCACAATAAATGTGGGATGCCCTCAGACCCCACTGCAGTCACCCAGGCAGCATCAGTGGATCATTCAGTGACTAGACAGCATTGCCAAATATGCCTGTTTGCCACTGTTACTGTTTTGATTTAAGTACTCCAAGACATTGGCTGTTTCAGCCTTAGTTAGCCTAGGGTCACATCACATTCTCCTCAGAGCCTGCAATCCGCCTAAACAGCTGAGCTTGTCACAGACCTCCCAAGTGTCCCGGATTCACCGGGACAGTCCCGGATTGCTGACACTGCCCCGGTGTCCCGATCGGGACCTTACATTTCCCGCGCTGTGCACTGAATCCCAGGGCCACGCCCCCCTCTGATGCAATCATGTAGGTCTCTGCGTCTGCCGATCACGCCCCTCTTTCCAGCCACGCCCCCTCTTTCAGCTGCCCACACGTCCTCCCTGAAGACAGTACTTGCCTCGCTCATGGAGGCCACGCCCCCTCAATGCCGGCCACGCCCATATCGGCCTGGCCAGACATGCTCAAGATTAATTCAATGGGCCGGCCTCTCTGCTGCAGGCCAAACCCCATCTGTGCTATGGCCACATCCCTCTGCCTGCCTCCACTGCTGCCCAGGAAGAATCCTCTCACACACAAGTGACCCCAGCTCATCTCCACATCGCCTCAGTGACAAGTCTCCAGCAACCTGAGGTAATAATCTGACTGAGCAGCAGCCAGGTCCTGTCAGGTCACTGTGTCTCAGGCCAGTCACTGCAGTGTCAGGTCACTGTGTCTCTGGCCGGTCACTGCAGTGTCAGGTCACTGTGTCTCAGGCCAGTCACTGCAGCGTCAGGTCACTGTGTCTCAGGCCGGTCACTGCAGTGTCAGGTCACTGTGTCTCAGGCCAGTCACTGCAGTGTCAGGTCACTGTGTCTCAGGCCGGTCACTGCAGCGTCAGGTCACTGTGTCTCAGGCCGGTCACTGCAGTGTCAGGTCACTGTGTCTCAGGCCAGTCACTGCAGCGTCAGGTCACTGTGTCACAGGCCGGTCACTGCAGTGTCAGGTCACTGTGTCTCAGGCCAGTCACTGCAGCGTCAGGTCACTGTGTCACAGGCCGGTCACTGCAGTGTCAGGTCACTGTGTCTCAGGCCGGTCACTGCAGTGTCAGGTCACTGTGTCTCAGGCCGGTCACTGCAGCGTCAGGTCACTGTGTCTCAGGCCGGTCACTGCAGCGTCAGGTCACTGTGTCTCAGGCCGGTCACTGCAGCGTCAGGTCACTGGTCACTGTGTCTCAGGCCGGTCACTGCAGCGTCAGGTCACTGTGTCTCAGGCTGGTCACTGCAGCGTCAGGTCACTGTGTCTCAGGCCGGTCACTGCAGTGTCAGGTCACTGTGTCTCAGGCCGGTCACTGCAGCGTCAGTTCACTGTGTCTCAGGCCGGTCACTGCAGTGTCAGGTCACTGTGTCTCAGGCCGGTCACTGCAGCGTCAGGTCACTGTGTCTCAGGCCGGTCACTGCAGCGTCAGGTCACTGTGTCTCAGGCCAGTCACTGCAGCGTCAGGTCACTGTGTCTCAGGCCGGTCACTGCAGTGTCAGGTCACTGTGTCTCAGGCCAGTCACTGCAGTGTCAGGTCACTGTGTCTCAGGCCGGTCACTGCAGCGTCAGGTCACTGTGTCTCAGGCCGGTCACTGCAGTGTCAGGTCACTGTGTCTCAGGCCAGTCACTGCAGCGTCAGGTCACTGTGTCACAGGCCGGTCACTGCAGTGTCAGGTCACTGTGTCTCAGGCCAGTCACTGCAGCGTCAGGTCACTGTGTCACAGGCCGGTCACTGCAGTGTCAGGTCACTGTGTCTCAGGCCGGTCACTGCAGTGTCAGGTCACTGTGTCTCAGGCCGGTCACTGCAGCGTCAGGTCACTGTGTCTCAGGCCGGTCACTGCAGCGTCAGGTCACTGTGTCTCAGGCCGGTCACTGCAGCGTCAGGTCACTGGTCACTGTGTCTCAGGCCGGTCACTGCAGCGTCAGGTCACTGGCCACTGTGTCTCAGGCCGGTCACTGCAGCGTCAGGTCACTGTGTCTCAGGCCGGTCACTGCAGCGTCAGGTCACTGTGTCTCAGGCCGGTCACTGCAGCGTCAGGTCACTGTGTCTCAGGCCGGTCACTGCAGCGTCAGGTCACTGTGTCTCAGGCCGGTCACTGCAGCGTCAGGTCACTGTGTCTCAGGCCGGTCACTGCAGCGTCAGGTCACTGTGTCTCAGGCCGGTCACTGCAGCGTCAGGTCACTGTGTCTCAGGCCAGTCACTGCAGCGTCAGGTCACTGTGTCTCAGGCCGGTCACTGCAGCGTCAGGTCACTGGTCACTGTGTCTCAGGCCGGTCACTGCAGCGTCAGGTCACTGGCCACTGTGTCTCAGGCCGGTCACTGCAGCGTCAGGTCACTGTGTCTCAGGCCGGTCACTGCAGCGTCAGGTCACTGTGTCTCAGGCCGGTCACTGCAGCGTCAGGTCACTGTGTCTCAGGCCGGTCACTGCAGCGTCAGGTCACTGTGTCTCAGGCCGGTCACTGCAGCGTCAGGTCACTGTGTCTCAGGCCGGTCACTGCAGCGTCAGGTCACTGTGTCTCAGGCCGGTCACTGCAGCGTCAGGTCACTGGTCACTGTGTCTCAGGCCGGTCACTGCAGCGTCAGGTCACTGGCCACTGTGTCTCAGGCCGGTCACTGCAGCGTCAGGTCACTGTGTCTCAGGCCGGTCACTGCAGCGTCAGGTCACTGTGTCTCAGGCCGGTCACTGCAGCGTCAGGTCACTGTGTCTCAGGCCGGTCACTGCAGCGTCAGGTCACTGTGTCTCAGGCCGGTCACTGCAGCGTCAGGTCACTGTGTCTCAGGCCGGTCACTGCAGCGTCAGGTCACTGTGTCTCAGGCCGGTCACTGCAGCGTCAGGTCACTGTGTCTCAGGCCGGTCACTGCAGCGTCAGGTCACTGTGTCTCAGGCCGGTCACTGCAGTGTCAGGTCACTGTGTCTCAGGCCGGTCGCTGTCTGTAGTGTCAGGTCAGTCTCTCAGGCTGATCGCTGTCTGTAGAGTCAGGTCAGTCTCTTAGATCGGTCGCTGTCTGTAGTGTCAGGTCAGTCTCTCAGGCTGGTCGCTGTCTGTAGTGTCAGGTTAGTCTCTCAGGCTGATCGCTGTCTGTAGTGTCAGGTCAGTCTCTCAGGCTGGTCGCTGTCTGTAGTGTCAGGTCAGTCTCTCAGACCGGTCGCTGTCTGTAGTGTCAGGTCAGTCTCTCAGGCTGATCGCTGTCTGTAGTGTCAGGTCAGTCTCTCAGGCTGGTCGCTGTCTGTAGTGTCAGGTCAGTCTCTCAGACCGGTCGCTGTCTGTAGTGTCAGGTCAGTCTCTCAGGCCGGTTTCTGTCTGTAGCGTCAGATTAGAAGACAGCGCCCAGGAGGAGAAGACAGCGCACAGGAGAAGACAGCACAGGGAAGGGGGCAGCGCACAGGAGAAGACAATGTGGGGAAAGGAGACTGCGCACAGGAAGAATAGACAGTGCGGGGAGAGGGGACAGTGCACAGGAAGAGTAGAAAGTGTGGGGAGGGGGGATAGTGCACAGGAGAGGAGGACAGCACACAGCAGGAGAAGCCAGTGTAAAGGGCAGAGGACAGCGCACAAGGCAGAGAAGACAAAGGATGGGGGTTAGAAACAGAGTGTACAGGGGTAACACATCGGGGATTGCATGAATTAAGGGGTTAATTGCCGCGGCACTTATCATGATGTATAGGAACAAGCATATGGCTATGTTCAAGGCTATGTACAGCTAAGGTGGTTTATATATGATAATAGAACACAGTAAATGCTGCTATAGAATATAAAGAAAAAATGGGAGTCTTCGCTTCAACAATGGCCAGTGGGGAAGAGCCCGGTAACTGCACCAAAGTGCTCTCATCCTACCGGGTCCTAACGCACTGTTGCTTCATGCGATCTGCAATTGCTAGTCTGGGATTTTTATGCAGGTTTTAATTGCAATCCACAGGCATAAAAATCCCAGACCAGCAATTGCAGACCGCATGAAGCAACAGTCCGTTAGGACCCGGTAGGATGAGAGCACTTTGGTGCAGTTACCGGGCTCTTCCCCAATGGCCATTGTTGAAGTGAAGACTCCCATTTTTTCTTTATATTTTATAGCAGCATTTACTGTGTTCCATTATCAAATATGCCACCTTAGTTGTACATAGCCTTGAACATAGCCATATGCTTGTTCCTATACATCATGATAAGTGTTGCGGCAATTAACCCCTTAATTCATGTATAGTTTTTGTCAGCACCTTTTCATGCCCAGGTGATGCCGTCATTTAATGATACATCGGGGATTGCTTCACGGATCACTTCACTTTTACTTATTTTGGGTAAAACTGACAGCCAGAAGTAACAAGAACTGCTGCTGCTCTCCAACTCTTTCCGGAGTTATGTTTAAAGGAAATGTGAGTGAAGCGCCTACTGATTGGATGCACAGCTCATGTGAGATAACATCACGTGAGACCTGGCATCAATAATGCTGAAAAAATGCCGGTAAGGTGCAATATATTAATTGAGAAGGGATTATGTGAGTAGTGGACAACCCCTTTAAGGGTGCTATCACATCAACATACAGTGAAAGAAATAATTATTTGACCCCTTGCGAATTTTGTAAGTTTACCCACTGACAAAGACATGAACAGTCTATAAGTTTAAGAGTCGGTTAATTTTAAGAGTGAGAGATAGAAGATCAAAAATAAAACCCAGAAAATTGCATTGTCTAAATTATATAAATGTATTTGTATTTTGAAGAGAGAAGTAATTATTTGATCCCTCTGAAAAAACAATACAATAATTGGTGTCAAAACCCTTGTTGGCAGCACAGCAGTCAGATGTTTCTTGTAGTTGATGATGAGGTTTGCTCACATGTCAGGAGGAATTTTGCTCCGCTCCTCTGTGCAGATCATCTCTAAATCATTAAGATTTTGAGGCTGTCGCTTGGTAACTCGGAGCTTCAGCTCCTCCACAGATTTTCTATGGGATTACGGTCTGGAGACTGGCTAGGCCACTCCATGACCTTAATGTGCTTGTCTTTGAGCCGATCCTTTGTTGCCTTGGCTGTTTTGGGTCATTATCATGCTGGAAGACCCAGCCACGACAGATTTTTAATGTCCTGGCGGAGGGAATGAGGTTGTCACTCAGGATTTTACGGTACATGGCTCCATCCATTGTCCCATTGATGCGGTGAAGTAGTCCTGTGACCTTAGCAGCTACCCGGCTGGACACAAAATTACGGCGAAGCCCATGTCAAATGCGCTCCCCGCTCACTGATGCCCCCTCCCCGCCTGATCCTAAGTTAGGACCGGGTGGGGAGTGAAGCACCAGGCAGCGGGGAGGGGGAATCAGTGAGCGGAGAGCGCAGCACAGACCGGGAAAGCCGGCGGTGAAGTCTTCTCACCGCCAGCTTCCCCGGACGGTTCATGCACTCCCCGCTCACTGGTGTTGCACTCCCCGCTCGGTCCTAACTTAGGATCAGGTGGGGAGGCAGCGGGGGGAAGCGGAGGATCGGGATGGGAGGCAGCGGGGAAGCGAGTAGGGAGCTTAATGATTGCTTAAAACCCAGCAGCTTTTTACTGCCGGATTTTAAACAAACATGTGGCCATTGCAGCCTTTTCCTCTGCTGCCAGACCTCTTTACAGGGTCCGGCAGCTGAGGAATTACTCGCATTTCCCATTGACTTACATTGTACTCGTTACGTAGCGAGTAATCGCAAGGAAACTCGCAGAGTAACGAGTAGCCCGAGTACCGTACTATTCGGCAAGTACCGAATAGTAACGAGTAAACTCACTCATCTCTAGAGGTGACTGATTCATTGAGTGTCTCGACAGGAGTCTTTATACAGGTGACAATGTAACACAGCTGTGTGTAATGCAGGAACCAGGGGATCAGGAGCCGATAACTGCTCTGTAGGGGACAGAACTCCTAAGGGCCACTTTACACACACCAACTTATCTGTCCAACTTCTGACCAACTTGCTGGTTGCAGTGAAATCATGGACACATTGCACCATTTTGTGACTGTGTAGAATGGAACAATGTGTCCGTGATTTCACTGCAACTAATAAGTTGCAAGTGAAATTGCATGCAATATTGACACGTGTGACGGTACCTTTAGAATTGACAGGCAAGTCTGTCTGTCTGTTCTGCCCGCTGCCGATTTGTAGTCACAGACACTCCAGCCGGTCATTCTGTTTAATTTGAACTCACTGTTGAGAGAGGTGAGGGTAAGGGCCGCTTCACACTGCGGTGTGATCCGGTCTGGTTCTGTCCGGGATGCCCCAGACAGCCGCGGACCGGATCAGCACATAGGACTGGGGGGCTAATATGCCCTCCGGTCCGGTGTGCAGGGCACACAGCTCCCACTGCTGATAGGTGAGGACCGCGGGCGCTGCGGTCCTGACCTGCCAGCGGCTGCAGCTGCGTGGGCTGCACACCGGACCGGAGGGCATATTAGCCCCCCAGTCCTATGTGCTGATCCGGTCCGCGGCTGTCTGGGGCATCCCGGACAGAACCAGACCGGATCACACCGCAGTATGAAGCGGCCCTAATGCTCCTCATAATTTCAGCAGATATACAGAAAAATAAGTCAACTATTCTCTAATTCCTCCCATTAACCAAAAGCACAAGATTGTTAAAGATAATTTATCTAATAGAGTGGAGCTGTTCTGTAATCTGCAGCTTTTACATTCTAATTTAAAAGAAATATTTTTACCAAGTTTGCATTAATACTTTAATTCATTTGTAAATAAATTTATTTTTTTCTGTTTATAATTATTGTTTATGAAACAGTGTGACCAGCAGTGCTGAATGGGTGTGGTTTGGGCGTGGATATGGGTGTGACTAGTTGTGAAATGGGCGTGGTCAGGGGTGTGGCCTAAAATTTGCCGCAGAGCGCGCCGCACACATTGTCCCTCTTTCTCTTCTTCAAAAGTTGGGAGGTATGCTTGTCATCATCATTAGCACATAGTAACATCAGCGTTTACTAGCGTTAATGTTGCCATAGTGATGCATGGGTGAGCGGATCACAAGCGCATTCAAACGCAAACACAAAAGTGCTTGTGTTTGAAAGTATGTGGTTTTGTATGTGCCCAGCTGAACGCTGCATGCAGCGTTCAGCTGTGTGCTTACAAGACTGCTTACTTTCAAACGCAAGCATTTTTGGGCCTGCGTTTGAATACACTTGTGATCCGCTCGCTCATGCATCACTATGGCAACGTTAACGCTAGTAAACTCTGACGTTACTATGCATTAATGATGATGACAAGCTCAGCTGTTTAGGCGGATTGCAGACTGAGGAGAATGTGATGTGAACCTAGGCTAACTAAGGCTGAAACAGCCAACGTCTTGGAGTACTTAATACAGTAACATTGGCAAACAGGCATATTGCAAATATTGAGGAGAATGTGATATGGACCTAGCCTTAGAATTTTGCATCATTAAAATGTTTGCTAAAATTTGCTGTCCAAGCCTCAGTTTGAGTTAAGTTCTAAGTTTTCATGGATAATGGTGGTCTCAGGACTATGTGATGACCCGGACTACTTGTAAATAGTTGCACCCATAGGTGCTCTTTTCTGCTAATTTTCAGGAGAGAGCCACAAGGTGCAATCCTAAGAATGTCTGCACTTTGACAGCATCTGCACTTCATCGGAGACCTCATAAACAGCTGGTATGGCTGAAGTAGTTTGAATATGGTCTGTGTGCCCTGTAGCCACACCCAGGGATGATACCTTAGCTTGAAAGGTGGTTTGGGGCAGTAATCCTCCAATGCACTCTTCGCTTTACCAAGTTTTAAAAATGTTTACATTTTGTGTGCAACACTTAATCAATGTGCCTTCTTAAAAGAGGAAAGATGTTAAACCGTTATATGTTATTTATAAGAAGAAAAAAATGTGTGTATTGCCTAACGCTTTTGCATTTACGTTGCAGCCCGAGGACGTGCTGTGTTTAACTAGGGGGGAATGTGGCGCCCCTGCGGGTAGGCTGCTACATGCATGTTGTTGTACTACATGTATTCCTATGTGTGAATTCATGCCTGGAGATAAGAGAAGGACACTTTACTGAGACCCTCAAATACACCCAACACATCTGAACCTGAGGCCAGGGAAGGCAGTTGGAAGGCCATATACCCTTTGTCTCAATAGGGTGGACTCTATTTTTCTCTGGGCTAGCCAGAATGTGCTCCTAGTGAACATCGTACCCCGGCTGGGTTGTAATCCTTAACTACAAGAAAAGGGTGAGAGTCACAAGACTGTGTGTTGTCTTCTCCTTCCTGCGACCTTCTGCACTACTACCCTTCACCTCTGCATCATCCCATCCATCCCTCTATGCCTTCCAAGGGATCCCTGACCTGACTGCCCAGGCTTACCACCTGGTTGCCCTACCATCTCCCCTTGGAAGCCCCCACAGCAGCCCCTGGCCTTCCATGATCAGAACACCAGTTGGCATCACAAACTACTACTACCCCTTGTGAATAACCCCTTAATATGTCCGGCTAGGGCCATGACCTCTGGGGACCTCCACTGGGACTTCTGAACTGCTTGCCCCAGATGGTTGATTACCTCGGCCCTTATGGCTGGCGACACAGCCATTACTGAGAGGGGCTCAATTATCACTGAGAGGGGCAAAGCCATTACTGAGAGGGGCTCAGCCATTACTGAAGGGGGCTCAGCCATTATTGAGGGAGGATCAGCCATTACTGCTACTAGACTAGAGTTCGTGCACCCAAAAAATGTGCAGTCAGCTACTTGCTTTCATGTAACTATTTGGCTTTAATGAGAATGTCATCATGGTGGCCAGCACGTCACAGTAGTCCACAACTAGATGGCCACTCTTACCGCCGGAATAAGGCAATGCACATCACAGTATAATGCTAATTAGGCTATGTGCCCATGCTGCAGAAATTTGTGCACCAAATCTACATCTCCTTGCAGAAAAACGCACCCAAAATCGCAGTGCAATACTTTTTTAGCATTTATGGTGCGTTTTCGGTACATTTTTGCATGCGTAAATGGTGCATTATTCTAGGATGTGTTTTTGTTTTGAATTCACTAAATTTCCAGGCCGAGGGAGAGATCTGAGAATCATTTCTGATAGCCAGAAATAATTTCAGAACATTTCAGTCAGTATGTGTTTTTTGGTCAAAAACACCACCAAAAATGCAGTGTGTGAAAACCCATACATATTTGCAACGTTTTCATGATTACATTGAGGTCAATGAGTAAAAAACTTTGCAAAAAACGTACCAATAATTGAAATACTGCAGATTTTTTTCTTCAGTTTGCGCATAGCCTAAAGGTACCGTTACACGCTACAATGTCATAATGATCTCACCAACGATCTCACAGGAGCGCAGTCATTAGGACATCTTTTTGAGATCGTTGGTGAGATGTCACACGTCTAGATATCGTGAACAACGCATGAGTGATGTGGTGAGCAGCTATCGTTCGCACAACCCAGCGAATGATAGTTGTTCACTTTTGTGAATAGGAGAAGTCGTTAACGACATCGTTATCGCGGTGTCACACACAACGATGCAACAAGTTGGCTGAACGACTATCGTCTGATTTGAGAACATGTTCTCAAATCTGCGATCAGCGATCCAACGATTTATCGTAGTCGTATTTCTGTGTCACACGCAACAATGTACTAACAATGTTGTTTGATCGACTCCAAACCCGTGATGTTTCAGCGATATCGTTCACGATATCGTACCGTGTAATGGTACCTTTATGGTATTTGTTCACTCTACAGATTCAGTGCAGCAATTTTCTGTATCATTTGGCAGAAAAATGCAGCGAAATCTTCAATGTGCTTTTTCAAAGTTATATGCATTTTTGCATGTGTAAGGCCCCTTTTACATCAGCGTTTTTTTACGGATCCGGCTGATCCAGACAAAAAAAAACGCGTCTGCCACATGTGCCGCCTAACGGCCGCACTTGTAGTGCACTTGCGGCGTGCCCCATGCATTGTATATGGGGTTTGCGTCAAGTGTGGCAAGTGCAGTATTGCCGCGATCCGGCAGTCGCGGCCGCAAAAAAAAAACGAGGTTATCTGCGGTTATTTTGCGCGGCCGTACCTGCCGCAAGTGCCAGATCACGGGAATACTGCACTTGTCACAAGCCCCATAGACAATGTATGGGGCTTGCCGCAAGTGTACAGCAAGTGTACCGCAAGTGCGGCCATTAGGAGGCACGTGGCAGACGCGTTTTTTTGTCCAGATCGTCCGAACCGGACAAAAACGCTGATGTGAAAGGGGCCTAAATGGTGCATTTTTCTACCATGCGGTTTTGCTTTAAATTTCTTAAATTGCCAGCATGGCTAAAAGTGAAGAAGAGAGAGAAATGCAAAAACCATAGTTACAATTCACATGCTGCGGATTTTTTCGCAACAAAATCGGCACCTAATCTGAAAGATAAAAATAAGCAAAGTGGGCACTGCACTTCAGAAATCACATATACAGTTAGGGCCAGAAATATTTGGACAGTGACACAAGTTTTGTTTTTTAGCTGTTTACAAAAACATGTTCAGAAATACAATTATATATATAATATGGGCTGAAAGTGCACACTCCCAGCTGCAATATGAGAGTTTCCACATCCAAATCAGAGAAAGGGTTTAGGAATTATAGCTCTGTAATGCATAGCCTCCTCTTTTTCAAGGGACCAAAAGTAATTGGACAATGGACTCTAAAGGCCACTTCACACACACAGATATCTGAGTCCAATATCTGAACAGATCTCTGGTTGCAGTGAAATCATGGATACATTTTGCCATTTTGTGGCTGTGTACAACATGGAGCAATGTATCCATGATTTCACTGCAACCAGAGATCTGTTCAGATATTGGACTCAGATATCTGTGTGTGTGAAGTTGCCTTTAGGGCTGCAATTAACTCTGAAGGCGTCTCCCTCGTTAACCTGTAATCAATGAAGTAGTTAAAAGGTCAGGGGTGGATTCCAGGTGTGTGGTTTTGCATTTGGAAGCTGTTGCTGTGACCAGACAACATGCGGTCAAAGGAACTCTCAATTGAGGTGAAGCAGAACATCCTGAGGTTGAAAAAAAAGAAAAAATCCATCAGAGAGATAGCAGACATGCTTGGAGTAGCAAAATCAACAGTTGGGTACATTCTGAGAAAAAAGGAATTGACACTTGGGAACTCTAAAAGGCCTGGGCGTCCACAGATGACAACAGTGGTGGATGATTGCCGCATACTTTATTTGGTGAAGAAGAACCCGTTCACAACATCAACTGAAGTCCAGAACACTCTCAGTGAAGTAGGTGTATCTGTCTCTAAGTCAACAGTAAAGAGAAGACTCCATGACAGTAAATACAAAGGGTTCACATCTAGATGCAAACCATTCATCAATTCCAAAAATAGACAGGCCAGAGTTAAATTTGCTGAAAAACACCTCAAGAACCCAGCTCAGTTCTGGAAAAGTATTCTATGGACAGATGAGACAAAGATCAACCTGTACCAGAATGATGGAAGAAAAAAGTTTGGAGAAGAAAGGGAACGGCACATGATCCAAGGCACACCACATCCTCTGTAAAACATGGTGGAGGCAACGTGATGGCATGGGCATGCATGGCTTTCAATGGCACTGGGTCACTTATGTTTATTGATGACATAACAGCAGACAAGAGTAGCCGGATGAATTATGAAGTGTACCGGGATATACTTTCAGCCCAGATTCAGCCAAATGCTGCAAAGTTGATTGGACGGCGCTTCATAGTACAGATGGACAATGACCCCAAGCATACAGCCAAAGCTACCCAGGAGTTCATGAGTGCAAAAAAGTGGAACATTCTGCAATGGCCAAGTCAATCACCAGATCTTAACCCAATTGAGCATGCATTTCACTTGCTCAAATCCAGACTTAAGACGGAAAGACCCACAAACAAGCAAGACCTGAAGGCTGCGGCTGTAAAGGCCTGGCAAAGCATTAAGAAGGAGGAAACCCAGCGTTTGGTGATGTCCATGGGTTCCAGACTTAAGGCAGTGATTGCCTCCAAAGGATTCGCAACAAAATATTGAAAATAAAAATATTTTGTTTGGGTTATGTTTATTTGTCCAATTACTTTTGACCTCCTAAAATGTGGAGTGTTTGTAAAGAAATGTGTACAATTCCTACATTTTCTATCAGATATTTTTGTTCAACCCTTCAAATTAAATGTTACAATCTGCACTTGAATTCTGTTGTAGAGGTTTCATTTCAAATCCAATGTGGTGGCATGCAGAGCCCAACTCGCGAAAATTGTGTCACTGTCCAAATATTTCTGGCCCTAACTGTACTTTGCTGGCTTCAGGATAGGCATGCAGAATTGGGTGCAGATTTTTCAAAAAACACATAAAAAAAACATACTGTATGCACATAACCTTGAGCAACCAGCAATTTGCAGAAAAAGTTGGAACCAGCTGTATTTTTTGTGACCTCCTTGTCACGGTACCTTGCACATGGTAATGTGATTCCATTCACTTGCATTAAGTTTCAATATAGTAGCGCCATAAAGCAATCTTTGGCCACACAGCCCTGGGTTATGATGGAAATGTCCAGTCTGATCAAAAATCTAGCAGTCACAGTCTATGTCTGTTAAATGTTATCACGTGACACCACATGGCTACATTCACAATTATTAGATGCAGTGTGACATTTGGAGTCCGTCTACCCCTGACCTTGAGATCAGGACACTCAAGAATGTGAAGGTGAAAACAATCATTAGCTCAGATACCGAAAATGCATAATGAAAAAATTTGTAGAGAAAAAAATTAGCTTGGGTCGCCATTTTCCAAGACCCATTATAACTTAGGCTGGCTTCACGCCACGATTTAATCCGATCCGGGGCTGTCCGTTGTAAACCAGACAGCCCCGGATCAGATTTTGGCCCCATAGCATCCTATGGGGCTGGATGGAGCCGGATGGCAGCTATCTACCATCCGGTTTCCATCTTTCCGTAAGAATCCGGGATAATTTGGATTTTTCTATTGGACAAAAAACGTTGCGTGCAATGTGTTTGTGTCCGGGGAGAAAAATCTCCCCAAATTGCCGTCTCCCGTATCCTCCCAGATTCCCCCGGATCCTCCCAGATTCCCCCGGATCCTCCTGGATCCGGTGCAATCCGGCGCTCCCCAACATGGGAGCCTATGGGACCGGATTGCCCCGGTCCGGGAGGATCCGGGAACCAGACACCTCCGGCTGCACGCCGCTGTTGTTTCAGGACCGTGGCTAGCTCCCTGCGAGCCGCAGTCCTGATTCATCAGCAGCTGCAGCTACGTCCGGCTGCACACCAGGCTAATATGCCCTCCGGTTCTGTGTGCTGATCCGTTCCGGGGGTGTCCGGTCCACAGCGGACAACCCCGGATCGGATCACACCATGGTGTGAAGCCGGCCTTACATTGTCGGGATATGGGGCTGTGTGAAGACTTGTTTTTTTGTTCCTTGAGGGTGGTTTCACACTTTTGTTTTTTGGAATCTCTGATTCCTCCGCAATTGTAAAACATGATGCGACTGGATGCACCCGCACCAGTATTATCACTGATCTGTCTCACGTATCAGTGATAATACCAGTGCGTGAGCATCCCATTGCATCAGATTACGTATCTTTTTTTTGCTGGATCCTGTGGAAAATTACACGCCAACTACTGGGTGTATCATTTTACACTGGGTTCTGGGCATGCTCAGTCCAAAAACCTGGATTCGGCATCTGAATCCAGCGGGATCTGGATTCCGCCGGATCCAGTTTTCATAGAGCACCATTCTATTTTAAATTGTAGTGCCCCAGATTTGGGTATTCTTGGTTTTGAAATGAAAATCGCTCTAAAATGCAGTGTCAATAAAAAAAAACGTATACACCCGGATCAGGGGAAACCGTAAAGAACTGGATGCACCCGCAAGTTCCTGCGGCCCCATTGCAAGTCATTAGGGCAGAAAACAGATGAGGGTGCATCCAGTTTAAGCTGGCTTCACACAGATACTGAAAAACAGTAGTGTGAAACCAGCCTGAGCTGATACCATTTTGAGGTAGATACAATGTTTTGACTGCCTCCTATTGTGATGGGCAAAAAAAGAACATTATTCTGACTTTTTGATTCTTTGTCTTGTTACACCATTTAACAATCAGATAAATGAATTTAATATTCTGATTCTGACGTTTACAAGTGCAGTGATACCAAAAATGTGTATTTTTTAAATTGCTTTAGTTTTAATGCGGTTAATGGGGGCAATTTGAACTTTTAGGGTTTTTTTTGTAAATTTGTTTTACACATTTCATTGTATTTGGTAGTCTCCTTAGGGGACTTGAATCTGAAATCATCAAATCACTTGTACATAGTATTGAATCAACACTGCTATAGCTAAAATCACGACCTATGAGCGCCAGCTCATTGCTGGCTTCCACATGAGAACTGTCATTGCAACCCATCGGTGCACCATATTAACGAGCATTTAAAAGGTGGGACTTAACAGATTAACAGCTGCGAGCTCCGCTCAGCTCTAACCAGGGGCTGGCTGGGCTAGCTATTTCCTACATAATGGGTGGGTGATGTGCGCTATTAGTGCCACTGTGTAGACGGCTAGATACTAATGTGGAGTGTGCCCCATGTTCATATATATATAATATCTTATGTAGGAAATAGCTAGTGGATATACAGGTGGTTACAACCTTGAGAAGCCCTGATATGTGTGAGGGAGACGTGGTCCTCTTTACACATGCGTAGAGGGAACTAACATCCATATAAGGGAAATAGAACCCATATATGTATGGATCACATATATGGGATTATACCAGAGATGTGGATTCCCTATTAAATGTGGAAATTTAACTATAGTTCTGGTGTAGGAAATTCTTAAAGGGCCAGTATAATAGTCTGAGTGGTTATACCACTAGCCCTTTTGATTAAATATGGGACATATTGAAAATACCGTGGATTAATTGATATGAAATACGGGCCAGTTGCAATAATTTGCTTATTTAACAGCACAGTCATTTTAACTATTAGCTTGTTATAAACGATATATTTTGAAGATACCTCTTCCTATATGAACTGCTTGTATATATAATGGGAATATCACATGTTTCTGATTTCTTGTATCGCACTTGTCTTATATAATAAATATGTACTATTGTAATTCGGGACTCTAGAATCGTTTTTGAGTCTTCCTCTTAGGGAATAGTTACATATAGTGTGATGCATCCTCATATCCTTCCACATAGAATAATGCAGCCTTATTGCCCTTCATATAGTATAATGCAGCCTCACAGCCCTCCATATAGTATAATGCAGCCTCACAGCTCTCCATATAGTATGCAGCGTCCCAGCCCTCCATATAGCATAATACAGTCTCACATTGCTCCATAAAGTATAATTCAGCCTCACATCCCTCCATATACAATAATAAAGCCTCATTGCCTTCCATATAGTACAATGCAGCCTCACAGCCCTCCAAATAGTACAATGCAGCCTCACAGCCCTCCAAATAGTATAATGCAGCATCACAGCCCTCCAGATAATATAATGCAGCCTCACAGCCCTTCATATACTATTATGCAGCATTATAGCCCCCCATATAGTATAATGCAGAGTCATAGCCCTCCAGATAATACAATGCAGCATAACAGCTTCATATAATATAAAGCAGCGTCACAGCGCTTCATATAATATAATGCAGCATCATAACCCTTCATATAATATAATGCAGCATCATAGCCCTCCATATAGTATAATGCAGAGTCATAGCCCTCTAGATAATACAATGCAGTGTCACAGCCCTTCATATAATATAATGCAGCCTCATAGTCCTCCATATAATATAATACAGCCTCATAGCTCTCCATATAATATAACACAGCATCACAGCTCTTCATATAATATAATGCAGCGTTACAACCCTCCATATAGTATAATGCAATAATGCAGTCTCATAGCCCTCCAGATAGCATACATCCTCCACACACAGACACACTGCCCCCTGTACAACCTGCCCCACTCACACAGACACACTGCCCCCTATATAAACACACACATACTGTCCACTGTACATCCCCACACACACCCAGTCACACTGCCACTGTACAGTCCCCCCAGTCACACTGCCACTGTACAGTCCTCCCAGACACACTGCCCCTATATAAACACACACACTACCCACTGTACAGCTCCACACACACCCAGTCACACTGCCACTGTACAGTTCCCCCAGTCACACTGCCCCTGTACAGTCCCCCCAGATACACTGCCCCCTATATAAACCCACACACTCACACACATGGCCCACTGTACAGACCCCCACACACGCAGTCACACTGCCCCTGTACAACCCTCCCAGTCACACTCCCCTGGTACAGCCCCCCAGTCACACTGTCTCTTTACAGCCCCCCAGACACACTGCACCCTATATAATCCCACACACATACCAGACACACATATTCCCTCCCACCCTTCCTCCCCCTCTTCCTCTCCAGAAGCTGTGAAGGCTCTTTGGCTCCTGAATGGAGCTCTCAGTCACCGCTCCCACCTGCAGCTCCGTCCTGACTGTGATGAGGTCACATGACCTCATCCCAGTGCTGCACACAGTGCCCACGGGAGTTTTAAATGTTGCAGTGCCTGTCAGTCCTTCGGCGGCTGTGATCAGCCATCTGGTGACCAGCTGGGCAGAGCGCCGCGCAGTGACATGGATGTGCATCCTCGGGGATGCACATCAATGTAAAGCAGGCGCAGAGATCACAGGGGTCGGTGGGTGCCGGGCCCCTGTACCTCTGGGCCCTGCGGCCCCGCTTGTTACGCCCTTGCATATGGGTGACAGAAAATCAGGTGCTGGGAAGCTGGAGAAGGCCTGTGAAACAATTGGAGAAGAGGAAGTGAGGCCATTAGGCTTGTGGAATCTGGAATAAGACAGTTTGCTGCCTAGCTGATGTACAAAGGGAAGAAAGGGCTGTTGTGAGCGTCTTCCTGCAAGGGATCACTGTCCATGGTTGTGTACTTAAGAGAAGTGAGTCCAATTTGACTGTCTAGCAAAGAAAACGTCCATAAGTATTATGCCATTGCCAGTAACCATAAAGATTGCGCATCTATGTGACACAGAAGAGCCAAAGTGTACTGCCTGCTCCAATCTGTTCACATTTGTTTCACCCAGTAAAGACTGCATAGTTGTTAAGAACATGTCTGTCATCCTTATCTGTCATTCCTATGCATCGGTGTGAGGAATGCAACAGGACTGACCCAAATATAGTGTGCTAGGGTGAACCAATCACAGCACTAGCCTATGGCAACCACAACCATAGCAATACCCAGTGTGACTTTAATAACCTTAAGCACAGTGTCTCTTCATTAACCATTTAAAGGGAATCTGTCAGCAGGTTTTTATGTAATCTGAAGACAGTATGCTGTAAAGGTTAATGACGAGATTTCACTCATGCGTCTCTTCTCACAAACTATTGTTTACTTGCTATGTTTGTTTTAGCTTTAATAGCTTGAATAGGTGTGGATATTTAAATAACCATTACATGCTGTGATTCTCTCAGACTGCTCAGGAGTCATGTCAATTACTTTTACAGCTGCCTGCAGGATGTGAAGATGCTTATAGCAAAAGAACTACACAAGGTACATTAATGATTTACAGGGTACATTAATAATTTACAAATACAATATTTGTAAATAAATGTATTTTTAGTTAAAAATCTGATTAGGTTTTTTTTTTTTTTTTTTTTTAAATAATAAAGTGTTTAATTTCCTGGTAAAAAATGTGTAGGGCTGTGCTGTATTTTTTTTTGCCAGCGCAGGTAAACCCAGCAGCTACTGGCTGCCAACCCCCCTGCATGGTGTTATCTTTCCTGGCAATGAAAAATACAGGGGAGACATATTTTTTTAAGTAAATAACTAAAAAAATAAAATAAAATTAGTGTGGGCTTTGCTGCATTTTTTGTTGCCAGCCAAGATAACCCAGATAGCTGAGGGTTGGAATTCTCAGCGTGGTGAGGCCCATTCTGGGACCCCCATGCTGAAAGCAGCCACCCCATAATTGGCGCCTCCATGAGAGATGCCAAAACTGGGTCAATGGCGGATCTACATTGGGGCGATTGGGGCGGTCGCCCCCGCCCCAAGGCTTCTTGGGGGGCCCAGGAAGCATCACCCGCCCGCCCGCATCGCACCACCGGTATTACGTTTCTTACCGGTGCAGCTGCCGCCGCGGACTCTAAGTCAAAAGCCGACCGACGCCAGACCCGGCGCATCCGGCCCGTCATATCCGGCGGCAGCCCGTCATATCTGGCCGTGTCGTCACTTCCGGTATCCGGTGGTGGAACGCATAGAAGAGGTGCCCCTTCACTTCCTCTTCCTTAGCGTGGAGCACATTGAAGAGGTGCCACCCCCTTCCTGTGCTTTGCGGTCCACGTAGACAGTAGCCTGCATACTGCACAGCCCCACATTACAGGCTGCAGCCAGGCACAGCGAGCTGGAGGGAGCACAGCTCGCTGTGTGAATACTCAGACAGCACACAAGGATGAGATGGGTGTTGTCCGTCGTCTGACCGTCCCGGTGGGTAGTAATAAATGTATAAAATAATTAAAGAGATCCTCCTGTGTGTAGCTTCCCTCAGCCTCCTCTGCCTCCTGTGTGTAGCTTCCCTCAGCCTCCTCTGCCTCCTGTGTGTAGCTTCCCTCAACCTCCTGTGTGTAGCTTCCCTCAGCCTCCTCTGCCTCCTGTGTGTAGCTTCCCTCAGCGTCCTCTGCCTCCTGTGTGTAGCTTCCCTCAGCCTCCTCTGCCTCCTGTGTGTAGCTTCCCTCAGCCTCCTCTGCCCTCCTGTGTGTAGCTTTCCTCAGCCTCCTGTGTGTAGCTTCCCTCAGCCTCCTCTGCCTCCTGTGTGTAGCTTCCCTCAGCCTCCTCTACCTCCTGTGTGTAGCTTCCCTCAACCTCCTTGGCCTCCTGTCTGTAGGGGTCTGGGCTGCGCTTTTAGGACTGATCATACTAATTTCTGGGGGATTCAGGGGCTTTAACTTAGTTCCTTTCTCATAAAAACAAAATCAGTAGTAAGATTTCATTTATTTATATACAACATGTGTTCATATATAATTAATATATTATATAAATATAATAACAGAAATACCGTATATACTCGTGTATAAGCCGAGTTTTTCAGCCCAAAAATTGGGCTGGAAAGTCCCCCCCTCGGCTTATACACGGGTCAATACAGTAATGGCCCCCAAATGCTGGCACTCGCCCCCCCTGTGTGGTAAGGGCCTCCCCCCCGCTGCTTAACTTACCATCCCCGGTCTTCTGCACTGTCGGTCTTCTGTGCTTTGTCCTCCATGCTCGGGATCCCCGCCCGTCGCACGATGACGTCATCGTGACTGCAACGGCCGGGGATCCCGGATGCAGCCGGACGGGAGCATGGAGGACGGAGCACAGAAGACCGGCGCGGTGCAGTGCAGAAGACCAGGGATGGTAAGTTAAGCAGCGGGGGGAACCCTTACCACACAGGGGGGCGAGTGCCAGCATTTGGGGGCCTGTATATCCCTGGGGCTGCTATATACCCCTGGGGCTGCTGTATACCACTGGGGCTGTTATATACCCCTGGGGCTGCTGTATACCACACCACTGGGGCTGCTATATACCACTGGGGCTGCTGTATATACTGATGGGGCCTGTATACCACTGGGGCTGCTGTATATACTGGTGGGGTCTGTATATACCACTGGGGAGGCTGCTGTATACCACTGGGGCTGCTGTATATACTGCTGGGGCCTGTATATGCCACTGGGGAGGCTGCTGTAATACTGCTGGGGCCTGTATATACCACTGGGGAGGCTGCTGTAATACTGCTGGGGCCTGTATATACCACTGGGGAAGCTGCTGTATACCACTCGGGCTGCTGTATATACTGCTGGGGCCTGTATATACCACTGGGGAGGCTGCTGTATACCACTCGGGCTGCTGTATATACTGCTGGGGCCTGTATATACCACTGGGGAGGCTGCTGTAATACTGCTGGGGCCTGTATATACCACTGGGAGGCTGCTGTAATACTGCTGGGGCCTGTATATACCACTGGGGAGGCTGCTGTATACTACCACTGGGGAGGCTGCTGTATACTACCACTGGGGGGGCCTGTATACCACACTGCTGGGGGCTGTATACCTGTGCTGGGGTCCACCCTCGGCTTATACACGAGTCAATAGGTTTTCCCAGGTTTTGGGGGCAAAAGTAGGGGGGTCGGCTTATACACGGGTTGGCTTATACACGAGTATATACGGTATATCAAAGTAATGTAAAACAAAAAATATAATTGAAATAAATATATATTTATACTGCACAGGGGACCGGCCGCGAGCACAAATAACCTCTCCATATCTTGCTTTCCGCCCCCACTATTAACCTGCGGTGAGTGGTATAATCTGACCACTCTATTCCGCTGCGCATGCGCGGTGGCCATCTAGGTCAGTCAGTATCTCTTCATCTCGCTAGTGCGCGTGCGCGGTGGCCATCTTTAAATATTCTTCTTGTTTCTATTCCACTGCGCATGCGCGGCGGCCATCTTGGTCAGTCAACTATGCTTCATGTCGTTTGCGCGCATGCGCGGTGGCCATTTTTAGACCATCTATGGCGTTCATCATTAGGGCAGAGGGCGTGGCGCCACTGAGAGGGGGTTCTCCTTGTGCACCAGATACTCACTTTCCACCAGGTAATATGCTAGTTTATTATAGTCTCTTTTCCCACTTGTTAAACCAGTAAATGAGTTTTATTGATGCAGTGCAGGTCCTAAGTGCTCAGGACCCATTATATACAGCTTGAAAGTGCTTTCATTTAACATTTATGCATGGTTATGTTTACATCATTGCTCAATGCTTAAGTTTGGGTTTATAATAATCTAACTACATGCACTGCAATCTGCTCCATTATTGGTTTTGAAAAAATAGGGGATTCATGGTTTCTGAGCCCTGTGTTGGATCTAATTAATGACCAGGTCTTTTTTATTTTGAGTTATAGGTTCACAGGGGGTCCCCCCCTTCTCTAAAGAAAATATGGTTTGGTTTTGGCCTTTTTAACTGTTTTTATAAAAATTGTATGGTGTGTTTTGCAATAAAGTTTCATATTTGACATGATAATGGAGATCGCTCTCATTTAACATGCCTCCTTTCTTCTTTTCTAACCATCGACACACATCCTCCATACAAGAAACAGGCAGCACGGCACGCACCACACTTTCTGCAACCTGCAGCCTGCCAGCTAAATTCCCTTCAAGATTCCCAGGAAGGCAGCTAATTTCATCAGTCTCTGTGCCTTGGAATGCTCACCACCTCCTCCACTAACTGCAGGTAAAAATCTTGATCCCGTCATAGAATCAGCAGGAAGAGGGGGGCCCCGGGCACGGTACACCCCGGGCGGCAGAATGTGGCGGGGCGCCCACAGCGGCAAATGTCGGCGGTCACAACCGGGCTCTTGTGCCTAGCGGACGGCCGGACCGCCCGCGGCCCCCACCTCTTTACCGCATGCCGTAGTAGCGCCGCTCGTTGCCCACCCCGGAGTCGCCTGGCTGTATAAGACCTCCGCAAAGATGGCGGTGCTACGTTTTCTCTATTTTTCTCTACTTAAAAACTTTTTCAGTGCATTGTATGGTACAATAATTACCGCCACTGAAAAGTACAACTGTTCCTGCAAACTATAAGCCATCACCCAGCTGTATCGCTTGAAAAATGGCGGTGTTATGATTTTTTAAAGATAGGGAGTAAAAAACGAAAATTCAGAACTCAAAAAACGCTTGGTCACAAAGGGGTTAATGAATTCAACCATTTTTCCCTCTATTGGACACAGACAAACTGGCAATATTAGAAGCATTCAGTGCATTAAGTTGAAGACTCTAATTCCAAAATATCAGGATTGGGACCTCCATTTTATAAGGTAGGTACTTTTCTCTCTATTACACATTAGACAATGCACTATTTTACACTTATTTTCTTAACCATCACCATTTTTAACTACAGAATTTTACTAAATTTTTTAATAGATGCACTCAACACACAAATCTGGTGCTCAGAAAAGAAAAGAACAACATTTAAGAGAACAACAACAAAGATATGAGGTTTCTAAAATGACCAAGTTAGACACATTCTTTAAAAAGAAAACTCAACCGGAACACCACCAAGCAGCAGTGAAGCTTCTATATCTGCATCTGTTGCAACTAATATATCTGTTGACTCAGAGTTAGCTGATGCTGTGTTAGACATTCAAAGAGATCCAGTGGAAAGTGTTGAAGAGTTAGGTGCACATGTAGAAATGTTAACATTTCCTTGTGATATTGGATTGTGGGGAGAAAATATCTCCAAAGAATTGTTGGAGTATTGGGTTTTAAAGGGAAGCAAACTTTGCAAAAATGCTGATGCTGACTTTAAAAACTCCAGTGTATTGACAACTGAGGGATATTCTCACTACTGCAAGAAATCATTCTTCACCCATGTTAACCCAAAAACCAAAGAAATCTCAGAGAGAAATTGGTTGTGTTATTCACCATCTGCTGGAAAATTATATTGTTTTCCATGCAAACTGATTGCCAGTAAACGTGGCCTTTTTACTCTTGGATTTAATGACTGGAAACATGCAGAGGATCGGCTTTTTCGGCATGAAAGTAGTGATACTCACAAACAATCTGTCTTGTCAATAGTGGCAAGAGGTCAAAGCTCTGGACGAGTTGATAGTCAGATAATTTTGCAATTGGAGGGTGAAATGCTGTACTGGCGTAAGGTACTTAGGAGATGTGTCATTGTTATCCAGCACCTGGCTGAACGAGGCCTCCCACTGAGAGGAAAAGATGAAATTATTGGTTCTCCCCACAATGGCAATTACTTAGGGATCTTAGAAGTTATGGCAAATGTAGATGAGTTTCTAGATGAGCACATCAAACAATATGCCAACAAAGGTAAAGGCCACACATCTTAACTTTCCTCTACTGTCTGTGAAGAACTCATACAAATTTTGGTAACAAAATTTCTGTGTATAATTTTACAGGAGATAAAGAAAGCCAAATTTTATTCCATATCTGTAGATTCTACACCTGATATCACTCACTGTGATCAACTAACCTTCATTGTACGATATGTTTTACCAAGTGGGCCTGTGGAGAGATTTTTGCAGTTTCTACCAGTTCTTGGTCATAGTGGTAGAAACATTGCGAAACTAATTTTAGATTTCTTGAGTGAACATAAAATTGACATTAAAGATTGTCGAGGACAATCTTATGATAATGCAGCTAACATGAATGGCAGGTACATTGGTGTCCAAACAATTCTAAGAGAGCAGTGTCCTTATGCAACATATATTCCATGTGCTGCACACTCTCTCAACTTAGTGGGTAAAAACAGTGCTGAGTGCAACCCAGTTGTTTACAGATTTTTTAACAATCTTGAGCTGCTTTATGGTTTTTTTTCAACTTCATCTCAAAGATGGAGACTGCTGGTGGAAAAACAGAAAGCTTTAGGACTACCAGTTGTCAAGCATCTGTCTGCTACAAGATGGTTTGCCAGATATGATGCTGTATCAGCACTTTGCAAAACTTATGAATCTATCTGCAGTGTGCTAGAATGCATGTCCTCTGACCCAGAATACAGTTCATGCAAAAATGAAGCTAGCTCTTTGCTGGATAAATTGTCAGAATTGGATTCTACTATTCTGGTTGTTTTTTGGAACACCATTTTGGAAAGATTTTATAAAACAAATTTGTCACTGCAAGAAGCCGGTTTGAATTTAAACACTGTTGTTGCTCTATTGAAGACTCTTTCAGCCTTTATACAGAGTCAACGAGAACAGTTTGAACACTATGAAGAAGCAGCAATTAAGTTGTGTGGCCATAATGAATACAGCGCTGCTCAGAAACGTTTTCGGCCACATAATCGACGTTATGATCATGGAGAAGGAGAAAACACTGTACTTACACCAAGGGAAAAGTTTAAAATTTAAGTTTTTAACAGTGTAATTGATCACCTATATAGTGGTTTACAGCAACGTCTGCAGGCTTATAATGATGTGTGCTCCAAGTTTGGATTCTTATCCAATCTGTGTACGCTGTCCACTCATGAAATACGTATGGCTGCTGAAAATCTGGTTCAGTCATATCCAGAAGACCTAATGCCAGGTGTGACAGAAACTGAACTTATTCAGTTTGCAAGTTTTCTTTCATCCAAGTCACAATCAATAACATGCTGTGATGCGAAAGGTTTTATGAACTGCCCCGGGCCCATGATTCCCTTAATCCACCACTGAATGGGGTTGATGTCACCTTTTCTTGACAGCTCACGTCAAGCCCTATTGCTAATGTTAGCCATCACTATGTCAGCTGACCATTAGCTATACTGTCAGTAAAGATAAAAAAAGCACAACACTGAGAGAAATCCTTTATTACACACAAAATAAACAGACGCCTCGTTATCCACTTTATTAGCTCTTATCAAGTTCTCCTCAAATGTAATCCTGTAATTACTGTAATCTTGCAGTGTGATGCATCACGCTGCCGTCATCTTTGTATACCCGAATGTTCAAAGATGGTGGCTGCCTGTGTATGTGTGTAGATGTATGCGTATGTGTGTGCCTGTGTGTGTGCATGTATACACATGTGTGTATATGCATGCATGAAATTACATGTATGCATGTGTGGGTATGTTCGTGTTTGTGGGTATGCACATGTGTGTGCATGTATGTGTGTGTATGTACATGTGTGTCGATTTACATGTCTGTGCATGTGTGTGTATGTGCATGTGTGTGTATGCATGTGCATGTGCATGTGTATGTATGTGTGTGTATGTATGTGTATGCACATGTGTGTGTGCATGTGTATATGTATGTGCATGTGTGTGTATGTAAGTACATGTGTGTGTATGCATGTGTGTGCATATTGTATGTGTATGTTTGTGCATGAATGAGTGTATGCACATTTGTATTTATGCACATGTGTGTGTATGTATGTGTGTGTATGCGCATGTGTGTGTATGTGCATATATGCACATGTGTGTGAATGTGTGTGTATGCATGTGTTTGCGTATATGCACATGTGTGTGTGTATGTGCATGTATACACGTGTGTGTATGTGCATGTATGTACATGTGTGCATGTATATGTGCATGTGTGGGTGTGTATATGTGTGTTTGTGCATGTGCGTGTATGTACGTGTGTGTATGTATGTCTGTATATGCGCATGTTTGTGTGTGCATACCCACCGCTGCTAGGAAATTCCAACGTTTTGTCTGCAGCCTGTGTGTGCAGACAGAATGGCAGGGATGGTGGGTGGGTGTGCAGGAATGTGGTCGGCAATGTTTGGCGTGCGTACAGGCAGTGGAGTTTGCAGCATATTGGGATACCCATCACTTGAGTGTTCCAATATGGCTTCTGGCGTACTTCTGGTCGCTCCAGTGGATTGTAGGATTTTGCCTAGTAAAGGCGAAAGAGGATGACGAACGTGACAAAGCAATTAGGTAAGTAGATCCCATTTTCTCAATAAAGATGATTTGTTTAATAAGTAAAAAAAATCCTGGAAAAAACTAATTGGTATCATCAAATACAGAACAACCTATGTTCTAAAACTATATAATTTTTCATCCCACATGGGAAAGGGTGAAAAAAAATACATGAACACTGATGCCAGAATTGCTATGGTCATCTGCCTCCCAAAAAAATACAAAAAGTGATCAAAAAGTATTTTGCAGCCTAAAATGTTACAAATAATAGCTGTACCTGGATACAAAAAAATAAGTCCTTATAGCTGTGCAACAAAAAATAGGACTTTCAAAAATATAATTATTCATCACCAATGATTCAATAAATAAAAAAAAATAATTATTTTCCCTTATTATAAAGTATGTGACTGACTAGAGTCTGTTGAATAAACAAGGAGAATACCTGACACGTTACAGATAAATTATGATCTTTAATCAGTTCTATGATTAGGGTTCACAATTGATCCAAAATGTGTCAGTTATTATTCTGGTTATCTTCGTCTGAAAATTTGTCAATTAGATTCTATAAATCCAAAAATGAATTTTTCGTGGGATGTTCCTTTCTTCCACTAATACATTGCCTATTTGCTCCATCCAACTGTTGTGACAGAGCTGGTCTTCTTGTGCAATATTTAATAGAATATGATGACCAAAACAAATAATGATGAAGTTTTCAAAGCTTTTCCTATGAACTGCTCAATAGAACACATAATTATATCCCAGTGCAAGTTACTGAAATATTTTCTTGAATGGACATGTTTGATTTCCGAGTTAGATCAAAATCTGACATGTTTCTTCTTTTTTTTTTAGGACAGTCAGTTTGCAAAATAAAGAAAAATGCCCATAAAACTTATAATGTGTACAATATTTCCACTAAATCTTCAAAATATTTTATTCTTGTTATAATTGCCCTCCAATGTCAATGATTGTCAATTTCATTTACTGACTTTGCCTATCACCTGCAACTGATGCAGTACATCAATATTGTGGAAGTCTCCTAGGCAAAGAGCGCAGTATTATACATGCTGCTTACATATCACGCGATCCGGCTATCTTCAGTGCTATGGTGTTCCAATGATTCTGAAGTGGTGAAACGCCTTCTGCAACAATGTCACGGGTCCAAGCTGTCAATCATTCAGAAGCATACCACATTGCTTGGCAAGCAGGAAGCTAGGAGCCTAGAAGAGTGCTGTGCTCCTGGCGATAGACAATAAAACAACTTCTTTGATAGTACAGATTACTAAATCTTGCAGCTAAGCAGGCCTTATGGAATTTTCTTTGTCTGCAGCGTTTTATGTCAGTCATAGATTATAATAGCTCAATTGGATTGAACTCCTCACTACTCCATGTTGTAATATGTGTGGTCTTTTGTACCTTTATCCAGCTATGGAGCTAACTCATTCTATAAATATAATGTATCAGCAGATTGCAGTACATAGAAATGTCTCTTGAATAAAACACTGAGGCAGCTATTTAATGAAATGAAGCTCATTAACAGCCCCCATGTTATTACTAAGGTATTTTGTGGAAGCAATGGCTTTAATGCATGAGCAAGGGTTGTGTTCAAAGTTATTATGCCATGGTAACTTCAAAAGAGTGCTTCCTTCTGAACCCATAATTACATAGACTGTATCCATGATTAGCCAAGCCTACTTTTCACTAGATTACTTTGTAAAAATAGGTAGCTGGAAAAGGTCAAGTAACAAATGAAAAACTCTTACATGAAAGAGTTGAAGTTAAACTGTTTGCCCTTTGAACAATGCTGCTCCTGGCAATGGTCTTGTAATGTCTTTATGCAGGTCTGAGGAAAGCATGATATGACTGGGGGCCATCACAGTAAATTTTAAAGTCAAAACTATGTTTTACATAAGAGTAGTAAATACAGTAAAATATTTTAAAGAGGACTTGTCACCTGGTCAAAAGTACACACTTTTCCTCCAATTTTATTCCCAATATTAGATCTCTTTCACAAATCCATGCAAAAATGCACATGTGAGAGGGTCCATTTTTTGTGTCCATGCAGTGGCAGACCTTGACCCCGGAGGGCCCTGGTGCAGGAGCTACCGGTGAGGTGAGGAGCGGGGAAGGGGGGGGCTTAGGGGTGCTAGTGAACGTCGGTGAGGAGCGGGGCAGGGGGGTTTTGGGGGTGGGGTTTGCTAGTGAACATCGCTGAGGAGCGGGGGGGGGCGGGGGGGGGGGTGCTGTGGGTGATGCGACTCCTACCTGCTGCTGCGCCGAGCCGCGCTTTGAAGTCCTGGGAGTCGGGGGGCAGAGGAGAGAAGGGGCGGGATCAGCCCGGAGAAGCTTCCCTCAGTTACCCTCCTCTCTCCTCTTACACAGGGTCATGGGGGTCGGCTGGGGGCCCCCCTGCAGGCTTGAGGGGCCCCTTAGCCGGTCGGGGCCCTGGTGCAGCTGAGCCAGCTGCACCACGGTAGGTCCGCCCCTGTGTCCATGTGTCCTGCATCGTGTGTCCTTTGTGTGTGCTGTCCATGTAACATCCATATAGTACACAAACAGCATGATTTTGTAAACTTACCTGTCTTCAGCGCTGCCTGTTTCACTCACTTCCAGGCCCACTGCTGCACTGAATATTATATGAGGTTAATGAGCGGCCCTGGAAATGAGAGGGACAGTCAGCACCTCTGGAGCTACTCTGGAGTAAGTATAACTTTTTTTTTTAACTAAAAAATCTTTCCTCAGCCTTCTCACCTGAGGACCACTCAAAAATCTTAATTTTTACCCATGAATCTTCCCCTAGCACGATATCGTAAGAAAGACGCTATAAAATTATCATGAGATGGTACAGATATCCCATAAGCATTCATTCCATGTTCCCATTTGTATTGGGCTCTTGCTGGAAGTGTTCTCAGGCTGCTGGCTCATACACACATTTGGTGGTCATGCTTGTTGATGCACAACTTTTGGAAAGCTTTGTTTATATTGTTCAACAAAGTCATGGGGGGAAGATCCAACCCACATTGGAGCTGGCCCTCCTGCCCCTGGGGAATATCTCTATTTCGGACTATAAGAGAGGCTTCACTTGGCAATTCCTGGTGGCTGCCAAAAGACTTAGGCTAGGGTCACATTTGGAATAGTAATTGCATTCACCGCATCCAGATCCGTTGAACGCAATTTGCTTCACACACATTTTGCTTGCAAAATGTGTGGATGAAGCCACAATCCGGTAACCTGATTGCTCCGGATGCCGCAGGGATGAACAAACTGTTAACAGTTGAATAAAATATTAATAATAATTGTGGGCAACATATCTCTAGGGAGTTCCAACCCCCCCTAGAAATAAGAAGGAAAAGAAGCGCACATAGAGTAATACCTTCGGGTTTGATGGTCACACGGACTCCCACAATACAGACTCACCTGGTCTGGTTGTGAATGTTCACAACTCCCTTGGACAAGCACGTATGGTCGCAGCAGGCTCCCGGCAAAAAGAAAGGATCCACTTGGAGAAATTAGAACCGGATGGATAGAAGCCGCGCTGACCACAATAAGAGAAACAGAGTAACACACACACTCTGTTTATTCAGCCTACGCGTTTCGTGGCAAACAGGCCACTTCATCAGGAGCCCTGATGAAGTGGCCTGTTTGCCACGAAACGCGTAGGCTGAATAAACAGAGAGTGTGTGTTACTCTGTTTCTCTTATTGTGGTCAGCGCGGCTTCTATCCATCCGGTTCTAATTTCTCCACGTGAACCCCCCCTAGAAACATGCTGCCCACTCCGGACGGCATGTCATGTGTTATTAACTCCTACAGAAAGCCGACTATTGTCGGCTCTGTACAATTTTCTCAATGAAGCCGCGGCTCCTCTGACAGCTGCACACATACTATACGTAATGTACATATAGTATGTGCCGCTGTCCGAGGTCCTGTAGGCATTTACAGTGGATCTATGGGGAGTGCACCGCCATAGATCTACTGTAAATGCCTAGAGTACCTCGGACAGCGGCACATACTATACGTACATTACGTATAGTATGTGCGCAGCTGTCAGAGGAGCCACGGCTGAGCAATGCGGTTACCGCATTGCGGATGCTAGAACCGCTGCAAAAACTGCAGCCTGCATGATTTTTATTGTAAAGCAATCTGGTTACTATAATGGGCTCCTATGAGGAGCATTTCCTGCTCTGTTTTTGAGCTTTTTAAAAGCTCAAAACCAGATCAGGATTTGAGAACACAGCCGCAGATGTGACCCTAGCCTTATACCTAGGTTCTGGAAGCAAACCAATACCCAGGGGTGAGCAGGAATTGTAGTGGAGCTGAATGACATATTGAGGATGGAAGAATTGATTGGGCAGGCAACAAATTCTTCTGATAAGGTCTAGAGGACATGGGCTCCCTGGATAATGTTCAGGGAAACACAAAAACTTTTAGACTGGCTTCACCAGGATTCCCGGGCCACATGATGGGGCAGGAGAAGTGAAGAAATGACTATAGCTATAACTAGATGACTCAGGTGACCCGGAGTGGAACCCCCTTTTTTTACCTGATACCATTGCCTACTCCCTTAGTTTCTTCTTACTTTCTCCATCTCTATTCTGCTATCCTAACTACTTTATCCCCTTTTCTTCTTGCTATATGTTATATAAATAGATACTAGTTCAAACTAAAAAGATGGACATTTTTTTGTGCCAGACATTGGTATGCACACTGGCGTTTGGAGTGGGAAATGTGTGCATCTTGTAAATGAAGGGCAAAGACCCTGAAGGTCAAAGCTGATTACCTTAAAATAAGGATGTTTTTAATGGTGGGTTTACACACACCAATCATTGTATCCAATCTCTGAACCAATCTCTGGTTGCAGTGAAATCATGGACAGATTCCTCCATGTTGTACACAGCCACAAAATGGAACTATGTGTCCATGATTTCACTGCAACCAGAGATTGGTTCAGAGATTGGATACAATGATTGGTGTGTGTAAACCCACCATAATCCTCCAAATGGAAGTATCTAATGCAACATAGATATACACATTTGTTTGTAATTGTTTTCAGCTGTTTTTATGGTTTGCCAATAAACTTGATTTATACAAAAATTCTTTCCTCATGATCGTGCACATGGATGTCACATTGATGACATCCCTGTGCAGGATATTTTTTGCACAGACCCATTGACCTGAATGGGTCTGTGGGCCCATGCTGCTGCCCAAAAACGGACATGTCTTCTTATGGAGCACCAGGACACTCATCTGCTTCACACGGAGACATAGTCCTTGTGGTATCACGGATGTCTGAAAGTGCCCATTCATTAATATTTGGGTATGCACGTCCATGTCTGCATGGACGGCACGTGTGCTGCAGACACGTACATGTGAAGGAGACCTCACTCTGAGTAATCCATTTTCTTTTTTTATTCAAATCAGCCATGCGATTTCAGAGATTTGGGTCTTTTGATTTAGGCCATATGCCGGCACTACTTTTTGGGTGTGGTATTTTTCTGCAGCAAAAATGCTGCTTCACTGCATTCTGTGGCAGAAAAATGCACCACAATACACATGCATTTTTGGTGTGTTTTCAGTGCATTTTTTATGCGTTTTTGGTCATATGTTTTTTCACTATTGTCAATGGTAGAGAGGGTTTAAAAAGGCTGCTAATACACACCAAGAATTGACATGCCCATTTTTTTCTCTTGACCACAAACTGCTTCCAATGGCCGCTTTACACGCGCAATATCGTTCCGATTTTTGCATACAACTTCATGGGAGCACGCATGGGGGTTTTTCACTTGTCCAAAATCGCATAGGGAGAAAGTTATACAGGGGGATTCGGCAGGGAACGCAACTACGATGTCATAAGCCTCTCTTGCACACTGGGGTCTGAGATCTCATGGAACGACCGGTTTAACATTGGAGTGAATTGGGGAAGTTGCACTTTCCCAAAAAGTAGTTTTCGCCGTCACACAGCACGACCTGCCAATCGTCAAGCCAAATATTGC